>CM053586.1:349419715-349435240 GCA_028646515.1 Pseudochirops corinnae
AATTCAATGAGAGTAAGGTTGACTCATTCCCTTTTTGCCTTCCTGTTCTTCCCCTCCATTGTAACAGTTATCCCTTGCCTCTTCTATATGAAATGATTGACCCCATTCTGTCTTTCCCTGTCTCCTCTCATTCTATTCCTCTTGCACCTCTTAATTTCACCTTTAAAATATCATCCCTTCCTATTCAATTGATCCTGTGCCCTCTGTCTATGCACACATATATACACACATTCCCATATGTATTCATATGCATACATACCCTTCTATATATACATATGTGTATGTATACATATATATATATATATTTCCTTCACCTATCCTCATACTGAGAAAAGTTTCATAAGTCACAATTCTTGTTTTTTCATATTGACATGTAAATAGTTCAACTTTGATAAGTTCCTTATAATTTCTTTTCCTTGTTTACTTTCTCATGCTTCTTGTGTTTGAATGTCAAATTTTCTAATTTTTTCCTCAAGAATGCTTGAAAGTCCTCCACCTCAATGAATGACCGTATTTTCCAAAGGGAAACTATTTATAATATTTTTTCCTATTGGAAGAGAAGTAATATGAAAAAATCAATATTTCCAGGAATATTTAAATCTGATAGCCTTTTTTTTAAGTGAAGGAGACTTGAAACAGACTGGTTAGGAAACTTTCACAGTAGTAGTCCAGTAATGAGGTGATGATGGCCCAGATTTTGGTGGAGCAATGGAAATAGAAAGAAGAAGACACATATGAAAGACAGATGTTCGGGGAGTAAGAAATGAAAGAGGCCAGTGCTGGTAGACTTTTCAGAAGCTCCAGGTCCACACAATAGAAATCCTTTCTTCAAGAGGCAAGTAAAAAATGCTAGATATGGTAAGCACTGAAAAACATTATAAAAGTAGAATTGATGCTTTTTCATCAGCAGGAAACAATTGGTTACTGACTTGAAAAACATTCCAGACTCTTCTACATGTAATCAGATCACCTTCTGAATCAAGTTAAGTATCAGAAAACATTCATAAACCAAGAGTAGCCAAAGAGGCCAACCAGGATGGTGACAGACCCCTGAGTCCATGTCACATGAGATTGATTGAAGACAGTCAGTCAGTGAATATTTATCAAACACGTACTCTGTTCCAGGGACCAGAGTTTGAGGCATTGCAGCATTGTTTGCAGTAGCCAAGAACTGGAAATGATGTGGGTGTCCATCAGCTGTAAAATGGCTAAGCATTTTGTGGTCCATGAATGTGATAGGATAGCACTGTTGTGTAAGAAATAAGAAGACTGGCATGGACTGAAACAGAAGGATATTTGCAAATTCATATAAATGATATACATAGTGACTGCAACAACAAGTAGAAAAAAGACTACAAAATGAAACTGAGTGATGTGCAATGTCATTATAATAACCAGGCTGATCCCATGGAGAAGCTGATCAAATGTACCTCACTCCCTCCATTATCAAGATGGGGAATAGTTGGAGGTGTGGCTTGAATGGCAGCAACCTCCTGGTTGGAATAAAATAAAGCTCGTTAGGCATTGGACATTTAACAAAGAAGGTTCACTTTGCCCTAACAAGGCAAGTGTATGTGACAGTGACACTCAACTTCTGTGGATGTTACACACACACACACACACACACACACACACACACACACACACTCACACACACACACACACACACACACACACCCTTTGTTTCTTTCTAGAAATGCATCTGGCCAGTAGGTCATCACAGTATAACAACTTACAAGATGTTAGGCACTCATCAAGTCTGAAAGACACAGAAGCCTGCTATCTAGGATGTTTTAGGCCCCTAGATCAGTGGTTCTCAACCTTCCTAAAACCTCAACCCTTTAATACAGTTCCTCATGTTGTGGTGACCCCCAACCATAAAATTATTTTTGTTGCTACTTCATAACTGTAATTTTGCTGTTATGAATTGTAATGTAGATATCAGATGTGCAGGATGTATTTTCATTGTTACAAATTGAACATAACCCACAGGTTGAGAACCAATGCCCTAGATGATCAGGAAACTATACCAGGGAAATCAGGACCAATGATTCCATGGAGCAACTGTGTCTCTTTTTAGGTAAATTTCCCCCAAGTTGTAGGTGGGAGAAAAGAAGTTGCCTCAGGGAAATGTGGGACTATGAGTGTCTAATATTAGAGGGACTATGAGTGTCTAATATTTCATATTCTGTCAGATATGGTCAATAAATTGTCTGGTTTGGTAACTTATGCCATAAAGTCATAATATTTCAGACTTCTGAGGAATGTTTGAGATGATTGGTCACAGAAGCATTGATGTGAAGATGAAAGGGATGTTAGAGTCCATTGAACCAACCCCACTTTTATTTTACAGGTGAAGATATTGAGACCTAAAGGGACAAAATTATTTTCCTTGGGTTATACAACCGAAAAATTCCTTAAGTACAATTTGCTTCAGGTCTTCTAACTCAAGTCGAACATAAGATCTATTATACCACGATACCTCTAGAACAGGGTTTCTTAAACTCATGAATTTCAAAGTCAATTTGAGAACCTCTTGTGTCTTTCTTGCCACAGCTTCCAAAAGTGCCTGTTGCAGATGTGAATGGGACAGTTTGGAGGGATAATAGAAGAACATTCCTTCGGCTATGGGGGTATTGATAAATTATAAAAAGAACTACAGACAGTCCTCCAGCTTGATAGACTAAATGATCTGAGGAAGAATTATAAAAAGACATGGGAAAGAATTGCCCAAGATGGGAAAGTGTGAATGGATTTTGATCTTCACCAGGAAAAGAATGTCTATACTCATCCTGTATCCATCAACAAATTAAAAAATATAACAGAAAGTGGAAGTGAAAGCAGGTGAGAGAAGATGAACTCAAGGGCACATAATCCTTTCAGAAGAGTGTTAGGAGGAGGAGCTGAAGCTGTCCAGAACTGTTATAACAATAAAAATGGAATGTCTAGATCTGTGTTGGAAGCAAAATGAAGAGCAAAGAAAGAATAAGATCATGAATGAAGGTGAATTGATCAAAGATGATGGGTGATGGAGACAGCAAAATTAGTTTACTCCTGTAATTCTCTTTCAAGGACAAACTATAGATTTGAAAGGATAGGACACAGATGACTTTTAAAAGGTGTAGAATGTGGGAGATACCACAGGAGGGGGAAAACAAGGAAATGATCCCATCTCCAAACATGTGTGTGTACACACACACACACACACACACACACACACACACACACACACACACACGAGAGAGAGAGAGAGAGAGAGAGAGAGAGAGAGAGAGAGAGATGGTCTGAAAAGTACAGATTGATTGAACTGACTTCATTTCTTAGAAATGAAGCCATTTTTTTTTATTTTTAAAATCCACATAAACACTATTCCAATTCCTCCCAGAGAAAGGAAGGTGAGACCTTGTGTGGGAGATGCATCTTAAAGGAAGAGAGAGACTCTAAGAGACTGAGATAGGAAGGAATTATCCTATGCAAGGGGAATGGCCAGTGCAAAGACAGAGACAGAAGATGGAGGATCGTGTTCTTGCTGCCCCTAAATCCATTGGCCATCTACACTGCCACTTCAGTTCAATCCAACATAGAGCTGCAAAGTACCTACTATATATGACCAGGGATAACAATCACTGTACAATATGAGCTCTCCTGAGCAGGACCTTGTGCTGAGCTCTGAGACTACAAGCATGAAAGAGGGTCCAATACTCCAGTTTCAATATAATGGAGGAGAGGGGGATCCGACTCATAAAGAGGACAATATAAAGTGAGGAATAATGGGGCATAGGAGAGGTCAAGAGGAAAAACAGGCCTGGGAAAACTGGAAAAGAAAGAAAATATTTGAACTTGGGAGAGACTTGGGAAGTAGGAAACGGGAGAGATAGGGAAGGTTTCCCAGAGAACAGGGAATCTGAGCTGAACAAGGAAATGTGCTGAGGAACAGGCAGAGATGCACACTCCAAACATGAGCTTCATGGACTGAATGAATACGTGGAGGTGGCAGATGGCAGGTCAGGACTGGGCAATAGCTAATAGTCTAGTTTGGCTGGAACACAGAATATGCGATGAGGCTAATAGGAAAACCTGGAAAGGAATCAGAGAATCCAGTGCCTAGAGTGGGAAGGGGCTTCAGAAGCCATTAAGTCCTCAGCAAGCATCCCTTGGATAACATCCCCAGCAAGTGGTTATTCAACCTTGGCTTGAAGGTTTCTCATGAAAAGAGAACCTATTTCTCAAACCATTTGGAGATCACACCAATTAGTAGAGTGTCCTTACATTAAGCCCAAATCTACCTCTCTGTTAACTTGTACTGATTGGGCCCAGTTCTAGGTTACCAGTGCCCGATCCAACTGGGTCTATTCCCTTTTCCAGATGATATCCGTTCAAATATTTGTAGCCAACTATTGTACCCTTGAAAACATTCTCCTCCCCAGGTTAAAACTCCATTTCTTTCAACTGATCTTCATCTCAAATTTAAAGAAAAACTCACTCACCATCCTGGTCACCTCCAAGTAGATGGTCTCTTCCTATAGTGGGACCAGAAGTGATCACAATACTACCATACTCCAAAGTGGATTGCTGTGGAATCATTTCCTCTACAGGATTGGGCTTTTGACTCTTTTAGAGCAGTCTACAATGATTTTAACTCTGTGGGCTACCATATTACTCTTAACCCACACTGTGCTGCTGAGCAGAAAGTTGATGACAATTCTCTCTCTCTCTCTCTCTCTCTCTCTCTCTCTCTCTCTGTATGTCTCTCTGTCTGTCTCTGTCTCTGTCTATCTGTCTGTCTCTGTCTCTCTCTCAGATTGCATTTAGCTATTTAGCTATGACTCCACCATCTTATACTGAAGCTATTTCTTTTAACACAAATATAAGATTTTACATTTGTTTCTAATCAATTTTATGTTATTTAGTTTCCTATTATGGACTGAACACAATCCTGGGCATCACAGTTTAAGAACAAAAGCTTGAAGTTTGTCCAGAGGAGACATCTAGGGGGGTGAAGGACCTTGAGTTCATACGAATATGGTTAAAGGAGCTGGGTATGTTTAGCCTGGAGAAGACTCAAGGGGACATGATAAATGTTTTCAAGTGTTTGAAGGCTTTCATGTAGGGGAGGAGGATAGACTTGTTCTGTTTGACTCTGTATGGAACAGCCAGGAGCAACGAATGAGTGGAAGTTACGGAGGCAAATTTGAGCTAGGTGTCATTAAAAATAAACAGGTAAGTAAGTTGGTGGAAAGAGAAAGGAAGAGGGAGAAAGAGAGGGAGAGGTAATGGAGAGAAGGGAGAGGGAGAGGAAAAGAAAGAGATGGATGGATAGATACATAGATAGATAGATGGAAAGACAGACAGATAAATAGACGGACAGACAGACAGACAGACAGACAGATGGATGAATAGACAGATAGATAAACAGACAGGTAGACCCAGCCCCCCAAATGAGACCTGTCCAAGAGTGCGACTGGCTATCTCCAGTGCTTGGGGCTTCCTACTCTTTGATGGCTGTCAAACAATGACTGAGGCACATTTGTCACATATACGAGAGTAGCAATTATTTTCATGCAAAGAAGGCCTCTGAGGCCACTTCTGGCTCCTCGATTCTGTAACCCTCTGATTCAGTCATTGTAGAGATCTTTTTGAATCCCGGCTCTGTCCTATGAGGTGATAGCCATTCTCTCCTGATTCCCCACCTTAGCTTTATATCATCTAAAAAATATAAATATTGGAACAAAATAAATAAGCCACATGACAAGGCTGAGGTGCAGAATTAAATAGTGGCCTGGATCTAAGAAGAACAAATTTTATAGAAATAAGTATAAATTCATATTCTTAATTTTAAGCCGATTTCATAAAACCCTTTACCCACGTTGTCTCCCTTTTTATTAAGAAAATCAAGGCCAAGGGTAATAATACAAGACATTTGGGTTTGGGTTAAGGTTTGCCAAGTACTTTGTTATGTGTTATCTGATGTGACCCTTACAACAATCCTGAGACAGATGCCATCATTACCCCTATCTAATGCTGATAGAGGGTCATATAGCAAATCAGTATCTGAGATCATATTGGAAATTAGTTCCACTGACTCTGGTACCTGTGCTTAGCCACTCTGCTACCTCTACAATGGCTGGATGATGGGCTTATCCAAACCCTCGGGACCAATGTGGAATAAGAGAGAATCTATAGATAGCACATTGGGAACTTCACCGAAGGAATTCCCTTCCAATGTCTCTCCTCTGCTCAATACACCTTAGTGGCTGCTTAAGCGTCCTAAGGCAGGTAGATGACAAAATTACTAGATCACTGGACATGGATTCAGGGAGACCTGAGTTCAAATCCTACCTCAGATACATAATAACTGTGTGATATTGGGCAAGTCCCTTGACTTCGGTTCATTTTAGTTACCTCACTTGTAAAATGGGAATTATACTAACACCTACCTCACAGGATTGCTAGAAGGATAAAATGAGACATGTGCAAAGTGCTTGGCAAACCTTAAAGGAATATATCTAAGACAGTTAATATTATTATTATATCATATATATTATTTATATAATATACAATTATAATAATACTTCCTATCATATATCATAATACATATTAAGCTAAAATACAGTCTCTTCTCTTTGAAATTTAAAACCATTCACATTCTGGCTGTAACCACTGTTTCCAAGTTCATTCCACATTACTCCCCATCATATACTCTACTCACCAGTCAAACTGACATGAGTCTGTACACGTCATTCCTTCTCCCACTTCTCCATAGAATGGCTTTGCCCCTCCCCCCCCCAATCCTCACTGCTGCCTCTTGGAATCCTTAGATCACTCCAAGGCTCAGCTCAGGTACACCTCCTACAGGAAACATTCCTGCTTCCCTCCTATTAAAGCCCTACTTTTTTACCTAAAATGACCATTTTAAATGTATTTTTATACATTACATGTTTTACATATCTAGGCAGATTCTTTTTTTTCTTCGAATAGAATGTAAGCTCTTTGAAGGTCAGGATTGTGTCACGGTTTTGTTTATTTTGTTCTTATTGTTCATTATATGGGCAGTGCTGTCGAAGGTCTCTACAGACCACAGAGCCAGACAAATAGTAGGTTTTGATGAATATTTTTTTATTTGAGTTGAATTAAATATTTCTACATGCCCATCAGCAATGGCTGCCATTTTTGAAGGGCCTAGTTGTAGATGTTTTTGAGCTTGTGGTGAAGTAATAAAATGGGCTTTTTGTGACCTCTCCAACTACTAAAAAGGAAACCTAGCTCCCCCAAATCATGGCTGTGCATTGTGCACCAGCAAAATCCATCCCATCAGGCAACTGATACTGGTAAACCTGTATACACTTATCTTCTGAAATACTATTTTAGATACTGTATTATTGCATATAGGTCAGCCTGGGTTCTCAAGGATTTGCCAGTATAATATAAGGTCAGGTTCTAGCCAATTTGAAAGGCTTCAACTGGACCTGTAAAATATGTATGTATGTATGCATATACATGTACTTATGCGTATCCAAAGATATTGTGTAAGGCTGGGGTTTTAACGCACCCTAATTCATCAATCAACAGACTGAACTATATATTAACAGAAATTTTATATAACTTCATCATAATATACAAACAAACTACTTATACTCAAACTAATTATAGAAGGTCTAGGTATATTGATTGAGTCAATCAACACAGCATGTTAGGTATTAATGTGTTTTCCTATAACTTCATCACAATAGGTGGACAAGCCCTTAATTAATTGGAAAGGCTCCCAGGACTTTGGGACATTGGGTAAAAGGCAGATGATGCTACATCAGAAATATCTCATAAGATCAAGTCATACCTCTTGGGCCAAGTATAAGTTTCACCCAGTCAAGTGGTGAATCAGTGCAGCAGAGGAGGATTTCCATTCTGAGGATTCTATCAGGGCTCTGGAGAGGGAATCACTTTGAGAGATTAAGGAAGAAAACTTTTCTTCTTTCTTCTCTTTCATCCCTATTGACCAAATTATCCAAGAGACTAGACCAAAACCTGATGATATTTACAGAGTATGTGGCGAGAACAAACACAGACGGAAACAGAGAGACTCAAAAGGATAATCACCTGAGTGAGGAAGAAGCTTCCTCTCTGTGACCCACTTGGGGTGGAGAGAAATATCGGCCACAGATTCTACAAAGGAAATGGCCCTTCAAGTCTAACAGAAAGATACAGCTAAAGGCAGTTTCATAAGGAGCCTATAAGGAAGAAACATGCCAGTCTTTCATCACATGTCCTCTACATATGTGCTACATTAGAAATTTACATTTCAACTTAGATTAGAAATTTAAATTTGAGCCCACTCTCCCCAGAGACCTTGTATATGCAAGGGGAAAATGTGCTCTCAGTTAGGTAGAAGGTTATTTGGGGTTTTTGTTTGTTTTAACCAACTGTTCTTAATATACCATCTTCATAAATATCTTTTCTAAAAACTAATTAAGTCTGATTGTTGATGAGAAACACACCAGTGGAGGCTTTGGACAAAGTTCTGGAGATACATCCCCTCTAGCCCATTCCTAGGGCTCTGAGGAGATAATTAGTCGGTCATCTGTTGGGCACTCAGCCCTCCTACACAGGTCAGAGTTGGGGAAGTAGCTTGGAGAAGGACTGGAGTGCTACATTAGAAAAGACACTTTAAAAGGAAAATAACACTTCTTATATACTTAAATAGATTTATGATTTCATCAATGTGGAGATTTCCCCAAATTCAAGAGATCCTAACCCATCTGCACCTTCTACTCCCGAAGGACTCACATCCACATTCTCCCATATATCCTCCCTAGAAAAGCTAACCAAATGACTTATCCAAGATTGCAGAGTCAGTCAATGAACATTAATAAGTACCAAGTACACATCAGGCATTCTTCTAAGTACTGAAGATATAAGCACAAAAAAAGAAAGTCTCTCCTCAAGGAGCTTACAATCAAATGGATAAAGATAACACACAAAACGAAGCCAGTGGGAAAGGAAGAGAAAATGAAGAGGGCATAAGAGCCTGCCCTTCATGGAGGTTTGGGGAGTGCACAGTCCTCCAAGCAGAGAGGTCCCAGAGGCAAAGGGTCCCAATGAGGTGTGAGGATAGAGAGAATGAGCATTGAAGACAGAATCTGAATCCAGATCCTCTGACTCTGTACACAGGTTGTTTTTTACAGTGTGCCGTACTGCATCCTCATGAGCACAAGATAGAGAAATCTCATTTGTGGTAGAGTAAATAGGTCCCTAGAGCTCAAGCTGAGACCCCATGGCTTCACATCTTGCCCCAGTCACTAGCTGTATGATTCTCAGCAAGTCACTTAACATCTCTGTGCTTCAGTTTCCTCATCTGTAAAACAGCATTAGGACTTAGCTATCTCTATAGTCCATTCTAGCTCCAAATATATGATCCTATATGCAAACGATCTGGGGGCTGATATACAAACTCACAATCAGGGTTGACATAAATACAACTGTCTTTTCAGAAATAAAGAATGTAGTTAGAGAAATGTCATTGTTCATGACTGGGCTGGACTATTATAATAAAATGCAAATGTTACATAAGTTAATTTACACATGGTGCTGTCCCAGGCTACCAGGAATTACATCATAGAACACATGAACATGCGATAAATCTGTTATTTTACAAAAGTGATGTTCTCTCTGGGTGGAAATTCCTTTCATCTATGTAGAGCACATTCTAACTCTTCTCTAGGAAAACCTCTGAGGTACAAAGAAGTGATTTGTCTGGGGTCACAAGGCCAGTGTCAGAAACTGGATTTCAACCCAGTCCTTGCTGACTCCAAACACATCAGCCTCCTATATATAAGCCTCCTATTCTTTGTGCTATTGCCTCCCTACAAAATAACAATTTAGAAAAACGATAATAATAATAATATGCATTTGGAGGAACAAAGTTTCAAGGAAAGTAATGAAAAAGTCAACTATGCAGAAGATCTAGTATTATGAGATCTGAAACTATATTAGAGACAAGTAGTCATTTACACTGTTTGATATTGGTTTAAAAATAGAAAAGTAGAGTGATGGGGAGAGATAGATACATAGCACCTAGAAGACAATCAAAATAATGGCCAAGTGTTTGATAGAGACTGCAAACTACTGTGGAAAGGACAATCACCACACACACACACACACCACCACCGTCACCAGCACCACCACCATCACCACCACCACTACCACCACCACCACCACCATCACCACCACCACCACCATCACCACCACCACCACCACCATCACCACCATCACCACCACCACCACCACCATCACCACCACCATCACTACCATCACCACCACCACCACCATCACCACCACTACCACCATCACCACCATCACCACCACCACCACCATCACCACCATCACCACCACCACCACCATCACCATTACTGCCACTACTAACAACAGAGAAGTTGGGACTATTAGAAAAGAAATGGGCAGAAAATAGATTTAGATCAAGTTCTTATGCCAAATCCTACATTAAGCTCTAAATTTACAGATTATCTAAATATAAAAAGTCACATCACAAAAAGAAAAAAATGTAAGAAAAGAGGAGATACCCTTCACCACTATGATTAGGAAGATAATGCATATATGCAATAAATGGAAGAAGTGATCACAAAGTAGATAAAATGTTTAAAGCTTTTACACCAAATAAATTCAGCAAGAATTTTAAAAAGCAACTGCTGCTTTGGGGGAGAAGGGCTTATACAGCAAACATTTATGAGGAACATAACCCAGATATCTAGGGAATTGACACAAATTTTTAAGATTAAGAATAATTCCCCAATACAAAAATAATCGAAGTACGTGAATAATTGTCAGGAGGAGAAATACAAACTATCAAAAACATATGGGAAAATGGTCTGAATTACTAATAAAAGAAACACAAATTAAAACAACTCTGAGGATTCACCTCACATGGTATTGGAATCCAGTGTTGATGAAGCTATGAATTGTTATGACTGTTCTGGAAAACATTTTGGAATTAACTGAGAAAAGCAACTGAAGGGTTCACATCCTTTGTCCCATGAAATGTAGATTAGTTTGGTCAATGACAGAAAGAGAAAATAAAGGTGCCACATACACAAGATTTTTTGAAATCCTTTTGTTATAGAAAAAAGATACTAGGTGTAAACCAAGTGCATGCCAGAGCCCATTGGTTACAGAATGACTGGGGGGGTGAAATGGGTTCTGTGAACAGAATGGAACATTGTTGCACTCTAAGAAATAATGAATATTGGGGACTTAGAGAACATGGAAAAATCTATTTTAACAGAACAGAAGACCTAGATTCAAACTGTGGTTCTCCTTTGTTCTAGCCAGCCATGTGACTTTAGCAACTCAACATTTTCAGGCCTCAGAACAGCACCTTTAACATGCCTCCCAGATCTAAATCAACGATCCTGTAGTTTAGAAAGAAGATAGTAGAACCAAGAGGAATAAAATGCACAATAATTAAAACAGTTTAAATAACAACAGTGAAAGACTTTGGTCATTCATAAATAGACCAATGTTAACTCCAAGAGAGAGATGCTAAAACATGATTCCCTTTTCTCACTAGAGAGGTGGTAGACCATATGTGCTGAGTGGTGCATACACAGGATGTCTCAGAAGACTTTTGGGACACCCTATAATGTCTGATAAATCACTCTGACAAAGCAGTTTTCTCAACTGTGTTTTTTGTTCTGGGGGCAGCTTTTTTGGCTAAAGTGTTTATTGAGAACAGTGGTATAAATAAGCAAAGTGTCCACATAAATTTTAAAAATTAAAAAAAATAAAAATCATGGAAAAATTGAGAGGGTTGTAAGCATTGTAATATGTGGTCAAATGCCATGATATTCTGATTAAAAAATTAATGTTGTGATTAGTTAATGAATGATGCATGTCCCTTTAGGGGATGGGGTATACATAAAAACCTTGAAACCAGTTGAGAAAAATGGTACCACAGGAAAGGGGGTAAAGGGAGTGAGGTGCTTGGAGGCAAAAAAAAAAAAAATCCATTTTGCCAAACACAAAAACATTAAGCGTGGGCATTCTAATGAGAATGTACACCATATGTTTCTGATTCATTTACATGTAATCCATCAAAATATTATTTTGTAAGAGATATTTAATGTCCAAGAAACCTGCCAAGCCTTGTTCTAAACATTTTTTTCCCCCTGAAGACCAGCTGTGTTTCAACAGTCATAAATGGACTTATCCTTGAAAACCGTAACTTGCTTCAAAGCAGTGGAATCCCTGAGTTGGGGGAAGATTTTCATATTCCCAAGGTACCTTCTCCCAGCTAATGGATTGGTGTCTCCTTACTATACAGGAATGATCAAGAGGAGGTTGGATGATGATGTGGGGAGAGATGAATTTCAAGCTTGGGGAATTAATCATGGCTCGGATTTTTAAGAATTATTCACTAGAGCCTTGTTACAATCTTGACCTCAATTCCTCAAACCAAAGAATGGAGCTGGAAGGCACTTTAGAGATCATCTCACCCCACCCCCTCTTTTTACATATGAGGAAACTGAGGCCTGAGAGGAAGAGTTATGTGTCAAAGGCCTGACAACTAGTTAATGTGTCAGCTAAATGATGTACTGGATAGAGCCCTGGGCTTGGTATCAGGAAGACCTGAGTTCAAATCCTACATCAATACTTACTATTTGAGGACCCTGGATAAATCATTTAAAGCTCCTTTATCTTCCATTTCCTCAACTGTAGAGCAGAGATAATGATGGCACCTACTTCCCAAGGCTGATGGAAGAATTAAATGAGATGAGCCATATAAAGCACCCAGCAAACCCTATTGGCTACACAAATGCTAGCAAAATACAATTCATCATCACCAAGAATGTTATGAAAGGCAAAGACAGGATTCAACTCCAGTTTTCATGATTTCTGGTCCAGTCTTTGGAATCAAAAAGTCCCATGTGTAAAGCCAAGAGTAGCAGAATTGGAAGAACTTCAGAAACTATCTAATATAGACCTTGCAGTGATCAGGGCTTTGAATGTTAATACAGGATGTTGAAACAAACCCAGGGACCTCAATTTTCCCATCTGTAAAATGAAGGAATTAGACTAATTAAGGACAATTTCAACAAGTATTTGTTTAGTTTATGTTTTGTTCCAGGCACTGTTCTAGACCTAGGCAGGGACAACATACAACTTAACTCAGAAAGACCTTGCCTTTAAGGAGGTTACTTTCTGCTGCTTCTAAAATACTATTTTCCTTGTTTTGTTTTGTTTTTTCTCCCACCTCAGATCCAGCACACTGCTTTCCAGCCATCTTTGGACCATGCCTTCCCTTGTGCATCTCTCCCTATTTTCCAACTCTGCCTCTGGGAATAGTAAGCAAATTAGAACTACCTACCACTATGGAAAGTGTGGGTCCTGAAGTGACCTGTTCCTCCACTCACCATCCAGAAGACTCCTTGTACTAAGGAGACTCCTCCCTGACTAGCACCTTCCATCTCTCTTCTCTTCTCCCATAGCTGTTTGAGGGTAGGAATTGGCTTTTTGTATTTGTAGCTCCAGCATTTAGTAGAGCACCTAGCATAGAGCTATCACTCTATAAATGCTTTTCATTCATTCAACCAGTCATTCATCATTTCTACTCTCCAGTTGCTTTCAACTACCTCCCATTTATACAGACTATAAAATGTCCTGAGACTCTTCAGACTTCCTTAGCTAGTTTGCTCCCCTCTCCAACAAGCCCTGTTACTAAGCCATGCTTGGAGGGCAGCCTTGGTGACAGGTTTCTTAATAAACTATTCCCAGGCTGATTTCAGAAAGAGTCAACCAGTTGAGGCAGCCCTGACGGATAAAAGTCAGAAAAGGCAGGAAAGGGAAATCTAAAGCCTTCTAATTGAGGACCAGAGTATGGAAAGAAGGAAAGTAAATAACATCCTGTGGAGAAGAAAAAAATTGAAATGTGAACTAGACTTGTCCCCTTCTCCCATCCCCACCCCCAGACTTCTGGGATATTGTTTGTTTAAAAAAGGTTTCACCCCCTCTAAAGAAATGCCCTCAGGCAGGAAGGAGCCCGGCATTTACAGCTGAAGCCTCAAACAGTCTCCCTGGAGTTTTCACAAAATTAGAATCTTGGAATTAGACAGGACCCCAGAGGACATTTACTCAAAGCCCTATCAGAGAGAGAATTCCCTTTGCCTTATTCTTGGCAAACCTTTCACCTGAAGGTCTCTTGCAGAAGGGAAAATCCCTACCTCAGACAATAGGAGCTCAGTTTTCTCTCATTCTCTAATAGTCCTAGGAGTCCAAGGAATTGTTTGGGGAGTAGGAGCAATTCCTTTTCTCTCCAATTGTCAACAATGTTTGACTGCCTGTTAGGGATCTCGGTGCCCCAGGGCTTGAAGTTTGACATAGAAAAATAACTAAGCCTATGGGTTTCCAGTCTTACCCATGATCAACACCAACCTTTTTAAATGTCAGAGAAAGTTTCCTTTTCTTTTTTTTTTTAAGAAAAAATCCAAATGAGAGAAACTATTGCTTTTTTCTTAGAGCTAGGTGTACACTTGGCTTCCTGGGTGAAGAGACTCCCTCTCCCAGTCAGTAAACAAGGCATCTACTGGGTACCAGACACTGTGTGAAGCCCTGGAAAAACAAAGAAAGGAAAAAACAGTCTTTACCATCAAGAAGATCACATTCTAATGGAAGAGACAACTTGTACATAGCTAGAGATGTTGTGTGTGTGTGTGTGTATATGTGTGCGCGCGCACAAGGTATCATCTTTGTAATTTATTCTTTTTTGCTTTTTTGTTTTTTTTTTTGGAGGGGGGAAGGTAGGGCAATGGGGTTAAGTGACTTGCCCAAAGTCACACAGCTAGTTAAGTGTCAAGTGTCTGAGACCAGGTTTGAACTCGGGTCCTCCTGACTCCAGGGCTGGTGCTCTATTCACTGTGCCACCTAGCTGCCCCTCTGTAATTCTTAAAGACTTCTCTAGAGCACTGAGACACTTAATGTGTGACTCTATAGAAATCACTTAACCCTGTTTGCCTCAGTTTCCTCATCTGTAAAATGATCTGAAGAAGGAAATAGCTCCAGTATCTTTGCCAAGAAAACCCCAACTTCGTGAAGAGTCAGACCCAACTGACATGACTGAAAAACAAAGATTCCTAAGAGATGGTGTCTTCTGTCACAGGTCAGACTTGAACGATTTCATCTCCCTATCTGCTGGGCACACCTGCCTGTGCGGTTTTTCCTTATCTAACTTTATTTCAAGGGCAGCTCAGCAGGTTCACCTTGTTTCCCACCATCCTTTGGTAGGAAATATAAAAGCACAAACCCAGAAATCATGGCTTTATGGAGAAGTTTGTTCAGGGTTTAAAACAAGTGAAGTGAAAGTTTAGTCAGTGAGTTTTCTATAATAGTGGAAAGAACCCTGGATTCATGGTCCAAAGTTCTGTGTTCAAGTTCCAGGTATGATGCTTATTTTTTTTTTAAACTTTATTTTAGTTTGCATCATTCATTTCCACAAGATTTTGAGTTACATATTTTCTCCCC
>CM053586.1:349435740-349473665 GCA_028646515.1 Pseudochirops corinnae
GGAAGGAAGGAAGGAAGGAAGGAAAGAAGGAGGGAGGGAAGGAAGGAAGGAAGGAAGGAAGGAAGGAAGGAAGGAAGGAAAGAAGGAAGGAAGGAAGGAGGGAGGGAAGGAAGGAGGGAAGGAAAGAAAAGAAGAAAGAAGGAAGGAGGAGAGAAAAAAAGGAAAGAAAGAAATCAAGAAGTAAGGAAAGAGAGAAGGATAATGAGAGAAAAAAGAAAGAAAAAGAAAAGAAAGGAAGTAAGCAACAAAGGAGAGAAAGAGAGAGAAAGAATGAAGAAGAGAAAAGGAAGGAAAGAAAGAAGGAAGGAAGGAAGGAGACAAGAGAAAAAGATGAAAGAAAAGAAAAAGAAAAGAAAGAAGGAAGGGAGGAAAGAAAAAGAGAAGAAAAGGGAAACAGAAAGAAAGGGGGAAGAAAGAAAGAAAGAAAGAGAAGAAAAGAAAGCAAGAAGGAAGGAAGGAAAGAGAATAAAGGAAAAAAAGGAAGGAAGGGAAGAAGGAAAGAAAGAAAAATAAGAAAAGAAAACAAGAGGAAGGAAAGAAAGAAAGAAGAAAGAAAAAAGAAGGGATGAAGGAAGGAAGAAAAGAAAGAAAAAGGAGAAAAGAAAACAGGAAAAAAGGAAAGGAAGGAAAATGGAAGAAAGAAAGAGAGAAAGAAAGAAAGAGAAAGAACCACACTGACCAAACATGTTTGACCAAAAATAAAAAAATACAGTCATAACTAAGGCAAGGCAACAAAGATTTTGCACCAGAACACTACACCAAATTGAGAATGGAGAGGATAATGAGTCCTCTCTACAGAAGTCCAAAAGAATTTTGAATTGTGGATCTATAAAAGATTTGTTGTGTTTTGTGTTTTTTTTTTCAATTTCCTATTTATAGAAGTTGTTTGACTGGATGACATCGGACTTAGAATCAGAATAATTGGGTTCCCTTTCCCTGGAGATCTGACAATAGCTAGTGTTACAGTTTGAAAAAACACCTCACAAACGTTGTCTCATCTGATCCTTACAACAAGTCTGTCAGATAGATGCCATTGTTACCCACCTTACAGATAGGGAAACTGAGGCTGAGAAAGGTGACTTGCTTAGGATTCCAAAACTAATGTGTGAGGCAGGACTTGAACTCTGGTCTTCCTGATTCCAAATCTAGAATGTATGCTCCATGAGATCAAGGACTCTTCCATTTTTGTTTTGTTTCATTGATATCTATCAATAAGTCAATCCACCAATGTGTATTTATTAAGTACCTACTATGTGCCAGGCAAAAGACAATCTAGCACAATACCTGGCACATAGTAGGTGCTTGATAAATAAAAAGTGGATCAAATTATTCTCATGACATTAAGCGAGTAACCATGTTGTTTTGGTTTTGTTTTTGTTTTTTTCTGGAAATAGATAATTTACATGTAGCTTCATGACCTGTGAAAACCCTGCCCATGCAGCGAGGAGTGGCAGAGGGGCTATAAACCAGCTTGCCTCGGAGCGTCCTGGACCACAGGGTCAGTTCTTCAGACTGAGTCGGCCTCAAGGGGTGGAAGTGAGGGAGGCTAATGAGTAACAAATCCTCCTTTCTGAGGGACATGTCCCAAGGTGATGGACTTGAGGAACTTTGTGTTCTTGATGTTTTGTGAGGTATGAGAAATGTCCTAAGCACTCACTCTGGTCTTGAGGTGAGAAAGGAAAGAGGAACTACCCTAGAGACAAAATGTAGACCAACTGGAAACCAGAGAGAATCTGGACGGGACTCAGGGATCTAAAGTAAAGCTTTGAGATGAAAACCATGGGATGAAGATGGAGGAAAAGCAGGGTTGGGACCCATGTCTGAGCCGAAAACTCTTTCTCGTGGCTCCAGAGATATCCTTCCCCTTGGCCTAGAGATGACATCAGTCTTTCTCTTTCTTATTTAGGTATCAGCCACATTTTTTCCTCTCTGTTCTCTCTGTGCCATATTGGTGACTGTCTACATGGCTGGATTCTGTCCAGCATCACTAGGTTCCAGAGGAGATACAGACCAAGGACTCTGGGGGTTAGTTTTGTCCAAATGGTGATTAGGGACAGGGCCTCCTGATAGGTGCATCACCCTGCTAGTCCCCGGGACTTCTAACCATCTTTCTCAGTGACATCCATCATCTTGGTTGGGAACATATTAACTTTTCTTGGTTGACCTCAAGTCTGGGGCCACAAATAAAAGATGTAGACAAGATACCCTTGATGCCCTCCTTTTCAATGCCTCCAAGGAGCTTATATTCAATTGGAGAAGATAATGAGTACATTAACAGTCAAGAGCAAAGCATGCAAAATAATGCAAAGCAAATTTAGGCAAGATGGTATCTGCAAATGGAAAAGGGGAGGGAAGTCTTCTATTCATGGAGAAGATGTCACTGGAAGAGACCTCTCAAGGTTACAAGGGATTGTCACTGAAATCTCACAACCACGCTGCAAGGTACACACTGCAGGTGTGATTATCATTTCCATTTTGCAGATAATGAGGATGGCTAGCATCTGTACAGCACTCGCAGTGTTCTAGACACTGTGCAAAACACTTTAGAAATATTATCTTACATGGTCCTCACAATCACCATGGGAGGAGGTTCTCTGATGATCCCCATTTGACAGATGAGGAAACTGAGGCAGACAAAAGTGAAGTGACCCATCCAGGGTCACACAGCTGAGATATGTCAGACACAGGATACAAAGTGAAGCATCTCCTGAGCCAGTAAATCATGTCACTGGTTCATAGAGCCATCCTTCTCCTGTTTCCTTCCCCTTTCCCTTCTCTCTATCCCTTCCTTTCTACCTAAACATACATCACTCACTGCCTGGTTCCTTCTAGACCAGCGGTTCTCAACCTGTGAGTTGTGACCCCTTTGGGAGTCAAATGACCCTTTCACAGGGGTCACAGGGATCATCTAAGGCCATCGAAAAACACATATTTCCGATGGTCTTAGGAACAGAGACACCGCTCCTCTATCCATCTCCAAGCAGGCCCACCCACATGCAGATATGCCCACATACAAGTATTAAAGGGTCAGGTCGAAGCATTAGAAAGGTTGAGAACCACTGTTCTAGACTCACCTTCTGCCAAGTAACCATATGTGGGAAATTAGGTTAATTAGTCCCAGCTGTGGTGTGGTGTGTCTTTGGTTCTTGAAGAGGACCATGAAAGCAGGGAGATGATGATATGACTTGCAATTGACTTTGTTTGAGTGAGGGATGGCTGTGGAAAGTCACCAGCCTCACTTTCTACTCCAGATCATCTGGGTCCAGTGTCCAAATATCGATCAGGAGAACTGGAGGTGGCCCAGGATGCAGAGGGAGACCTTGGCCCTTTTAAGCTACAGTCTTTTGAGTTTCTCATCCATTCAGTGATTAAGCCTCTTTAAGAAGTGAGTCAAGGGATGGCTCCTTTAATTAAAAAAAAAAGTACTAAGGAAAATATGACTCTCTCCTAGTTGACATTATACTTTAATCAAGTTAATGTGTCTTCTAAAGACCACCCAAAGGAACAGTTCCAGTCTGGGAATTCCTGACGCCATGACACCAGTGCTGACAGTGATGAAAACAGCCATTTCTTCAGTGCTTTCAAACTGGTAAAACCTCCTGCTTACTTAATGTTGTGTGAGGTGCACAACAGCCCCTGAAGAAGGTGCTGGCTTTATTATCCTCATTTGACATTCCAGGAAACTGAGGCCAAAACAGGCTGTAGCTTGCTGGATCCAGTTTAGATTTAGAGCTGGAGGATGCTATGAAGTCCAACTCCTCACTTTACAAATGAGTAAACAGAAGCCCAGAGAAATGAAGGGGCTTATCCAAGTCACAGAGCTAGTCAGTGAAAGAGTAGGATTCCATCATAAGTCCTCAAGCTTCATGACTGAGGGTCCTTTCCACTGTGAGGCCTTCACACCCCATTCAGTGTTCACAATAAGAAGCCGGAGCCAAGCCCGTGCCTAAAACTCCATCCACTGTGCTCAAGTCAGCCTCTTGGGAAGATGTTCTGAGGGAGATGACTATGGCAGGACTCCAACTTCATCACCTAGGGAACTATTCGATTCCATGACATGAAAACTGGCCCTTATTATCATCCCCCCTACTCTTCACTAACATTTCCATGACATTTGGGGGAGCAGTTGGAGCCCCCCTTACTTGTGTGCTAGAAAATGAAAGAGAAAACAAGAGAGATGGCCAGAGAGAGACAGAGAGACAGAGAGAGGGAGAGACACAGAGAGAGAGGGAGACAGAGAGACTCAGAGAGAGAGGGACAGAGAGAGAGAGACAGAGAGAGAGAGAGAGAGAGAGAGAGAGAGAGAGAGAGAGAGAGAGAGAGAGAGAGAGAGAAAGAGAGAGAGAGAGAGAGAGAGAGATCCTGCCTTCTTTGGCAGTGGGTTTTGAGTCAAAGAACAGACTTAGATAGCTCTGCATGTTCTTGGAGATCCTCCTTCCACGATCTAGCTCCCACCTACCCATCATTTTTTGTCTAATATCATACCTCTCTACAAACACTTCACTGCAGCACAGCTGGACAAGTTCCCCAAAGTTGGCATTCTAACCTCACTTTTATGCTGTTCTTCCACCCTTCACACCAGTCCTGGAATAAACTCTCCCTCCTTCGAATCCTTTTCTTCCTTTAGAGTTCACTTCCAGTACCACCTCCTCCATGAAGGTTTGTTTCCATAAAGTAATATATCTATGAAATTATTCATTTATATCCATTGATTAATAGCTTTGAGGGCAGCTAGGTGGTGCAGTGGATATAACACAGGGTTGAGAACCAAAAAGACTCATTTTCCTGAGTTCAAATCTGAATTCAGACACTTAGTAGCTGTGTAACCCTGGACAAGTCACTTAATCCCATTTGCTTCAGTGTCCTCATCTGTAAAGTGAGCTGGAGGGGGAAATGGCAAACCATTTCAGTATCTCTGCTAAGAAAACCCCAAATAGGGGCATGAAATGTCTACTGATTGATTGATTGAATGGCACAGAACATTAGGATTCCAATCACCAGGGATTTCTCATTTCTCCTGGTACAGGAGCCTTGGAATGACCATTTATCTCTGATGAATATAAGATGTCTACTCCTGGGATAACATACCAGTACTCTCCAAGAGAGCAGCCAAGTAGGTCAAATGAATAGAACCCTGTGTAGCACCAATGCAATATTCACAGTGTTGACAGCAACTATGAATATGCTGGCATAGTTCTCAAACACCCTGGATTAGAGCCGTGAAGATCTGGGTTGGAATACTGGTATAGGTACTAATTAGTGTTACCCTGGGCAAATTATTCTTGCAGCCTCAGTTTCTTCATCTGGCCCCATTTTAATGGGGACAACAGTGGCTGCTGTGGGGATTAAAAGATACAGTGAGTGTAAAGGGCTTTACAAACCTTTCAAAGTGCTAGATGAATATTAACTATTATTATTCCTTATGATTATTACCACCATTAAAACTCCGAGCTAGGGCATTGTGAACGTGAATGCTGTTTGTAACCTTGAATATGTCCTTGGGTTTGCATACTTTCCATGTTGTTTATTTTGGAATGAAGGAGGAAAGGGGTTTTGCTAGTAGTGGGGGAGGGGAGGTTCTTCCCATTTGTAAGACAGAAATACACCTGGCTGCCCAGCAAGGGCACTATGTTCTGACCACGCAGCTTTGGTGACTCAGCTAAAGCCAGGCTTCCTCATAGCATCAATGAATCACAGATACTTAGGTTTAGAAGAGACCTTAGAAATTAGCTTATCCGCTTCTATTATTACTCAAAGGCAGGCGGTATTTTTGTTTGGTTTGTTTATAAATATATACGTTCATACTGAGGATTTAAAAGAAGAGTTTGCATCCTAAGGAATTAAAGAGTTTTGGTTTTTTTTTAATTGGAAGGACCTCATTTACCATTTACTTCAACCCATACCAGCAAGGAAATGCCACTAGAATACACCTGATCAATGACCATCCTGGCTACATCCAGAGGAAGAATTCCTTGTAGTCTGAACACCTGTTATTTGTGAGGTCATCCAACCCTGCTTAAATCCCTCCCATAAAGAGAAATCCACCGCTTCCTGGGAGGATGCTTTCCCTGACCTTAAGCCTAAATCTGCTTCTTGACAACAATTCATATCAAGGGAAGGTGATTTTTATTTCCAATTTTGTCTTTGTAATTCCCTATACCTAGCACACTGTGGGTGTTTAACAAATGCTTGTTGACTGACTAAAATCTGGATGGCAGGATAGGAGAAAGGACCAGACCTTTGCTTTTATTGGCATACAAAATGCCAGGTGAGGTAATTCCCTCTATCAATGCTGGTTGCCACTTCTTCTGCAACTCGAAGTCTTAGTTGCCCAGATCACTGAGAGGTCAAATGACTTGTCCAAGGCCACACAGCCAGTAGGTGACAGAGGTCTTTCTGACTTCAAAGTCACTTTTCTATTCACTACACCATCCTGCCTCTCATCTGTATGATATTCAAGCTTCATAAAATGTTTTTCATTGTACTGACTTTTTGAGGTTATGCAGTAAAAGTGTTATTATTATCCTGGTTTTACAAAAGAAGAAACTGAGGTATCGGGAGATAAAGGCATTTGGCCAGTTTGACTGAGCTAGACTGTGTTGGGGCTGGGGCTTAGACCCAGATCTTTCTCCCTTAGCATCAGTATTTGCTGAATATGCCCAATTTGCAAAATCACTTTACTACTCATCCTGGGGAAAACAGGCAGTGTGTAGGAGGGACATTCTCAATTAGGACACTCATCATCCATCAAGCTTAGCAGGTTAATAATTCTAAAAGCATATTTGGACACCCTTAGGAACTCTGCAGAATGCTTTCACAAAGTGGGGACCTGGTGGGGCTGCTTAGACTCAGCCTCTGAGGGTGGGAGGAAAATTAGGGTTCATCTCCTCATCATCCCCCCACCTCACCTCTGCCCCCTAGAACCCTGAAGTTCACTCAAGGCTCAACCCTGGAGCCCCTTGTGATTATGCCATCCTCTAATGTTGAGACACTTTCAATCTCCTCTAGCCCCATTTTTTTTTTTGTTTTTTAAACCTTTTTATTTAATGTTTTGAGTTCCAAATGCTATCCCTCCTTCCCTCTCTCCTCCCCACTGAGATGGTAAGCAATCAGATATAGGTTAAACATGTGCAATTATGTAAAACATTTCCATAGTAGTCATTTTGTACAAGACAACTAGAGTAAAATAAAAAAAAAAGGGAAGAAAGAAAGTGAAACATATGCTTCAGTCTGTATTCAATCAATATCAGTTCTTTCTCTGGAGGCAGATAATATGCTTTATCATTGGTCCTTTGGGATTGTCTTGGATCATTGCATTCCAGAGAATAGCTAAGTCATTCACTTGTGTACAATGTCCTCCTGCTTCTGTTCACTTCATTTTGCATCAGTTCATGTAAGTATTTCCAGGTTTTTCTGAATTCATCCTGCTTGTCGTTTCTTATAGCACAGTAATATTTCATCACAATCATATACCAGAGTTTGTTTAGCCATCCCCCCATTGCTGGGCATCTCTTGAATTTCCAGTTCTTAGCCACCACGAAAAGAGCTGCTATAAGTATGTTTGCAACACATCCCATTCTTTCCAAGTCATCCAGGAATTGTTTCTTCTCTAACCTAAGGCTCTTCCTCAGCACAAGGATCTATATATACACAGGACATGTGTGCAGTATACCTAAGATCATAGATGTAAAGCTAGAAGGAACCTAGGAGGCCACCAAGACTGACTCCTTCATTTTTTTGTTTGAAGAAACTGAGGCTGAAAAGAATCCCAGAGGCCATCAGAGAGGATGATGAAACTCACCATCCCTGTCACAAGGTGATGGAGTGGCTCAGGTGTAATGGGCGTACAGCACTTCACAAAAAGCATTAGGGGGTTAAGATTATAAACCGAAGAGAAGGTACCAACAGGCATTGAAAGACGATTTTCTCCTCTGGAATCTCCTTATACCTGTTCCTATTCCTAACCTTGCTATCTAGGTGGCACAGTAGATAGAGCATCAGGCCTGGAGTCAAGAAGATTGAATTCAAATCTGGCCTCAGACACTTACTAGCTGTATGATCCTGCGCAAGTCACTTTACCCCATTTGCCTCAGTTTCCTCATCAGTAAAATGAGTTGGAGAAGGAAATGGCCAACCTCTCCATTATCTTTGCCAAGAAAGCCCCAAATGGGGTCACAGAGTCAGACACCACTGAAATGACTCAACAACAACATTGAGGTATTACCACCGAGGAGCAGGGCCTTTCCCCGAAATGTGTCTCTTCTTTCTCTCACAAATGCTTTTCCCCAGAGATAAGTCCACACAATCATAGGAGCCTAGAGTTGGGAAAGGACTGGGAGGTTAAGTATTCCACCCCCTTGCATGATTAATCTCCTCTCTAATTTATTGATGAATAAGAGTCTTTCCTTCTTAATCAACAATGTTCCAATAAAAGACAACCTAAATTAATTAGATTGGGAGCTATTTCAGGGCAGAAACTGGCTTTTGCCTCTTTTCGTATTCCCAAGGCTTAGCAAATAGTAGATGTTTAATAAATGTTGATTGATTGATACATAGGGTACTCTCTTCTGAGCCAGAAAGTCCCGGGTTCAAGTTCTGCCTCTGACACACATTGTCTCTGTGACCCTAACAAGGTGTTTTTACCACACAGCTAAGCTCTTCAAAGCAGGAATTCTTCACCTTTTTGGCTGTGTTTGCTTCTCATGCCCCTCTTGAACAGTTATGGCGAAGCTTTAAAGTGCTTCTCAGAATCATGTTTTTAAAAACAAAAAATAGAAATACCCAGGATTACAAAAGAATCCAAGTACACTGAAATAGATATCATTTTTTTAAAAATTGATGAATGATTCCAATCCTGCTTCAGACACTGGCTGCATGACTTAGGACAAGTCAGTTAATCTCTACCTGCCTCAGTTTCCTTATCTGCAAAATGGAGCTAATAATATCTACCTCTTTAGCAACCAGGGTTGTTGTGAAGATCCATACCTCTGCCCACCTTAAAGTACTATAAATGCTATTATCATTATTATTAATTATTGTTATTAGTTGGTGATGTGGAAAAGCTGCTGCTATGCATTAGTAGAAGTATTTACCTTACCGGGATAGCCACAAAATCCCAGGTCTGGTCTAATGTTATTATAAAAATAGTCATTTAAAATTTTTGGAAGAGTTGGAAACTGTCCTTATAAAATGGTGACATGGCAACAGTGATGGTTGTTTTTTATTCTGGTAAAAGGAGAGGGACAGAGGAAGAACGGGACCAAGTGTTTTCTAAACTGATGGGGGAAAAATAGGAAATGAGGGTGTCAGGCACCTGAGTAACCACGTGACCTTGAGCTGGTCATCTCCCCTTACTAGATCCTAATTTTCCTCTTCTGTAAGAGGGAGGGATTACACTCAAGCTCTAAGGTCCTCTCCCACTGCCCATGTTCTTCAAGTTCCTCAGTATAACTAGAAATAGGAAGGATGTTTAGAAATGGAAGCAGCTCTGTTGATTACAAAGCATGTTGGCCCAAACTTAGACCAAGATCATCTGACCCAAAATGACAAGAACCCTGTCAATGTGGGGAGTATTCCTGAGTAGAGACAGCAGAGTAGGGTCAGGGTAATCGCACAGGGTCCAGAGAATGTCCTGAAAGGGAGCCAGACCTGCCAGTGGATTCAGACAACCATGTGAGAATTCACGTTGGGATTTCACGAGCTTTTGTTACTGGAAAGGTTTCCAGATAAAAGCCCCTAGAAAAACTGGGCTGACTTCTCACTTATTTTTAACACCCAAGAAAGGTGAAGAGATGACAAAGGAACAGATAGCTGCCCTCAAAAAATGTGAGATACCAGCCCCAGACAAAAAACATTGTAGAGTGCTGGAGGACCTGGCAAAAGGGTGTGCTGAAGCTCTGCCAGTTGTCTTTGAAAGATCAAAGCAAACAAGAAAGGGATGGTGATGATGGTGGTGATGGTAGTGATGGTTGTGATGATGGTGGTGGTGGTGGTGGTGGTGGTAGTGCTGGTGGTGGTGGTGCTGGTGGTGGTGGTGGTGATAGTGATGATGATGATGATGATGATAGTGATGGTGGTGGTACTGTTGGTGGTAGTGGTGGTGGTGCTGGTGGTGCTGTTGGTGGTAGTGGTGGTGATAGTGATGATGATGATGATGATGATGATGATGATGATGATGATGATGGTGATGGTGGTGGTCGTGGTGATGATGATGAGGGTGGTGCTGGTGGTGGTGGTGGTAGTGGTGGTGATGATGATAGTGGTGCTGGTGGTGGTGGTGATGGTGGTAGTTGTGGTGGTGCTGGTGATGGTGATGGTGATGGTGGTGGTGATGATGATGATGATGGTGATGGTGATGATGGTGGTGGTGGTGCTGGTGGTGGTGATGATGATGATAATGGTGATGGTGATGATGGTGGTGGTGGTGGCGATGATGATGGTGGTGGTGGTTTTGGTGGTAATAATGATGACTAACTCTTCACAATACTTTGAGATTTGCAAAGCACTCTACAAATACTGTCTCACTCTATCCTCACAACAGCCCTGAGAAGTAGGTACCACCCTTTTACAGATGAGGAAACTGAGGCAAATATTAAATGATTTAACAAGGGCCATACAGTTAGTAAGTGTCAGAGACTGAATTTAAACTCAGGTCTATCTGACTCCATGTCCAGCACTCTATCCACAACCCACGTAGCTGCTTAAAGAGTGACAATTAGCCAGTGTTGTTCAAATTTTTAAAATGGAAAGGCAATCTCTACCGCCTGTAGAACTGTGAGCTTGACTTGCATCCTCCATTCGGATACCAAAGTAATTTTTCTAAAGCAGAAGTCTATCACCATCATATTCAACAAATTTCAGTGACTCCCTATTGCTTCTAGGATCAAATATAAAATCATCTATTTGATGTTCAAAGCCCTTCATGACCCTGCCCCATCCTACCTTTCCAGTCTTCTTATCCTTATACTTAATCTCCACAATGTACTCTTCGATCCATGGACCTTGGTCACCTGACTGTTCCACAAATAAGACTCTTGACTCCAAGAATTTCCTCTGACTGTCCCCCACGACTAGAATCCCCTCCCTCCTCAGCTCACCTTCTGGCTTCCTTTAAGTGCAATTTACTTGCAAAGTCATGGCATCGCCTTTCTGATACCATGGTCCTCTTTGAGAATGAAGGACAAACAACAACGAGAAGTCTCAGCTAAAGTCCTGCCTTTTACAGAAAGCCCCTCTCAATTCTTCTTAGCTCCAGTGTTTTCCCCCTCTTAATTATTTCCTATTTATCCTGAATATAGTTTTTTTAATATCTATTTGTTTGCATGTTGTCTCCTCCCCCCTTAAATCATAAGCTCCTTGAGGGCAGGGCTGTTTTTTGCCTCTTTTTGTATTCCCGGTGTCTATCACATCGTAGGTTCTAAATCCACTAACTGACCAGTGGATTCTAGAATATATTATCACATGGATGGTATGTGAACATTTAGAAATGGAAGCAGTGATCACAAAGAGAAGATATAGATTCATCAAAAAGAGGTCAAGTGAGGCTGACCTCATTTCCTTTTTGGAAGTTTCTTAGACTGGAACATCAGGAGGATACCAGGGAAACCATTCATATGGTTTCTTTCAATTTAAGCAAAGCATTTGACAAACCATCTCATGATATCTTGCTGGACCAAGGGTACTTGACCTCGTCTGTATCATGACCCTTTTTGGCAGTCTGGTAAAGACTGTTGACCACTTTTCTCAGAGTAATGTTATTGAGTAAAATTAAATACATAGGATTACAAGGGGAACCCATTTATTGAAATATAACTGTGAAAATACTTTTTTAAAAAAATTCACAGATCTCAGGTAAAGGATCCCTCTTCTAGAAAATATGGAAAAATGGAGATGAGAGTGCCATTAGGCAACCATAGAAAGTGTTGACTGGCCGTACTCCAAGAGTTAGCAATAAGTAGGGTGATGCCAATTTGTAATATGGCATCAAGAGAAAAGCTCCAGGTTTCTATACCCTTCAATATTTTTAATCAATGACTTGTAGGAAACCCTTAATGACTTGCTTATTAACTTTATAATTGACACCAAGTTGGGATGATTATGGTCAGGACACAGGAGAATCTAGACAGGTGAGAACAGAGAGCAAAAATCTATAAAATTTAGTAGGAATACATTGAGTCCTACAATTGGGTTCACAAATCAGTCACACAAGCATATGGTAACAATAATAGTGGAGAGTGATGATCCCAATAGAGCATCTTGCCTGGTCTACACATCCTACCTGAGAGACTGCCTATTCACTGGAATGACTACCATCCGCTATCAAAGCTAAAACCTCTGTAAAGAAATTCTCATCCTAAATTGAGACCTAGAAGGGCTCTTAGAGGCTATCTGGTGAATTCAGTCTCTCATTTTACAAATGAGGAAACTGTCTCAGAGAAGGTGCTGAGGGTCTTTGAACCCAATTCTTCCTGAGCACAAATCCAGTGCACATCTGCTCTCTTGTACTGCCTCTCTCTGGACCCAGTATTGGGAAAGGAAGGAAAGGCAGAGAAGCATTCGGTCTTTTGGCTACCATATTGAGTTTCCAGGCCACCAACATCACCAGATGTTTTCTAGAAACATTGTCCAGACAAGTCTGAGTAAAAACTGATGGCATTACTTGATAACTTATGGAAGGAGGAAAAAGATGCAATGGATGGAAATGGAATAAGTAATCCTGGTGTCAGATTTAAGAACTGATCAGTAGGGGCCATTCCTTCCCTAAGCATGATGGCATGTGACACTTGTCTGAAAAAACAAAAGAGATGAATGAGAGAGATTGGAGCCAGACAGTAGAAGGCTATTCGTGAAATTATGCTCAAGTATCATCACTAGCCATTCAAATAGCCAGAATCTAACTGGATATATGGCAATAGTTATGATATAAGCTAAAATGGTATTACAATAAAACAAGAAGGCTTCCAACATATTAGAGATTAAGAGAGAGCAATGAGCTTTGAGAGAGGATAGAGGAAGACAGAGGAGCTAGGAGTATGGTTAATACAAATATTTCCTAGAGAGTGAATGGTACAGTGGAAAGAAACTAGGATCCAGAGATGCAGAATGTGAATTCAAATGCAGTCCCTGTGGCTTATTACCTGGGTAACCTAGGCCAAGTCATTTAGGGCCTCAGTTTCCTTAAATGTAACATGAGGAAGTTGGGCTACCTGGACTCAGATCTCTTCTGGGCCTAAATCTATGGTCCTTTCTATAAATACAAAGAGGAATGAGACAGTCTCTTGATTCCTTACTGCACAGAAACAAGGCTGAGATGTGAAAGAATATATGGCCAGCATGACAAGAGAGGGAGAAACTTGCTTTTTATTGGAGGAATCTAGAAAGACTTCCTGGAGGAGATGGACCCTCAGCTAGACCTTGATGAGTGGAGAGACCCAATATGCTCCATTCTGAGACAATAGCCTGAGAAAAGGCAGAAAGATGAAAAACCTCAGGATGTGCCAGGAAATAGGGGCAACATAGGGGAGTTGGGATTCTCCAGTACTACTGCCAAAGTGCATTGGAAAGAAGGCAGGACTCTCCAATCACCCATTTCGCTCTTGGGCAATTTGTGATTGCCTCTTCTAGAGAATGACTTTGCATCCACCTGAAAATACCCTTTTCCCCAAGGCAAGACAATAGCACTGATTAGGCTTAAATCAAGGGGAACGGGGATAGTCCCGTCTGCAGAGCCAAGCCCAGAAGGCAGGCTCTCAGTAGCAATGAAATGCTATGATTGCAAACCTCTTGAGATTTGGCAGGAACACTGGGACATCATCAGTGGAAATGAGGCTTGAGCTGATCATTACAGTCTTATTGGGAGCAGGAGAAGAGACTAGAGGCTTAGAATGGGAGGCTGGAAGACACCTCTCCCTACTCCACTGGCATCCCATGTTGCTGAGAATTTGCTGATGAACAGTATACCAGATCTGAAAAAAGAGCACCTATGCTCAAATTCTGATGGCTAGGTGGCACATAATGCATAGAGCACTGGGCTGGGAACCAGTCATTCAACTCTGTTTGCCTCAGTTTCCTCATCTGTAGAAATGAGCTGGAGAAGTAAATGGCAAAACACTCCAGTATCTCTGCCAAGAAAACTCCAAATGGGGTCACAAAGAGTGAAACACGACTGAAATATCTGAACAATTTTAAAACCTTCCTCTGTTCCCTGCTATCTATGAGGGAGAATAAGACAAATCCTCCAAATTTCCATTTCTTTCTCTGTAAAATGAGGTCTCTTCCAGCTCAAAATCTATGATCCTAGAATGCAACATGACATCATTTGAACATTGATGATTGGTTTAAAATCACCTCATGCCCTAGGAGTGTGACCATCAACAAATCACGAAGTTGTCTTCCAAAGCAAAGTTTCTTTGTTTAAGAGAAACCAATGGCTCATACTCGGTCCCAGGACTGTTTGTGAGGAAATGGTTTTGCAAACCTGAGGTTTTATTATTTTCTTGTTTTTCTCACCTTTTTTGATGCAACTCAAATAGAAACTGTCCTATTGTTCTTTTACATTTAATTCTGGGTGAATTGTTACATGAGTGGATAAAGTGGCTGCTTTTTGTAATTTAAAAAAGTAGTGGGATGGGAACGCAGCTTCTGTAGGTTCACGGAAAGAATCTTTGGGGACAACTCCAGGACCAGATTGCATCATGAGGTTGATAGGCACAGCATCCTGTCCCTATGTGGCTTTGATTTTTTTTTTTCTGCCAGATCTTTATATTTGAAAAGTTTTTTTTTTTAATTTCATGCAGTTTGGAGATTATGAGTATTCTATATGGCAACATCTACTAAAAATGTTGTTCTTAAATTTTTATAGATCAATCTTAAGTCTGGGCAATTGGGGCAACACTTTTATCTGTGATGATGTTCCAATTCTGATATACTTTATTTTTTTAATTCTCAATAACATTTTTGGGTTGATGTTTGTACTATGGAGATTTGTCATTGGTATTTTATTAAGGAAAGTAAGGCTTAGTGTATAATTCTGGACATGTACTCAGGCCTTTCTAGATAGCCAATAGGTTCAAAACTTTTGCAACCTGCATTGACGTGTCATAGTTGATACCATTTTCTGACCATAATTGAGGTTATTCATAAGACCAGGTTCATTAATGATAACTTCTTTCACAATTTCTTGTATCAATGAGCTAATTTTGAATTATCATAAAACATAAATTTATTCTATAAACAAAACCTTAAGATTCATTGCCATTCAACCAACCAATGAACCCTCTGTACTCCCAGGCCATATCAACTTCCCTGCTACTGCAACCCAAGGACTTCTGGGCCTCCTTGCCAGCTCTTCCAAAGCTGGACCCTCTTCAATGTCTCTTCCTGTTTGTGAACTCCTTCCTTATGAATGGGAACTATCTCGCTTTTTCTATTCGTATCCTTAGTACATATTTGACACAGAGAAAACACTCTATTAGTGCATTTTTATTCATTCATTCTAAAGCAATCTCCTCATGAATAGTTTAACTCTTTGCACTTCTATTCTATTCTCAAGATGTGACTGTGGTACATATCGTAAATGCTTATTGATTTTTTGACCCATTCATTTATGATAATCATTTGATCCATGTTTTCTTATCAACATATTGTTGTTTTGAATTCATGTGGGTATCACCTGTGGAGGACCTTTTCACTATGCTCTTAGACCTCAGCTGCTTCACAAGCTGCAAGGTCATAGCCTACAGGTCTGGGCCATATTTGAAAAATCCAGTGGTATATATCTATCTCCAACCATGCTCATTCCATTAAAGATCAAAGAATAGTAGACTAGTGATTTGTTCTAGGACCATGTCTATCTGAACTTAAATATAAGTTGAGAAGTATAAAGAAGTATAAAAGTAAAAATGATAATAATAGTTGGTATTTATAAGTACTTGACATAAACCACCTCATCTGAGTTTATGAGTAAGTTATAAGGTATAACTTGAGTGAAGCAAAGTGAGGCAACTAGGTGGTGCAGTGGTTAGAGCACTGGCCCTTGAATGAGTAGGATCTGAGTTCAAATCAAGCCTCAGACCAGCTCTGGGACCCTGGGAACGTCATTTAACCCTGATTGCCTCCAAAAATAATAATAAAAAATTTAAAAAGTAAGTGGGATTGCAATGTGAAAAGAAAGAGAGGAAAAGAAAAGCTTTGAAGAGTTAAAGGAAACTAGACTTCTATCATGAAATTTTACCATGTAATAATATCACACCAAGAAAGTGAAAGAAAAGATGACCACTGAACAACTGGGGTCAAAAATCAAATGTGAACTTCTGCAAGGAGAAATCTGGGTGCTCTGAGAAAGACACAGCTACTTGTTCTTCATTGGATGACAAAGCAGATTTATCAAGTGAAAGAGCTCACAAAAGAGGAGAGTAGAGGAGGTTGGCCCCTCTCTATTCCTCAGAATAGCTTCAGTGGAATGCTCTGTCATCTTCCTAAAGCATGGATCAAAGACAGAATGCAGAACCTCCCCCAACTTGCTAAAATGAATGACGGACCCACTGCTGATAACTCGTGATACACAGGTGATACTGCCTGAAATGAACAGCTCTAGGAATTTGTAGAGGATGCTTTCCAGGTATGAGTTTAGACTAAATGTTACTGAGCACCATTCCATTTCAGAGATTCTTTACCACTTGGACATGGGCACAGAATGGATCTACCAAGTGTCCCTCACTAACCGTGGATGTCCCCCAAAGCTCTTTCCTGGACTTTCTTGTCTAGTTTTTCTTTGAGCTCTACCAACAATTTCATCATCTCTCATAGATTCAATGATCATCTCTGTACAGAGAACTCTTCAATCTCTGCTTCTGATCCTAGTCTCTCTCCTTAACTACAACCCTGCAACACCAGCTGCTTATTGGACATTTTAAACCAAAAGTTCCATAGAAGTTCCAACCCAACATATCAAAAACAGGACTCATCATTTCCCCTTTGAACACCTCTCCTCTTTCAAATTTCTTGATTATTGTTGTTGGGACCAGTCGCTCAGGATTATAACCCCAGTTCCTTCATCTAAATCACCTCACATGTGTGTTCAGTTACCAAATCTTGTCCTTTCTATTTTCACAACATCTCTCCCACACCCTTCTCTCACACAGCCACTGCCCTATACCTGACCCTTATCACCTTATTCCTCAAATATTACAATAACTTCCTAATTGGTCTCTTTGCCTCCAGTATTTCCACATTCTAATCTATCCTTCACAGAACGGCCAAAAGCATTTTCCCAATCCAGATATGATCCTATAACTGCTAGGATCAACCAAAAACACCTCTGTTTAACATTGGAAGTTCTTTACAACCTGGCTCCATCCCATCATCCCAGTCTTATTATCCATAGGACTTCCCTCCACACATTCTATGATCCAAAAACACTGTCCTTCTTACTGTTCCTCAAACATGAGACTCCATTTCCCATCTCCATGATTTTCCAGTCTTCCAATACCCAAAACTCTCTTTCTCCTTAGAATCCATAACTTTCTTCATTACCTCAAACATCATCTTCTGCATAAAGCATTTCTTGGTGCCCCATTATTCTAATATCCTGGCCCCCAGGATTACCTTATATCTATTTCACTCTAATTCACTTATCTGTTAAAGTCCAGTGGTTCTCAACCTGTGCGTCGCAACCCCGTTGGGGGTCTAACAACCCTTTCATAGAGATCACCTAAGACCATCGGAAAACACATATTTCCAATGGTCTTAGGAACCGAGACAACACTTCTCTATCTGTCTCCAGACAGGTCTGCCCACATGCAGATATGCCCACATACAAGTATTAAAGGGACACAGCATTAGGAAGGTTGAGAACCACTGTGTTAAACTGATCTTCCTAAAACATGGTTCTGATCAGGTCATAGCTCTATTCAACAAAGTGCTAGTTAGCTAATACTTCCAGAACCAAATATAAAACCCTCTGCTTGGCTTTTAAAGCCCTTCAGAACCTGGCCTCTTCATACCTTTCTAGTCTTCTTATACCTTACCCCTGTCCAACTACACATATACACATTCACACCACCACCACCATACATACTGCAGTCCAGTGATACTAGACTCCTTGCTGTCACTATCACAGGACACTTCTCCCAAATGTGAATTTTCACTGGTTCTTCCATCTTCCTGATATTCTCTCCTTCTCCATCTTCATCACTTGGCTTCCCTGGCTTCCTTCATGTCTCAGCTAAAATCTCACCCTTTACAAGAAGCCTTCCTTCTATTGTTCAATCATTTCAGTCATTTCCAACTCTTCATGACCTCAGCTGGGGCTTTCTTAGCAAAGATACTGAAGTGGTTTGCCATTTTTTTTTCTCCAATTCATTTTACAGATGAGGAAACTGAGGCAAACAGGGTTAAGTGACTTGCCCAGCGTCACCCAGCTCAGAAGTGTCTGAGGCCAGATTTGAACTCAGGAAAAGGAGTCTTCCTGATTCCCAGTCCAGTTTTCTATGCCCTATGGCATCACCTAGCTGCCCCTTATCTCCAATATATCCCGTCTATATCTATAGCTTCCTTGTACAGAATTGTTTATACATTGTCTTTTCCATTAGGTGCTGAACTCCTTAAGATCAGGTAAAGTCTTTTGCCTTTTTTTATATTTCCAGAGTCTAGTGCAGTGTCTAATAGTATGTGCTTAATAAAGGCTTTTGGCCTTGACTTGCATATGCTTACCTGTGCATATGCTGTCTCACCATTGCAATGTAAACCCTTTGAGTCAAGGACAGCTTAGCACAATCCTTGGCATACAACAATAATTAACTTTATTATTATTATTATCATTTTATTCACTTAATAAATTCTTATTGATTTATTAAGGACCCTAAAAGAGTGGAATTTAAAGTTAGAAAGGAGCTCTTGTATCATTTGTACAGTGGAAAAACATGGCGTTGAGTCAGAAAGGCTGGCCTCAGTTTCCTCATGTGAAAAATGATAAGATTTTGCTAAATGAGCTCTAAATCCTAGGAGAGGCTTATCACACACACACACACACACACACACCCTTGACTAGAATTCCCCCTCCCACCTCCAGAGACAGGATAATATAGTGGAAAAGGCAAGATTCAAACCCCAAGATTCCTACTCTGTAAAATTATGTAGTTGCTTGTATTTATTATTTTCTTCTTTTAACTCAAAGAATTTGGAAATGGTTATGAGTTTTGAATGGTCAAGAAAGCAAGCCATCAGAAATTCAGGATAATGGGTCCTTGTTGGAATTTGTTAGAAGAGAGACTTCAGAGAATAAATTCTAGAACAGACTACCCAACCTATGCTAGCAGTAGCAGAGATGAAGGTTCATCCATCCATTATTTTTTACTGCCACATTTGGCAGTAAAATTGGTGAGAATTCTATGTAGAAACTGAATTAAGTTTGAATCCACTCTCCCCAGGGACTGAGTTTAGTAGAAGAGAGAATATACCTCCAGGCTTGGGGGTATGGGGGCCAAGGAACCTTTACTAAATTTTCATAGTAAATATCCTTTTATGAAAATTAAAAGTAAAATATTACATTTGGACTATTTGGTATCTGAGGTCCCTTCCAGTATTAAAGACTTATGTTCCAACATCCTATATGTTGATGTCCTTTCCCTAGCATTAGTGTTCATGTTCTCTCTGTCTCTGTCTCTGTCTCTGTCTCTCTCTTTGTCTCTGTCTCTCTCTGTCTCTCTGTCTCTCTGTCTCTCTCTCTCTCTCTCTCTCTCTCTCTCTCTCTCTCTCTCTCTCTCTGTCTCTATCTCTCTCCACCTCTTCTCCGTGTCAAAGAAATGTATGAGAGCCTAGTTTATCAAATATGTCTGTCCTACAAATTATACCATCAGGGAATGGCTATCATTTATTTCTGATACATCTTTGGCCAGGTTTCATTCATTATGGACAAAGAAATTCTCAAATCCCTAACCCCAAAGTCCAGATTCTGTTTTCCAAATGATTGTCACATGTCCTATTTCCCATTCCCACATCGGTCCTTTGCCTTCATTATTGGCCCATGTCTGGAACAAGGATGTAGGAGTGAAGCCGAAACTGTGGGTTGGGAATAAACAAGAGCATTTTTCTTAGCGTCTGAGATCTGCACAGCCCCAGTCCCTGTGGCCAGGTACAACCAAATGAATAAGCCACGCTCCCTGCACAGCCTCACTCTAGTGCTGACTCAGCAGCCACGCCACATACCTTTTACCGTTAATCCTGCTTGGTCAAATGTCCAAGACCAATAGCACAGGGGGAGACTTGAAACTTCAGACAACTTCTAGAGTTCCTCATAGAAACTGTAGCTGGAGGAAGGACCCTAAGAGAGTGGAATTTAAAGTTAGAAAGGAGCTCCTGTATCATTTGTGTAGTGGAAAGAGCATGGTGTTGAGTCAGAAAGGCTGGCTTCAGTTTCCTCATGTGAAAAATGGTAAGATTTTGCTAAATTAGCTCTAAACCCTAGGAGAGGCTTATCTCACACACACACACACACACACACACACACACACACACACACACACACACACACACACCCTTGACTAGAATTCCCCCTCCCACCTCCGGAGACAGGATAATACAGTGGAAAAGGCAAGAGAAGCAGAGTTCAAATCCTGGCTTTGCTGCTTGCTACCTGTATGCCCCTCCACCAAATTATTTCACTCTTTTGGCTTCAGTTTCTTTTTCTGTAAAATGAAGGGGTTAGCCTCTAAATGGGCTCTAAAGCCTCTTCTTTCTCTAGACCTGTGATTCTACAACATTCTCCCCTTCGCACACTCAGAATTTCTGCCAAATTGGTCCATTTCTAGTGCCTTGTGCACAGCCTTCCATCTCCAGCCCCTGCACCTTTGCATGAAATGTTTTCCATGTGAGCAGTGCTCTCCCTCACAATCTCCTCTTCAATCAAGAGTTGTCTTCGAGGCTCAGCTAGAGCCCCAAGAGCACTGAATGATCCTCCCAATGGTGTACACTACCCCACCCCCAAAAAGGGATTAACTTTGCTTTGTTATATTCCTTTTATTTATTCATTTTATCTCCCTCTATTTTATATTATAATGTTTTGTTGATTATTTTATCCACACATGTTGTCCATCTTCAGCACCCTTAGCCTGAATAGAATAGAAGCTGCTTAAGCACTGATTGTTCAGTCTTTGTCTTCTCAGCCCTGGTACCTAACACAGAACTCAATAGACACTTGCTGAATTCTTACTAAACTTAAGTTAGGATCCATTTCAGGAGACTGTTTCACCCCCTCCGTGATGCCTTCCAGGATCCTCTTTTGATCAGTAATATCCCCTTACTTTAATCTGTTTGAACCATTCCTATACACTTGTGACTTTTTATTGTTACTATTTGTCAACACATCTCATCACCCTCATTTGGGGGCAGAGTATGTGATGATCCTGCAAAGGATACTGAGATGGAATGGTCAGAGAGGTAGGAGAAGAAACAAGAAATCCCATAATCAAAACCCAAAATGGAGACAGTATCTAGAAGAATGGAAGGGTGACTTCTGTACAATGTTGCTGAGAGGTCTAGGAGGATGCAGCCTTTGGATTTAGTGATTTGAGATCATGGGTGACTTTACAGGGAGCAGCTTGACCTCTCCCTCCTTCTGACTGTCTCCTGCTCCCAGCCCTAAACTTTAGCTCCTGACTTCTTGGGCACCTGAACCCTCTCAACTCTCTGCTAACCCATTCCTCTTTCCCACATGGCTTTGTCTTCCTGCCTGGCTTGCAGCCTCTTGATCTCACTCTATTATGGCACCTGAGCTTAACAGAAAACAGCCCAAAACAAGATGTTCTTTTGGTCTCATCTCCTGCAGTCCTCCAACTGAAATGGGAATCCTTCTCACGCCCTGACTTTCTGGGTTCTTACTTCTGAGGATTCAGCACACAGCAATTTGGAAGCATTCTGCAAACACATAACAAACAAAGAAATGATGGAGTGTGTGGCATGGCCAGCACTGCCTCTCACTGCAGACAGGGGAAGCTTGGGCTCCCAACCCACCTTATTTACAAGGGTCCTCACCTTCTATCCTGCCAGCCCAGCACTTTAAGTTTGATAAGCAATCTTTGCAAATACAGGCAAGTGAACTTGGTGAAGAGTGGGCCTCTCAGACCATTTCTCACTGTGCTTTAGTGTGATCAATAACCAATCCAGATGACAAATTAATGTTAAATATAATTTGAAGAACGGCAAGAAAAAAACCGCACTTGGGTGGGGATTAGTGGCAAAGGCTCTTCAGAGCTTCTGGAAGGACCCTGCTGAGACGCAGTGATAACAGGGCTCAACATCAAACAAGATGGACTGCAGATTGGCCTCAGGATGATCAGTAATCCAGGGTACAGGAAATGGAGTTCTCATCTCTGCTGCTGAAATTGGACCAGTGAATCATAGCCATCGAGAGCTCACCAGGAGCCACTCCAAATGTCAATTGCACCTGTTTTAATTTCAGAGAGGGACAACTTCTTGTGGGAAATTGCTTGATAGTACAAAGGTTCCTATAGGCTCTTTAGGAGAACTGCTCTAGAACTCTACCTGGGGCATTAACATAACTTAGGAATTTTAATTGATAATTTAATGAAATAACTGGGAAACAGAGTTGTGGGAGGAATCAGTTGACTACAACAAAATGTTCTGTGACTAAGTCTTCATCATCGTTATGATGTATCTTAAAACACACACACACACACACACACACACACACACACACACACACACACACACACACACACACTCTATAGACCTATTGACTCTGTCTTTCCACTGGACTCTAATAACCCTAGAGAGAAAAGTAAGGATGATAACTCTGCCCAGTTCTGCCTCACTTAAATCCAGTTCTTGTGCAAGTCAAGACATCATCCATGAGGTCACTGGTCCCCTTCAAAAATGAAGAAAGAACAACAACATTCAGGCTCCAGAGCCCTGGGCAACAAAGCATTGAGATTTAGAGTCAGAGGGTATGAATTCAAATTCCAGATCACTTGCTTATTAACAGCCATGCAGCTCTGAGCAAATGACTTCTCCTCTCTGTTGGACGCTTGGACTAAAGGATCACCAAATTCCCTTCCAACCCTCTCATCTATGAATAAGCCTGAAACTGTGGCTCTAAAGACATTCCTACCTCCATGCTCCTACACTAGCTGTATCCCCTGCCTGGAATGCTTTTCCCTTCACCCCCACATCCCTAGAATCCCTAACTTCCTTCCCCTCGGCTCAAATCTCACCTTCTGCAGAAGACCTTTCTTAGCCACTCTCTCTGTCAACAGCTGCAGGATTCTCCTCCAAGGTTGACTTGTTATTTAGTCATTTCAGTCAGACTCTTCTTAACCCTGTTTGGGGTTTTCTTGGCAAACACACTAGAGTGGTTTGCCATTTCTTTCTCCAGCTCATTTTACAGATGTGGAAACTTAGACAAACAGTGTTAAGTGACTTGCCCAGGGTCACACAGGTAGTAAGTGTCTGAGGTCACATTTGAACTCAGGTCCTCTTGCCTCCAGGCCAGGCAGGTACTCTATACACTGCACCACATAGCTTCCTCAAAAAATTTACCTACTCTGTGTGTACTTATACATAGGTTGGTCATTTCTGTCTTTGGAATTGAAGCTCCTTGAGGGCAAGGGACTATGCTTGTTTTTCCTTTATATACCCAGACTTAACACAATGCCAGCACTTGGCCAGGGCTTAACCAATGCCAGCTGATTGTCTAGAAAGGAGATGGTTCCTAATTTTTCACCCTGTCCTCTGGATCTTGACAGTTTTAGAAGAAAACTTGCAGAAGTGAGGGACGAAGTTCCTCTCCCTCTGGCACAAAAGGAGGCAGGGGAATAAAAAGAGAGAAGTAACTAGCAAGGAGCACCAGCTTCCCACCTGCCTCCTGGCTTCCTCTAAGGACCAGCTGATGCTTTCTCTTCCATAACAAGCCTTTTCCATCTCCTTTAATCCGAGTCCCTCCCCTCTGCTGATTTTCTCCAATTCAGCCTGTGTACACCTTGTTTGAACACAGTTGTACAAATGGAAAAAAAAGAAGTCTGTATGTTGCCTCCCCGGTAGATTATGAGCCCTTCCAGGGCAGGACCGTCTTCTGTGTCTGTATTCCCAGCACTTAGAAGAGTGCCCGGCATAGAGTAGGATCTCAATAAACATCAATTGACTCACTGACCCCTGGTCAAAAGAAAAGGGCAGCAGATTTATAGTATTGGACATCAGAAGATCTGGGTTCAAATCCTACTAGTTGGGTGAACTTGTGGTAGTTACTTTATTTCTGAGTTCTTCTTTTATGTCAAATGCCAGGATCAGACTCAAAGATACTGAAGGTAACTTCCAGCTCTAAATCCTATGACCTGAGGAACAACAGAGGCTTCTTGTAAAATGCAATAAAGTCTTGGATTGACTAAATATTTCAGTCCCTTAGAAGCATGGAGCCTCAGGTTCAAGTTTCTACCCACCATGGTAATAATCTAACTTCTTGGAACCTTGCTGCTTTTAGTCTGTAAAATGGGGATATGGACAATAATTCACAGAACCGCAGCATATCTGTTCCTCCTAATTCAAACCAATTAACGCCTACTGGGAATAATTTGTTTCAAGCAACAGTTAATATCCTTTTAACACCAAGGTTATGTCATGAGTAATAATTAATCTATAACACCATAAAGAATAACGCAAAATTGATTTAATAAGGATCTGTGCGTGGCCTTGCATTGAAATGATGTTTTCTATCATGCATTGATTACAAACACTTTACAAAATGTATTAATTCAAATAAGATGTGTCAGTTGTATGCTTTGCTAGATGCTCCTACATAATAATAATAACTAACATTTATAGCCACATTTTGCAACACTCTTGACATGATGATAACATCAAAACCATCAGGAGAAATGTTTACACTTCCACTTTATGAAGAAAGAAACCGAATTATGAGTTCTGCTTTAAAAAAAATCTGTTTGCATAATGAATTTGGTTACCTGATTTTAACTCTTTGTTTGCTGGATAAAATGTTATTCATTGCTTTAAAAAAAAAAGATCCAAGGGATTGTTCCTTTGTTTTTAATGTTGCATGGATGGAAGGAAGGCTAGTTGGCATTGTTTGATTGCAAGAAATCAATAAAATAATTGTGTTTTGTTTTTCATAAAAGCCAAAACTTACATAGTATGGTACAAAGACCTTCCCTTTTATCATCTTTGTGAGGTAGTTCAGAAGTATTGTTCTCTCTACTTTATAACTGAGGAAATCAAGGGCTAGAAAGCAGAAGAGACGCCTAGCAACATAGAACCAGCAGGAGGCAGTGCTTGAATTCCAACTCAAAACCTTCTGATTCTATTTCACACTATTGTTTGCAAAACACCATTCTCTCCTTCCCCAAGCAGAGAAAATGGTGTGAGCAAAACTACCAAGGAAGGAAAGGTTTGCCAGACTGTAAAACATATGATAGTTGGAGGAAAGGGGCAAGGTGACCCCAGATCGTGGATAGCCTTGAATGCCAGGTTAGGAAGGTTGAATGTCATGCCATTGACAAGTTGTAGAGCAGAGATGTGATCTGAGAGATACATTATAAAGATTATATGATGAATAGATTGTCCAAAAGAAAGATTCGTTAGGAGATTATAGCAATAATTAATAAGGGCAAGAGGTATTTGGAGCCTAAAATCTGTGTATTCCCAAAGCATTGAGTGCCACTCAACCAAACGCCATTTTTAAAAATTCTTTGATAATTGGCAGATTGCCTTCTCCTCAAAGAGCCTGTAGGCAGACATATGTCACATGGATAACATATCGGACTGGGAATCAGAAAGACATGAGTTCAAATCCCAATTCAAATATTTAATTAGCATGTGACTTCACTCAAATCACCTACCCTCTCACAGCCTCAGTTTCCCTTTCTGTAAAATGTCTATAATAATGGCACCTGTCTCCCTGATCGTGAGGACCAAGTAAGATATTTTCAAACCCTGAGGTGCTCTATAAACGCTGGCTCTTTTTATGACTCTTATGCTCCCTAAGGGAAAGGAGCCATGATATTAATCCATATGTCTTTCCTCATAGGATCATAAATGTAGAAATGGAAGAGACCTCTGAGGTCATGTAATCAACCCCCTTCACTTTGCAGTTAAGGAAGTCATGACCACAAAGTTTGGGTGACTTGTCCAAGGTTTCATGCCTGGTAGATAATACATTTTATTTATTCAATCAGTCAATCAATCAACAAGTATTCAGGTGAAGTGATGAGTATAAAAAGACCAGAAACAATCCCTGCCTACAAAGAACTTAGTTTCTAAGGCAGAGACAACACAACCGCATGGATGGCTCAGACAGAACAGATGCATGTCAGGCCATTTTGAGAGACAGCATGCTGGGAGGTGGGGACCAGGACCGGTTTCACATAAAATAGCGAGCCAGCTAAGTCTTGAAAGAAACCAGTGATTTCAAGGGAGGAGGTAGGGAGGGTGAACCTTCCAGCACAAGATAACTGGCTATCTGAAAGCAAGGAGATGGAAGAGGACATGGTGAGACTGGGAAACAGCCAACAGAGCAGTATTACTGAAATGTCAATCATGAAGGGGAATTAGAGGAAATTAGGCTGAAACAGCAGGTGGGAACCACATTTTAGAGGACCTTAGAGTCTGTCTTTCCCACAGAAAGCTCTTTTCTTTCCCTCTTCCTTTGAAACCTGGGTGGCTGAGGTTGGCTCTTCTATTCAGTTACCTGAGAGCCCCCCTGGGGGTCTGGAGACAGGTAAATGGCTCCTGTCCTTCTCTCAATCCTACCATTTTTGGAAGGTTTTAGGCTCTGTTGAGGAGCCAGTATGTAGAGGGCCAAGCTCCCTCCAGATTCTCCCAGGATGCTTTGTGTTGATGCCAGTGGCTTTGTTCTTTCAAACGTGCTCCAGGTGGGAGAGATGACAAATTGCCTTTCAGTGATGGCCAGCATCAGGGGAGGGGAGGGTCTGATGAGCATCGGGAACAGCTGGACTGTGTGGATTCAGAGCTGTCTATGGCTGGACTGAGAGAGAGTGAATGTGGAGAAGAGGACCAAAGAGCCCTTGCCTGGCAGAGCTCCCTGGATGAGAAAAAGGGGAGCCTGAGCCTCACCCCTCCTTATACCTTCCCTTAGTCCAGCCAACACACAAGGCAGCTCTTACAAAAATAACTCATTGTTTGGCCTCAAAGAAGGGATGTGAGAATACATTCTTCCCCACCCCTCCCTTTTCAGAGGTGGGAAACTGTGGGTGTGGAACACAGGATAGGTGACTGGACTTGGTTCCTAGGTAGTCAGTGTTGCCGAGCTGATTTCTTTCCTTTCTTTTTTTTTTTTTTTTTTTAATTCTTTGTTGTAAGGGATGGCTCTCTGGATGGGAAAGGGGAGGGGCATGTTGGGAAATGAAGGAATAAAAGAAAAAATGAAGAAATCAATACTTTTTAAGGGAGAAAAAATGAAAGCAAGAAAGAAAAAGGCTACGCAGATTTAGAGATGGAAGCAACACTCTCATGTTGTAAGTGAGGAACCTGAGACCCAGAGATGTTAAAAGTCTCACCCAGGGTTGGTGAGTCACTAAGAATGTGCTGGATGCTGATGTGTGTCAGGTCCTGGGCTAAGCACTAGGGATACAAAAAGAGGCAAAAGATAGTCTCTGCCTGGGTCCTAAGACATGGAGTGTCAGAGGCAGGAGTAGAACGGGGCTTTCCTGACTCCAAGTCCAGCTTCTCACCACACCTCAGTGTATAAGGCGCTTCTCTTTCCACAGCCTTGCAGGTTTATTATGTCCGTTTTACAGAAAAGGAAGCTGAAGCTAGGAGACATTAAGTGGCTCATCTGAGTCACATTGCCAGCATCAGAGCTGGGAGTCACTTTGACAGCCTTCCCATTGACCATCAACAGCCACACCAGCTTCACTGTGGCTCCTCTGGGGAAGACAAAGTAGGCAGATGACAATGCAGAAGGCTTTGTGGGAGGGCCAGCAAGTCCTACCCCCATATATTGTGGACCAAAAATCCTCCTACCCTTAACTGATGGACAAACACAAAAATTAAGCAGTCCCTCCCCTCAAGGGGCTTACATTCTGTAGAAGGTGACAACCTATACACAGATAAGTCAATGTACAACACACCACACACATTCGTGGGAGAAAATGCCTTATGTTGAAGATATGCTTGAGCTGAGCCTTAAAAAGAGAGCCAAGGATGCCCAGAAAAAGGAAAAAGGAGCTGGAATGCTAGGCAGGAGCAACAGGAGGTAGAAAGGCACCAAGAGCTGGAACACTGAGCTCAGAGAACAGCCAAGTTTGGATGAAAAGTAGAGAGAACATGAGAAAGAATAACAGTCTAGAAAGATAGGACATAAGCTAGAATGGGACAGAAATCCCAGGTCTGTGTTCTATCCTAGAGGCCGTGGGAAACCTCTGAGATTTTGTGAGCCAAGAGTGAAAAAGATTCAGAGCTGTAAAGTATCTTAGAAGTCATCTGGTCCAAATGCCTCATTTTACAGTAGAAGGAACAGAGACCCAGAGAAGTCAAACTGAGTCACTGAGCATTTAATAAGTGCCTACTATATACCTACTACACCCTAAAGCCAGTACTCTTTCTCCTGCACATGAATAGACCTGTGCTTTTGGAATATCACTTTGGCAGCTGTGTGGATGATCTCTGGGAGAGGGAAGTAGCTTGAGGCAGAGAAACCAGTTAGGAACCTACTAGAAAAGTTAAATTTGGTCAAGTTAACAAGCATTGATCAGTTATCTACCATATGCACCAGGTACTATAATTCCAAGCCTGAGGTGTTGAGGGACTGAATTAGGGTGTCAGCTGTGTGAGGGGAGAGAAGAGATCATATGTGATAGATGTCAAAGAGGTGGAATTGACAAGACTCTCTTGTCGCAACAGACAAAGCCCAGGTTTCAGGGAAATTACTTACCTAGGGGCACACAGAGGCAGGTATTCTGATTGGTTAGATCCTCCCATTGGGCTGGGCTGTCTTCGTATCATGATTGAAACACTTCTGTCTACCCTAACTACATCAGGGCTACAACATGATGATGAAAGAGTGGAAAGGAGTATAGAAAGGATGTGTGTGTGTGTGTGTGTGTGTGTGTGTTGGGGAGGTCAGAGAGGGTGAGATTAGGAAGACATTTCCCTTATTCCACAGTTTTGCACTGGGCCCAGTAGAAGAATGTTCCTTTCAAGCTAGAGACAGAGTCAAGACAACTTGAGTTCAAATCCTGCCTCTGATTTGTGCAGCTCTGGACAAATCACTGGACCTCAATATACCCTAAGATTTACCTACCAAGTCACAGACCTTGCAAAGGGAGTTTCCCATGCTATTAGGGGAGGGGAGGTTCATCAATATAGGGAATACCTGCTGTGGAACCCCCAAATGGTCAGGGAGTCCTATATATCAGTCACCACCTAATTTTACCATCCTATGAGGTAGCATTGATGCAATAAGCAAAAGCTCTGGATTTGGGGTGTAGAGGAGCTCTCTCTCCCTGAGCCTTGATTTGCTAAATCTGAAAAATGGGACTAACATACCTTGCCCCAGGTATCTTCATGGACTGAGATGCCCAGAAAAAAATATATATACCATAAAATTAAATGTATAGGATTACCAAGAAAATTATTTATATTGAAATAAGGGTATAATATTATCCCATTCTAGTTCCAGGGTTCCCTAAAATCCAAGGAGTCCATGAGCCCCAGGCTGAGGACTCTTGTTCTAAGGTTTTTTCCAACTTTGACATTCTACTTTCTGTGGTTCCTCCAAGATCTAACATTCTATGTCCTATCATTCACTGTGCCTGGCACATAAATTAATAATCATAATAACAATTTACATAGTACTTTAAGCTTTTTAGTGCATTTTACATATGTTATCTCATTTGATACAATAGTCTTTTGAGACAGAGACTATTGTTATTATGCCCACTTTACAGATGAAGAAAACAAGGCACAGAGAATTTAAGTGACTTGGACAGGGTAGCACATCGAGGGAGTGTCAGGGCTTCCTGACCCTAAGTCTTGGGTTTTATCCACTATTCCTGGTAAGTCCTTATTGACTGCTTTTATGCTCTAGAGTACTTTCCATTTCTATCATTCTATTACTATATGATGTGAGTTTCATTCCAGCATTCCATAATCCTAAGACCCTTTTCAACTCTGACATTCCTTGCTCTGACACTCTTTCTAGCTGGCACACTCTCTGTTCTAAAGGCTCTCTCAGCTGTAACATTCCATGTTCTAAAGTCTCTTTAAACTCTTACATTCTATGCTCAAAGGTCCTTTGAGACTCTGACGCTCTTAACTTCAACTAAGATCCCTTTTCAATCTCTTAATGGGAGTTGGAAAAGGTCTTAGAACAAGGGTCCTCAGCCTGGGACTCATGAAACCCCCGGATTTCAGGGAATCTTGGAACTAGAATGGGAAAATATACTGTTATTTCAATATAATGGGTTTCCTGGCTATTCCTATAAGTTTAATTTTATGCCACATTTTTATTGGGCATCTCAGTTCATGAACGTAGCGGGGGCAAGGTATATTAGTCCCATTTTTTTCAGCCTTGACATTCTGTAGCCTTAAAATAGAGCAATGTGATTAATAAGACCCTTTTCTTTTTTTCTTGGACTCCCCAAGAATCAAAACCCTAAAATATCCCTCTTTCAACATTCCTTCACAAGAGAAGGTCAAGAATTCTTCAGGTCAATCCCATCCAAGAAGAATGGAATAGGAATCTCCTGCAGAATTGGGAAATGGTGCTTGTCCGAACCTCTGAGGTGCTCCCACCCTCCTCTGACTTTGGGCAAGGCACAAATGTAACCCTGACACAGCAAATAATGGGAGGGCTCCCATTCAATAAAGGAGATCAGCTGCCTGACTCCTTTAAGACAAACGATGTTATTACATCCTAATTGCATAAGCCCTTGTCCTTTATGCTTACAGCAGTACGGGGATGTGTAGTTCACATGCCCGCTATAATTACAGCCCCATTATAATTTTGCAGTTAGCTGCGATGAGCTCTCACTCTGGTCAGGAAAACATGCCAATTTTGTGGGGGATTGAAGTCTGCCTAATTTTAGCAAATTGAGAGCCACACAAAAGAAAAGAGATAAACACTATGTTGTTATTTTTCATTAGAGAATTGCTATATTAAGAGACTGTGATCCAGCTGTGTTTGTTTAAATAAAAGTACGATTTGAATACCTCCTACAGCTATGTTCCTGCCAATGAATAAAAGATAAAATGCGGCTCTTGCTGGATGGGAGTCTCGGAGTTCTAGCTGACTCGGAGATTTATTGTTTAACATAAGGTGGTGGAAAGAGTGGAGAGCGGACCACACGCAGGGTTCCTTTGTGTATTGTTTCAAGCCATCCCACTAATAGATTTCTTCCACTAAGGCTCCCAGCAATTCAACTGTGCTCAAATGCTCCACTTAACTGTGAAAAAAAATCATAATAAAGTGGCAATTACATCTAAATGGCAAGTGGAACCCAGATCCACACTATGAGGAATGGAAACGTGAAGGAAGACCATTCGAGTGGCGACGCTGTATGTTAGCATCATTATGATAATGAAATTAAGGTTCATTTATGTCCTCCAAAGCAACCCTTTAACTTATCCTCGGGACTTCACCATTCACAAGATTCCCCCAGTGGGACACTGTCACTAGAGGGGAGTCACCAGCTCAGGAGGGAGTTCATGAGTGTTATGTCTTATTGAGAGTGAAAATGAACCTCGATGCGTGAGGTGATATTCGAGATTGAAAAGATCAGAGATGGAATTAGGTCCTTTGGGTTGTTGATGAGCTCCGTGAAAGTAGGTGACAGGCATATAGTAGGTTATCGGTTGATTTGATTTTGTGACCATGGGTAAGTCACTTGCTAAGTAAGCCTCAATTTCCTCATCTGTGAAATAAGGATAACGAGCCTAAGTTGTCTCTCCTGACTCACAACATTACTAAGACGATTGTAGGTTCATTGATTCAGAACAAGAAAACTCATAGAATTTTAAGATCACAGATTTAGAGCTAGAAGGGACCTCAGAAGCCTTGTGGACAAGGGGTTATCAACTTTTTCTTTACCATAGACCCCTTTGGCCGAGTCTGGTGAATCCCACAGACCCTTTTGCAGAATAATGTTTTCCAATACAAAAAAAAAAATAGATTAAAAGAAAATCAATTATATTGAAATGCAGTCATCTTGTTTTTAAATAAATTGAGCTCACAGTCCCCAGGCTAAAGATCCCTGACTTAATCCAACCCTCTCAGTTTGCAGATGAGGAAACTGATGAGTACAGGGGGCAAGTAATTTGTCCAAGGTCACACAACGAAGAACGTAATAGAAGGATTCACATAAAGCACCATGTCTCATCTCCTACCAGGCCATTTTCTGCCCTGCCAAGGGAATGGGGGTGGTGGTACTCTCCCCTCCCCTTTCCACCTCTTGCTCTAAGAATGGTAATTAAATCACTACATCCTATAGATCCATTCACCATCCCTTTGCCTTCTCCTACAAAACTAGCATAGGCACCCTGGGCCACCCTCCACTCTAGGTGCTCTCCTTCATTAGAAAGTAAGCTTCTTGAGGGCAGGTGCTGTCTGACTTTTGAACTCACAGTTTAACACAGTGTGCGGCATGCAATAAACCACTAAAAAGTTTTTCATTCTTTCATAAGACATTAAAAAGAATTCCCCTAGAAATCGTAGTGATAACTGATATTAATATAGCTCTTCAGTGTTTGCAAAATATGTTGCCTCCTTTGAGTCTCATAGCAACCCTTTGAGGCAGGTGTTAGGGTCAGGGGCTGCCTAACCTGGGGTCCATGAACTTATAAAAAATGTTCGGATATCTGAATTTCAATATCATTGTGTTCCTTGGTAATCTTATTGTACTCATTTAGAAGCATGACTCTGAGGAGAGTTCCTTAAGCTTCACCAGAGTGACTGCCCAAGGGGGCCAGGACCCAGAAAGTGTGGAAAAACCCCAGGCACTAAAAAATCTCTGAGGTCCCTCACAGCACTCTCTATATAATCTTATGATTCTTCCAATTCTGAACCAATGCTCCCACAATGTAACTTCATAGCAAGGCTGTAAGGCAAGGCAAAGCAAAAAACTTATAAGGAAACTGAGGCTAAGAAATGAAGTGCCTTGTCCATGGTAACAAAATAAGGGAAGTCTGAATTTAAAAAAAGATTAAGAAGTTTTGAGCTGGAGGTGCTCAAGGTTGTCCTGGGGCCGCCCACAGATGAGAAAACAGAAGTTGAAGGTGCTTACATGACTGACCATTGTTACACACAGTGGCAGAAAGTCAGGCTGGTTGATACCTAAGCTTTCCCGTCCAGAAGGGTCCAGGGCTCCGTCCACAAAGCGGCTCATACAGCCAGAAGACACGGCTTCCTAATTGCTCAATAGATCACATTGCTGCTATCTGATCTAAAACGACGTCTGCTAGCTCTCTTCTCCTTTCTGGAAAACCAGCATCTGGGAGGGGGCTGCCAATGCTCAGGAAGGCCCCTCGTGCCACAAAAGCAGGGCAAACTTGTGGGAGAGCGGCTTTGTGAGCACCATCAGTATTCTGGCCTGCCTTTGGAGTTTGCTCGATTGTAATCCCATGACCAAGCACGTAATTCTAAAGAGCTGATGTGTTGGAGCTGATTTAGCTACGGCCAAGTGATGGGAGGGGTGGCTGCCTGCCAGGATCCGTTGACTGTGGCGGGGTCTAGAATGTCACAGGGACCGGCTTGTACTGTCTGAGTCAATTTAAATAACTGAAATGCCTCGAGTAAAAAATCTATTCAAACAGTAACCTTTACGGTCAGATTCCAACTACATGTTTTTCATAAGTTTATGGCGTGGGGACCCAAAGTACTTTGTAAACTCAATGTGAAGTCCTCAGGGGAACGTGATTAAGAGCAGAAGCGGTCTGGCCTGGAGGAAGTCAGAGCGTGCTCTCCTTCCACCCATCCGTGCTGATTATTATTGGTGTTGCCTACAATAATAAACCTCGTTATAACAGCATGCTAGGCACTCAGCAGACATGGTTCCTATCAAGTGCATGATGCTAATATCCTTCTAGGATAAAAAACAAATTAATTTTGGGTTACCAGGGAAGATTTGGGAGCTGGAGGTGGAGGCTAGAAAATGCGAAATTAGCCCCTGGGGGGATGTTCTTCCTCTGAGTACACAGTGGAGTGTTGAAATTGCCTTAAGGAATGTGAGTGTGGGGATGGGGGTTGGAGGGCATCTCACACACCACATTTAGCAAACACCTTTTTGAAAATAATCAGCAGGCTCTCATAGGACTTTCTTTTTCTCTTTGAAGATTTCAGATCAGAGTTGATGTGAACCATTCCCAAAGGAAATTCTCATAGGTTACATAAACAAGATATGGAAAAATGCCCTTTGAAGATTTCATACTTGGTTGGGGGGTGGCAGATACGCTCTCTAAACTTGGATTTTCAAGTTGGACAGCCCCATGACATTGAGGGTCTACACTGGCATGTCTCAGATTGACTTGGGTCTTCAGGGGAAGCAGAATGTGCTGACAACCACTCACAGTCACACAATGGGCAGGGTCAAATCTGTGACTGGGGAAGGCCAGCTCAGCCCAGTGAAGCTGGGGGCCAGAGAAGAGTGCCACCCAAGTTGACAGCTGAGTGATGGAGCAGGCTTTAGTGATCACAGAGGGAAAGGTTGTCCTGGGGCCGCCCACAAAATGTTGGATTTCCCAGTTGGCCTGGACTGTTCTCAGGATCTCAGCCTATTGAGAGGAGATGGTATTTTACAGTTATACCAAACCATTGTGACTCATATGATCACAATATTGGGAGGGGGGGGTGAGGGAATGATAGATATTCTTTCATTTCAAAATACTGAGGAGGTGAAAGACAAGGAGGGTAGGCCTAAACCCAACTCAATGTGTGATACACATTATTGTGGGAAGAGTTTGGAAGAGAACCAGGATAACCTTCTACTTTTTCAAATGCTGTAATGTATATCAGAAAAATGATATAATGTATTTGAAGTAAATTACAAACTTCAAGGAATTATTTAACTGTCACTAACATTATAATTTAGTTCTTCTCTTGTTCAATAGAATTCAAATAGAAATTGTCCTGGGACAAGTCACTCCTGCTATAATTAGTCTTTGATGTTTAACAAACTATCTCACAGACAATTGGTTTTTATAATTGAATCAAAGTGTTGGGATATGAACTCATCTTTAGTAGACTCATTGAAAGCATCGTTAGGACAACTCCAGTCACAGACAAGACAACAAAGATCCTTCTCCTCCTATTCCTGTTGAGCATTCCACCTAAGGAACTTGACAGAGATAAAAAAAAAAAAGAGGTGTTTGAATTATCATCTTATCATACACATACCTACACAGCTGCCAGAACAATCTTCCTTCTTTTTACAGAGGGGGAGAGAGGGAAAAGAACCAGTATTTATTAAGCACCTACTATGTTTCAGGCATGATGTTGAGTATCTCAAAAATGTTATCTGATTCTGTAGAATTAAAATTAGATCAGATCATGAAACTTTAATGTATCCTCCAAACTCCTAACCTTCCCCATTTGCTATATTATCTTAAGGTACTTTATTTCCCTTCCACACAATGAATAATCCAGCCAAATCAGACTCCCTTAAAGCACAATTTCACATGAAGTCTTCCTTTCTTGACTTCTCCCACTCCAACTGCTAGTGGTTCCTCTCACTCTAAAAAAAAATTATCTGTATTGTTTTGCATATATGGAGCATATGCTTGTTTTGGGAAGAGACAGCAGGACATAGAACATAGAGAACTCAGCTCAGGGCTGAGTTCAAGTCCATTGGCACATTCTTTCTGGGTAATCCATGTATCTTCTTAAAGCCTAGAAACTCAAGAGTTTGAGTACCAGAGAAGGTGCAAAGCTGCATAGTGTAGGGAGTTGTCCCATCTGGGGACCCTCCAAATCAATAAAGTCACAGATCTGGTCTGTATTGCATTTATCTATATTCTCCCCCAATGGGAATCTAAACTTGTCAATGATGACAAATATTTCACTGGAATCTCTGTATCTCCAGCATCTGGCTCATAGTAGGGACATAATAGATTCATGATGGTTGATCTAATAAGGGCTAATTGACTGATTCCGTGATTTTAAAGTTGTTAGGAATTTAGTAACCTTGGAGATGGTAGTTTCAGTAGAGTTGTAGGGTTGGAAATTAGATGGCAAAGAATTGAAAAGTGAGTGGGTGGTAAGAGAAAGGAAGCAACAAGTGTAGATAATCCTGTCTGGAATTGTAGCCATGATGGGGGGGGGGGGCAGGGAGGAGAGAATTATAAGATGATATCTTCAGGGAATGACAGGACAATGTTAAGGCTGTTATCATTTGTTTTTAAAGAATGGAGGGAGATTTGAGTGTATCTGTCTGTATGAGGGAAAGAGCCAGTGGACAGAGGAAGATCAGAGATGAGACAAAGCAAGGATTTAAAGCTTACACAGGGAATAAGAAGGAAAGGGTCAAGTGCAAGAGGAGAGGTTGGTGTTGGCCAAGAAAAGGTCCACCTCTTGATCAGAGACTTGCACAGAAGATGAAGGATGATGTTGAGGAATGTGTGAAGGGGGGTAGGGGGAGAGATAGCCCATACCAGATGGTCTTTATTTTCTCAGTAAGCAGATGAGATGAGGTCCTCTGCTGAGGATGGAAGACAGGCAGGAGGGCAAGTAGTGATCAAGTTCTGAGGAAATAGGAGAAGGTTTAGAATAAGCATTGTGGAGAGTGCAATGGAGTCAATCAGTGAAGAATAAGCAGTTAGCTATACATTAGTAAGATCTCAGAAATTTTCAGATGCACATGAATTGAAATTAAGAAATCTGATGGTGGGAGTAACCAAGGACTAGAGGGAAAAGTATGCTGGTAAATGTTTAACAATCTGCTCTCCAGAAAGAAAGAAAAAAATATGCATGAGACATTTTTAGTTAAATGTGCCTTTATTAACATTTGCCTATCTCATTCTTAAATCTAGGCAAACAATAAATCAACACCTGATTTGTGACCTTTGCTGATTTCCAAGATATAAATGACCACATGGCAAATTTAACCATTGACTCTCCAGTCTATAGGATTTGGTTCCAGGACAACCTTGATTGGAGGTTAGAAAGTTGTGACTTTTCAATTCCCTGTCATCTAATTTCCAACCCTACAACTGTGCTAAAACTACCATCTCCAAGGTTGCTAAATTCCTAACAACTTTAAAATCACAGAATCAGTCGATTAGCCCTTATTAGATCAACCATCATGAATCTATTAAGTCCCTACTATGAGCCAGATGCTGGAGATACAGAGATTCCAGTGAAGGAAAGTTGGTAACAGGAAGGAAGTTTATGGGGTTTAAGGGTAGCTGATAGTGTATAATTGAACTAGGCAACCATAGAATCAAGACTCTGAAGGGAAAGAAAGGAATCCAGGAAAGGAGTGAAGGTCTAGAAGAACTGGAAAAGGGGGAGAGATTGGAGGTCACAGTAAAAACAAAGAAGAAAATGAGGAGGAGAAGGCAAGAAGAAAGGTTGAAAGACAAGAGGTTATGGTGGGAGGAGAGGAACATCGGCTTTCTGAATCACGGCAGTAGAACAAGAACATGGTCATCGCAAAGATAGAATGGGATAATGTTTGCGAAGCACTTTGAGAATCTAAAATACTACATAAATATTAGCTGTTATTGTTATTAATCAAGAGCTTGGGGCATCATCCTTCATCATGGCTGAGATGGTGTGAAAACAGGGGACAAGAGGAAGCCAATGAGCCAGGAGATCAGCTAAAAGTAAATGAATGAAGGAGACAGAGACTGCATCAGAGAGAGAGAGAGAGAGAGAGAGAGAGAGAGACAGAGAGAGAGAGACAGAGACAGAGACAGAGACAGAGACAGAGACAGAGACAGAGACAGAGACA
>CM053586.1:349474165-349526289 GCA_028646515.1 Pseudochirops corinnae
CAGCCAAAGGAATTTGTGGATTCGAGAATGACATTCATCAGGTGTGTAACTGAGAAAACCATGCACTCTTTCCAAGTTTTCATTGTCTCACCTGACAAATGGAAATAATAACATATACACTACCTCCAGAATCATAACTAGGAATTTTTTCCTGCCTAAACCTAGATCAACAAATTCTGCCCAGCATAAGTTCCACAAAGTATGTCCTTGGTAGTGAGGCAGCCTCTCACCAGAATGAGTTGATAGGGACCCCCAATGGTTTATCATGCTGAAAGTGCTTACTATCTTACCTAATTTTTATCGATAAATATGTGCTATGCTCTACTATTTGTATATGATAGAAGACTGCAAGTGCCATTTGCACCCTGTAAATTCAGTATTCTGGGGGCAAAGCCCCAGCAAATCTGCCCTGGATAGGGTCCCTAACTACTTGCTTCACAATGTTGCTGTAAGGGAAGCATCTATAAGGCAGTGGGACTGCCCAAGTTATTGCCTGGGACTTTGAAGGGCTAGAGGAACACCAGACAATACTGTTACAGAAAGCAGAGCCACTGACATCTCATCTCTGTTACCTTCGTGCTGCTTATAGGCAGTGATCGCAGCTAGAGGTGGTGTGAGAAGAGAAGATGAATCCTGGAGCCAGCTGCACAGGAAGAGACCCTGGGTGGGATACCCTTCCAATTGCAGTCTTTGTCAGTCACCCTAAGTCATCCATAGATAAACTCTGTTAAATGGACTGGAAAGCCCCAGATTTAAAATTCAGATAGAGATTGCTACAGGAATAAAAATGACAGATAGAAATAATGATAACATTTCTTACTCTTGTTTCTTTCCCTCTTTTTTTATTTTATCTAAGCAGATAACACCTCTATTATCTCACTGAGTCCTAACCATAACCCTTAGATGTGGACATAACTACTACTATTCTACCCATTTTATAGATGATATATGTTCATTATGTCCATTTTACAGATGATAAAACTGAGGCATGGGGATAGAAAATTACTTACCCAGTGTCACAAACAAGGATAGAAACAATGCTGAGATGATCACCTTGTTTTGGTGATTTGGGGTTTCTCCACTCATAAAGATTTTGCTTCAAGAGAGTTGTTTGTTTTTTTTTAATTTTGGATTTTGTAGTCCCAGCAACTAACATAGTGCCGACACATAGTAGTCACATAATAAATGCTTGCTGATTGAATGACTGCTTAGTTGATAGTTCCTTGCAGTGACAAGAAATTTTCCATCTGTGATATTCTTTAATCCTCACAACAGCTCTATGAAATGATACCTCATGGATTCTAGAGCAGGAAAGGAATCTCAGGAGCCACTGAGTGTAACTCTCTCATTTTATTTTTTAACATATTTTATTTTTTGCTCAATTACATATTAAAATGATGTTTTAACATTTGGGTTTTTTTAAGTTTTGAATTCCAAATCCTATACCTCCCTTCTTCTTTCCTTCCCCTCCCTCTTTCCTAAGACAGTAATCAACCAGTGTAAGGAATCTGTGACTCCAGAAAGGCAAGTGATGAGTCCTGAGTCACACAGGTAATATATAATGGAATCATCAATCATAGATAGATAGGACTGTAAGAGTCCACAGGGCTATCTAGTGTAACCTTTATTTTACAAATAAGGAAACTGAGGCCCAGAGAGAGAAATGTGATGAACTGTGAGCCCCATGGGTAATATATAACAGAATCACAGAGCTAGAAGTGTCTGCAGGGCCATCCAGATGAGATAAAAGAGGCCCAGTGAGTCTTTACATCACACCATACTTCCCTTTTCACCCCAGGCCCAACAAGACATCTGCAGAGAGATGACCTGAACCACTTTGAAGCTGAATTCAGACCCCAGAACAATAAACAGGAGAAGAAAGAATCCCCGTTCCCAGGAAGGAGTCTCTCAGCATCTCAAGAGGAGGGTTCCCACGGACCCATCAAGGCTTTCTTGATGCCCAGAACAGTCCTAGCTTCCCCTCCTGTTCTCCCCCACTCCTCCTGCCCTTGGCCTTCCTCAGGGGCCTTCCTTTCACTTCCTTCTCCACACCTGCCATTCAGACCTGCGAAGGTTAATTTCTGCTTGAGAAATCCCAAGCTGTATTGAGGTTTCCATCTGTGCCAAAAACTGAATACACAAAGAAGGGCCAGAGGTGGAAGGGCTACTTCACCAGCTTCCACAGATCCGTTCTTGGGAAGCCACTTGGGTAGAAGCATGCCTTTAATCCAATTTCTGGGGCATTAAATTCTTCCACTGAAAATTTAACAACCAGCTCTCCATGTTGGCATCGATTTGATTCCAGTACACTCATGTTGGGTGGCATTGGCAGACATAAGCACTCTTTTGCATGGGAGTCCTTTCACCATCCTTCAGTTTCCTGAATGAATTTCCCCCACCCTCTTCCTAGGAGAGGAAAGTAAGGATGAGGCGCTCCTCAGACAGGAAAAGAGAGGCATTTTGGTGTGTCTATTATATGAATGAAGCACTTTGCAGACTTTTAAGTGCTGTATAAAGAGGGTGAGGGCAGGGGAGGGGAGAGGAAAGAAGAGAAGGAAAGAGGGGGAAATGATAGAAACTAGTAAAAACATCGCCTGAAGGATACTGCCCAGGGAAGCAAGGAGAGGAAGAAGTGTGGAGAGAGGACGTTTGAAACGTCTGCAAAATATAACTCAATTATCTGAGCTCAGCCATAACAAGGAAAAAATCCCATCAGGTTGTAAGAGCCATAAGTACCCAAGAGTTACGTTGACTGCATTTATAAACAGATATCTTTTGGCAAGAGAATCAAAAAGGCCTCCGCAAGACACGCGATTCTGGGCTGGAATCCATCCCCTCCGTGCATTAATTGACTCGGTTTGAACTCTACTGTTTTCAGTCGGAGAATTTGCTGTGAACATGTTGTACATATCTCAGATATCAAATAGCAAATGCGCTTCAGCCAGATACGGAACCGGAGCCAGACACTTTTCATTAATCAGTCGTGTACGCTCCCCATGCATAGGAAATGGGACTCAGAAAGGGAGCGGAGAATGGGAGAGATTCCCACTAGGTCTCCCGGGCGTCCGCCACCCTCCTTCCACCTGGGCTGCCCAAAGCAGGTGAGAAGCAGAGCCCTCATGCCCGCCATAGGGGGTCACTATTTGGCAGTTCCTTCCAAAGGTATCCGCTTTCCTGCATATTTCCCTCAGGCGTGCACACCCTTGTTCTCAAAGAGCTGCATGGAAGCTGGCTGCGCTCCTGGAAAGATGGCAGGTCCGGGAGTCGGGGGGTCTGATTTCTGTGCCCAGCCTTGGGCCATGGCAAATCAGAGGATCTCCCACTTAGAAGGGGCCTCTGGGGCAGTCTGATCCAACCTCTCCCTGACCAAGAATCCTAACTACATTACGTCCAACAAGGAGCCATCCCTCAGATGCCTCTGGAGAGAGGGTTCTCACTTGGCCGTTCAAGTCGAGCAAGTCAATAAGTATTTATAACGCCCTTGTTCTATGCCCGGCACTGTTCTCGGTGCTGGAGATGTAAACAAAGAAGAAGGTGGCGCTTTCCCTCAAGGAGCTTCCGTTATAATGGGGGGCAACACATAGAGGAAAGCTGAAGCTGGGCGGGGTTTGCGGACAGCTAGAGAAAGTTCAGAGTCATAAGCACAGCCTGGAGGGGAGTGGAGAACTCGGGTGGTTGGGAATATTTTGCTCCTTTGTTTTTTGTCCCTTTCCCCACCCAGTCCCCCCACCTCCAGCAAGCCTAAAGTTGCCTCACTGAGATACCAATCCCTTCCTCCTCGTTCCACCATCCGGGGACAAACACCCTTCTTCCCTTAGGATGACCCTGGGCTCTCTTTTAAACTCTCCAATTCTTAGTCCTATCTGGCAAAAATCGGGCAGACTAGACAGAGCTCTGGACTTGGAGTCAGGAAGATATTGAGTTCACATCCTCTCTGGTGTTTTTTTCTGAGGGGGCAATGCTGGTAAACCATTTAACCTCTCCCCACCTCAGTTTGTCTCATCTGTAAAATGGGGGGTAGTAATGAGGATCAAGGAAGATAATATGTTCGAAGAGCTTCGCAAACCTCAAAGAACATATAAATGCTAGTCTACGGTTATTATAAACAAAGTGGGATAAAAAGATTCATCGTGAACCTCACCTGATGGTTGTAATAATCAAATACTATTATTATATATTACATTATTTATGTATCTACATATACCTGCACATAGACATTTCTACATAGATATACACATGTGTATACATGTGGATTTTTACATGTGTAGACATGTAAACACATGAATTGTGTTTGTGGGTATATACGCATATGTATATATATATATATATATATATATATGTTTATGTGTCTTTATATGTATGCTTACATAGGGATATAGGTTATATCTAAATGTATGTGTATATATATGTGTATATGTATATGTGCATGTGTGTGTGTGTGTACCCAGATAGAGATATATTGTATAATTTGGTCAGAAAAAATGGAGAAATATATGTTGGGTGATAGTACAATGAGATGCATTCTAAAGTAGTGAATTGGCTAGATTTGAATCTTAGTCTTTGAAGGTCTATATTGATAGGGAAAGAAATTTCCCTTAAAGTGATGCAGGGATGTGGCCTCATCTCCCATCTCCATGCCTTTGCACAGGATTTCTTCATTCCTGCAAAGCACTCCTTCCCCACCTCTCCCACAAAGAACATCCTTCTGGGCTCAGCTCCAGATCCACCTTGATTCTAATGTCCTACTCATTTTCACCCTCTCCTCTGGAAATCACTTTATATTTTCTTTGCATATATAATTTTTGTTCATGTTGTTCCACCAAATAGAACAACATTCCTTAAGGTCAGGGACTAGTTTTGTTGTATCTTTATACCCCAAATTTAGCAAAAGGTAGGTGCTCAATAAATGCTTATTGAATGAATGAATGAATGCCAAAGACTGATATACAATTCTATAACATAGGGGGCATGTTGGCAAAGAGGAAGCAAAAAAGGAAGTGCAATTCTAGACTTGATTATGACGGAGAAGGAAATTTGGTTGGTAGCATAGAAATGATAAGAATTTTCATTTCCTGTAAGTGGGGACCACTCCAGCTTATGGACAATGATGAACAGGAAGATAAATGGTAGGAAGATAAAAGGCCTTTTATGTAAAATACATGGTCAATGAGAGTCAGTAATAGCACACAATGGCCAAGAAGCCTAATGCCATCTTTGTTTTCAGGCCTCACGAGTATCACTGGGCTGTGCTCTGGTCAGATAACTCTTGGAGTACCATGTCCAGTCCTGGGCAACATGTTTTGGGAAGGATGTTAGCATCTCCAGATGCTCTCTGGAGACCTACCAGAGAGCAACTTGAATGGTGAAGGGTCTCAAAAGCACGTCCTAGGAGCAATGGCCAAAGGAACCGAGAATTTAACTGGTGGAAGAGTAGACGGAAACATGGCAACCATGTATTTTAAGTATTTGAAAGGCTGTCGTCTGGAAGAAAGATTCGACTTCTTCAACCAGGAGTAACAGGTACCAATCCTCAACAGACACATTGAGGCATGATGTAAGAGGAAAACAACTAACTCATAACCCTAGCTAACCAGAAAGGGAATGGGCCATGTTGACCCATGAAATGTGTAGTCATAAAGCTCCCCCTCATTGTATGTCTTAAAGAAGAAGTGGATGCCATTTTTAGGCATATTTTGCTTGGTATTCCTTTTTGGGTATGTTTTTGTTGTTATGGTTTTTGATCAGTTGTTTCAGTCATATCTGATTCTTTATGATCCCATTTGGGGTTTTCTTGGCAAAGATACTGGAGTGGTTTGCCATTTCCTTCTCCAGCTCTTTTTAAAGATGAAGAAGCTGAGGCAAATGGGGTTAAGTAACTAACCTAGGGTCACCTAGCTAGTAAGTGTCTGAGGCTGGATTTGAACTCAGGAAGATGAGTGTTCGTGACTCGAGGCCCCATGTTCTATGCATTATGGTGCCACTTAGATGCCCTCATACCTTTTTAGGTATGGATTGGATTAAAGGAATGCTGATATTCCTTCCAAATAAAGGTTCTTTACTTTAATTAAAGGCATCAATGAACCGGATTAGAAAAAGTTGTGCCTTTATTTTCACTAAACTCTAATTGAAATTTGGCAGTTCTATATTTTATAGCATGATTCTAAGAAGGGGCACATAGGCTTCACCAGATTGCCAAAGAGGTCCATGATTTTAAATAGTTTAAGAATTCCTGCTTCCAACTTTAAAGTTCTAGGATTCTGTTAAAGACAGACTAGGTAGTATCTTGTCATGTGAAACTCTATAAAGAAATTCCAGCTGGGGCAGCTAGGTGGTGCAGTGAACAGAGCACCAGCCCTGGAGTCAGGAGGACCTGAGTTCAAGTATGACCTCAGACACTTAACACAAAAACTAGCCATGTGACCTTGGGCAAGTCACTTAACCCCAATTGCCCTACCTACCCCCCTCTAAAAAGAAAAAAGAAAGAAATTCCAGCAACATAGTAAGGGGGTCTCTCAAAATCAGAAATCTGATGACCCACAGATTATCAATTCTGATGCTGACAAGCAGAGACAGGAAAATAGAAATAAATGTGGCTAAACCGAGAACTCAGCTTTGAAAGAATCAGGACTAGAAACAAAGGCAAGAGCATAATAAGCAGAGTGGCCTTGTCATAAATTCCAGAGAACAGATGCCCACGATGAATTGAGACTGGTGATAAACGTTAAAGACAATTTTTCAAAGCATTCCTTAATCTGTTTTGGAGTAGGAGAAAGATCCAGAAAGAAGTAGGATCCACGTTTGGCATGGATGTGGAGAGGAAAAAGGATGGACAAAAGGAAAAAAGTACTAAACTCTAATTTTGTTCTATTTGTTCTACCAAGAGGAATAACCTACATAGCCCTGGAAGGATAGAATAAAAATAACTAATGACTCATTGGAACCCAAGGTAAGCAAGGCACTCATAAGAGAGTTCCTAACCTCCCTGTGAGGAATACTCTATTTACATGTAATGAGTAGCTGATACAGCTCATGCTCACGGGGAACTTAGCTAGATATAATTTATAAATCATTCCAATCCAACCTTCCTCATTCTGCCGCTGAGAATACAGAGGCCCTGGAGGGATGGGATTTGCCTAGTTTCTCAGAGCCAAACCTAGTACTTCCTTTTCCCAGGCCAAGTGGTTTGAAACATTCCCTTGTTCAATACATTTGGGGAAGGAAAAGGATGAGGGAGAACTCCAGGATATTGGGAGGTTGGAGATGGTGATGAGAAGCAGGGCAAAGTGGAGCCAGAAAAGAGCAGCCACGTCAAAGGGAAATATCAGGGCTATACAGATTTTAACTAATAAATCTGAATCTCCTTACAAAGTGCTGGCCACCCTACCCTAGACGTGACCCTGAAAATCTCAGTAGGTGGATTTGAATCCAAGTATTCTAACTTCAAGGCCAGAATAATTTCCACTCTACCACATTGCTTTCCCAAGCCTCCTGCTCTACTTAGAGGCAAAACTGCCCCTTTACTTAGAACTCAAAGAAGATCAAAGTTGGAAGGGCAACTACTCAACCCCTACATTTTATAAATAAAAAAAACAAAGGCCATAAAAAGGAAATCTCTCACCCAAGGTCCCACTGCAGATTATTGGAAGAGTTGGATCCAGAACCCCATGTGTCTAATTCCCTGTTCAATTGGTTTTTCTTTGTTCCAAGCTGCCTCCTGATATGCATTTGGCAATTGCTTCAGGGAATCCTCTGACTAGATCAATGCATCTAGGGTTGTGGCAGGAAACCTTCAGTGGCTTTGTAGAACTTTCCCCCCACCTTCCCCTTGTCTACTTCTTTCACATATCTTTTCTTTCCTTGATATCCTCCTTGGCAGGAGAGATCTCCTGCTCTTGAATCCCCAGCAAGTTTATTTAATCTAGACAACTGCTGTCTCCCTTAAATGAAACATGAATATTTATCATAACGAAAGACATGAATTATTGAAATTCTGTCCTGCAAACCTAATAAGATGTGAAGTCTTCACAAAAGGATGGATGGAGAATGGACTTGTCATCTCTAAAAGGGACAAAACTGTTCATTCCCAAGAAACTGGCACAAGGCTTCCTCACCTCTATGATGTAATTCACTCTAAGTCATTCAAACCCAAAGGAAAGTGGGAGCCCAAGGTGAAGAGCCATGCTCCACACTCCAAGCTTCTGTGCTCCTTTCTTTGTTCTTTTAAATACTCTCCTTTTCAGTCAAACTGATCTAGTTGCTGTTCCCTCTACTCCACTTTCCAACTCCCACCTCCCTGACACTCCCACTTGACACAAGCAGTCCCATCTGCCTGGACTACTCTCTCTCCTCTCTTCCACCTAGAAAAATTCTTACCTTCTTTCAAAGCACAGCTTAGGTGATACTTCCTCCGTGAAGTGTTTATTTTTAAATTATTTAATTAATTCATTAATTTTTATTTTTTAACATTCACTTTTATAAGATTTTGAGTTCTACATTCCCCCCTCCCTAAGATGGCATGCAATCTGATATAGGCTATAAATGTGCAATCATATTAAACATATTTCCACATTGGTCATGTTGTAATAAAAAAAAAAAAAGAATCAGAACAAAAGGGAAAAACCACAAGGAAGAAAAAGAAGAGAGAAATGAGTATGCTTTGATCTGCATTCAGATTCCATAGTTCTTTCTCAGGATGTGGATAGCATTTTCCATCATGAGCCTTTTGGAATTGTCTTAAATCATTGCATTGTTGAGAAGAGCTAAGTCTACCAGAGTTGAGTCATTGCACAATGTTGCTGTTACCGTGTACAATATTCTCCTGTTTCTGCTCACTTCACTCAGCATCAGTTCATGTAAGTCTTTCCAGGTTTTCATGAAGTCTTTCTTGACCACCCCCAAGAAACTCTGAAATTAAGGGGAAACTTCCCCTTGAACTTAATATGTATATACTTGGTATTTATTTATCTCCATACTCTGCCCCCCACAGATATCAATAGAACAGAAAGTCCTTGATGGATGGAGTTACTTCATTTTTGTATTTATTTCTCTACAGCCTAACATATTGCCTGGACCAGATAAGATGTTTAATAAATACTGGTTGAGTTCATGACCAAAAAAAAAAAATAGAGAGAGGATCTCAGGAGGTAAAATGGATAATTTTGATGTCATTAAGTTAAAAAGGGTTTTTCTGCATACACAAAACCAATGCAGCCAAAATTAGAAGAAAGCAGGAAACTAGGGGAAAATTTTGTATATTAAGTTTCCCTGATAAGAGCCTCATTTCTTAAATATATTGGAAATTGAACCAAATTTATATTTTTAAATGAGACATGTCTCAATTGATAACTGGTAAAAGGATATGAACAAGTAGTTTTCTGAAAAGGAACTCTATCAATAGTCATATGGGAAAAATGCTCTAAGTCATTAATAATTAAAGAAATACAAATTAAAACAATTCTGAAATATTACCATACACCTGTCAATTGACTAAGATGACAGAAAAGGAGAATGACAAATGCTGGAGGGAATATGGGAAAAATAGGTACACTAATGCACTTTTGGTGGAGCTGTGAACTAGTCCCAACCATTCTGAGAACAATTTGGAACTATGTCAAAAGAGCTATCAAACTGTGCATACCCTTTGACCCAGTAATACCACTACTAGGTCTGTATCCCAAAGACATCAAAGAAAAGGGAAGAGAACCTGTATGTACAAAAATATTTAGAGCAGCTTTTTTTCCAAAAAAAAAAAAAAAAAGGAGGGAAACTAAAGGGATGCCCATTAATTGGGAATGGCTGAACAAGTTAAATTATATGTGGTGCAGTTCTGTTGTGCTGTAAAAAATAATGAAGGGGATGATTTTGGAAAAACCTGGGAAGACTTATATGAACTGATACAAAGTGAAGTGAGCAGAACCAAGAGAACATTATACATAGTAACAACAATATTGAAACAACAATCAACTGTGAAAGACTTAGCTACTCTGCTCAATAAAATGATCCACAACAATTCCCAAGAAATCTTGACAAAAAACACTATCCACCTCCAGAGAAAGAACTGATGAACTCTGAGTACAGATGGAAGCATATTTTTCTTTCTTTTCTTTTTTCCAATATGACTAATGTAGAAATGTTTTGTATGACTTCATATGTATAATGGGTATCATATTTCTTGCATTCTCAGTGGGTGAAGGATAGGGTAGAGGAAGGGAGAGAATTTGGAATTAAAATTATTTTCTAAGTAATTAAGTAGCAAAAATAAATAAATCAATACATAAATGTTGACTGAATTGAGTCCTATGAAGCAGAGAATCTTAATAGTCTCATCTCCATTTTATAGATGAAGAAGAGGATTCAGAATTTCAGAGAGAAGTGACTCCCCAGTGCAGTGCATCTTACAGGAGGCATCACTAGGACTGAAATCCAAGCCTTAGAAAGCTTTAGGACTTTCTCCTTTCCAACAAGCTGTCTCAGGTAAAGATGGGCATCAATATTCACATGTAAATTGTTTGATTGTTTTCAACTATCACATACATGTTTGTTGACAGAGCAAACTTTTCCAGAATCCAAGTAACTAGAAATTAAAAATAGGCAGGATCTTTTTCCCCTTAGAGTCCCATGAAATGACCCCCCAAAAAATATTCAAAGTGATGATACTGAGGAATTGTAGAATATTGAAGTTCCTTCTGAATCATCAAAGAAAAACTCCAGTGGCATTGTAGAGGAGGAAGTGTCCTTCCTTCCTTCTTACAGCTAACTTCTCTATCTGGGTCTAGATCTCATTCCCTTCTATTACCTTCAGGTAGCTTACTACTTTCATTCTCTCTGTGTGTCTCTATCTTCTCCTGTCTCTATGTCTTTAATTTTCTTTCTCTCTCTCTCTCTTTCTCTCTCTCTCTCTCTCTCTCTCTCTCTCTCTCTCTCTCTCTCTCTCTGTATGTGTGTGTGTGTGTGTGTATGTTTGTCTGTCTTTCTGTCTGTCTTTCTCTGTCCAATGAGAAAAACCAAACGGTTCAGGAAAAAGATTTATATTTATCCCTGCCCAACTTCAGCCCTACTTCAAACAAAAGAACTAACTTTTTTTTCAATCAGAAGAAACAAGGATTTCTATCAAGGAACTGGGTTCAAATTTTGCCTTGCATACTCACTATGGGCAAGTAATTTAATATCTCAAAGTCTTGTAGGATCAATAGATCTAGAGACAGATGAAACCTCAGAGGCCATCTGGTCCAAGCCCATCATTTTACACATGAGTGACTGAGGTCCAAAGAGTATTAGAAACAGGACTGGAACCCAGTTGTTCTGAATATAATGTCACTGTAACCACCTAAGCTTTGTTTCTTCCTCATTGTTGGGGCACTTCTTTATGAACAGGAAGTACTTAATAAATGATCATTAAATGGATGGGTGGATGGATGGGTGGATGGATGGATGGATGGATGGATGGGTGGATAGGTTGGTGAATGAATGTCTCCATTATGCAGAATAAGAAGGTGAAATGTTGAGAACTACAGGCCCTGGGAGAGGTAAATCACTCTGAGAAAAGTTGTTCTTTACTAAACCAATCATCTATTATGGGGTAGGGGGGAACTGGAATAAGAGTATTTGTTTATTGATTTGTGTTTCATTAATATGAGTTCCTGAAAGACCTCTTATCTAGTAAAGATTTGATGAAATTATTAGCCTCTAAGTATTTATAGTTACATGACATAGCTCTCTCTCTCTCCATAAAACCTGATAAACTAGCTCTCTCCCACATTTTAAATTACATTAGACAAGGAAAACTAAGCTTGATGTAACAGATTCTTTTGTGGTTTTAATCATAACAATTGTATCAAAATGACTTTTTCTTGCCTGAGATACCATCATAATGGAAAATGGGATCGATATCACATTTTTCTCTCTAATTATATGCTTTGCTTCTCCAAATTCATCTTAATGAAATACAAGAAGTGGGGGGAGGAGGTTGGAAATTAAAAACGATGGGAAAAAACTAGTTGGAGATGCTAGGATATAAATGATGTCACCCTAGTTTGACAGGCTTTGCTATGGTGATTGAAGATTAAAGAAAAGGAATCCAGAGGTTATTCAAATAAATGTTCTCTCAAAGATACAAGACTTGTAATAGACTCATTCTGACCCACTAACATTCAATGGAGGTTACAGAGGGAAGGCTGTAGGTTAGAGATGTCTACCTGATCTAAGAGACAAATGTTTGATCTAGTGCCAAGAACAGTAGATTTGGTGCCTGGGGCCTTGATTCAAGTCCAGGCTAAATTACTGGAGGATCTTGGTTAAGTCATTGATATTCTCAAGTTCCCTCTCTATAAAATGAGAGAGTAGGACAAAGTGATTCTAAAATTTCCTTCACTTCTGATATTCCCAAGTCTATGATCCTAGAACTTTCCTGTGTTCCTTCCCTCCCCAGTTACCCATCTTTTATATTACAGGTAATGTAATTATAAAAAAATAAATGCATCTTGTCCTGTATTTGCTCTTTTTGTCAATATAGGTCAATCAATCAATGAGCAAGCATTCATCGAAAACCCACTCATACCATATATGGAAGACTCTGTGCTAGGAGCTGAGAATATAAAACCAACTCAAACAGCCCCTGCCCTCAAAGAGCTTACCATCTAGCTGAGGAGATAATTACATACAAAGGTACACACAAGATACTCCTTGGGAGGAGGTACAAGTAGGAGAGAATGGGGGTACAGAGAAGATTATTAAGGGCAAGAGGAGGCAGAAGGTAGCACTTGAGTAGAATCATCAGGAAAAAGAAGGATTCTGTGGGGAAGAAGTGAAGAAAAACACCTTTCAGCCAATGGGGACAGCCAAATGCTAAGGCATAAAGGTGGTAAATGGAATATTATATGTGAGAAATTGCAGGAAAGAACATACACATAATTTATAAAAAATAAATACAATTAAGAAGGCACGTCTATGTGGGAGTTTGTCTCAATATGTATTCAATTCAAGAACTCCCAACTCCTTCCCCACTCCAAAAAAGAAAAATTATTAAGCACTTATTGTATACATATGGGAAAAGGCAGTTCCCAATGCCCTTCCCCTCTTCTCATGCACATGACAACCATTCTAGGGCAGAATCTCATCACCTCTTACCTGGACTGTTGCAATAATCTTGTAACTGGTCTCCCTTTCTGATCCAGTCTCTACTCAATCTTAAAATGATAACCCTGAAGCATAAATCTTCCCATAAGTCATAGCAGATCACCAATGCCAGGCGAGGAAGTGATGTTAGTGAGCATCTAGCACAGTTCACATCCCAAAAGGAATTTCCTCTACAATGTACCCAAAAAAAATGGCTATCTGTTCTCCACTTGAAGAGCTCCAAATAGGGGTGGGGGGGGGGTGGGAATCCCATCTCTAGAAACTCTAACTGATGGGAAATTTGTAGTTATCATGCCTAAATTTACCTGGTCTCAGATTATATACCACATCACTCCCCTCCTCAAGGATCTTTAGTACTTCCAAAAACTTCTATTTGGCATTTAAAGTCTTCTAATAATCTAACTTTAGTGGCAACTGAGTGATGCAGTGATTAGAATTTCAGGCCTGGAGTCAGGAGGATCTGAGTTCAAATCTGACCTCAGATACTTAATAGCTGTGTGGCCCTAGGCAGTCCCTTTAACACTATTTGCACCTGTTTCCTCATCTGTAAAATGAAATGAAAATGGAAAACCATTCCAGTATCTTTGCCAAGAAAACCCCATGAGGGGTCACAGAGAGTTAGGGTTGAAAAACGACTGAACAACAAGAACCATCTAACGAGCCTGAATGTCCATTTGATAGTATTTCCTCATGTACACTCTGCATTCCTGCCGAACTAGACTCCTTACCAGGATATCAGCTCATCATATGTAGCATACCATCTCCCACCAGAACACTATTTTGCATATGCTATCCCCTAGCCTGCCTGCCTTGCCTTGAATGTATGCCCATCTTTCCTCTCCCTCTATAAATCTCCATCTTCCTAGGAATGTCCTTAGTTTAAAAAGACCAAGGTCTCCCACTGAATATGGCATCCTGATCTCTGTCTGGCCACTGGACCCAGATGGCTCCGGAGGAGAAAGTGAGGCTGGTGACTTTGCACAGCCCTGCCTCACTTAAATCCCAATCACTGGCAAGTCATGGCATCATCTTCCTGCTGTCATGGTCCTCTTTGAGAACAAAGGGAAATCTTCCTTTAAGGCTCATCTCAGGTGCCACCTCCTAAAAGAAAGCTTTCCTGATTCCTCCAAAGAGATCTTTACTTTTCCCCTTCTTGAAATCCCTTTGATTTACTTATGTGTCCACATGGGGGTGGAGGGGATAGGAGAAAAAGACTCCCTCCCTCTGGAGTCAGAGGTCTGCAATGACACCCCCCCCCCCCCAGGCTTGCTACCTATGACAGGGTGAGCCGCTTAGTCAGGGGGCCTGAGTCTTCTCCTCTGAAAAGTGAAGGGTTGGACAGGATCTCCTCTGAGGTCCCTTCTATCTCCAGCTGAGTGAGCCCATGCTATATTCCCTGAATGCTCTCCAGTAGAATGTAAGTTCTATAAGGACAGGAACTGTTTCCTTACATCCCTAGAGTTGAGTATAGTGCCTAGCACATAGTAGGTGCTTAATAAAAAATTAATAAAATAATAGTAAAATTAATAATAGTAAAATTAATAAAAATTAATTTTAAAAAAATTCACCAAATAGATTCATAATTGAGATGAAATAGGTTAGTCTATCTGTCCAACAAAGAGACAAGGTGCTGAACTGGAAAACTCAGCACCCCCAGACATTCAGTCACATAGACTCAGTTAAGTTCCTGCTCTGCTTTTCACGTTTCTCAGCTGCATGACTATGGGCAAATCATTCCATTTCTTCATCTATCAATGGAACTAAGGACACTTTTGCCGTTTTCCTCACAGATACATAGTGCTTTGCAAAACAGAAAAGGACAATGCCTGATTCACTAATACATCTGGAAAGCATTTTTGTCAGCCATTCCTCTCAGTTGAATCAGATTTCAAACTCACTGGATGAGCTAGAAAAGAAGGACCTTTAGAAAATCCTTTGGTTAACGTAACAGCCGCCTCAAGGAAGAGGGGACAGGTTCTGCTCCTTCATGCACGGGAGTAGTGATCCGAGCCCTCATACACTTCCAGGCCCTCTGTCATCACGAAACCCTAAAATATTTCCTTGGTCAGAGATAGGAGAAAATTCATAATCACTAAAATTGATGATGGACCAGGCTGCTCTTCCCAGGATTTCGGGGAAACTCAATCCAGTCCCCACTCCCCTTCCTGAGGGTTGTAACATAAAAAAGAAGTAGCTTTGTGTAAAGTGAACAACAGCTTGGAAAATTTACCTTTTGTATAAATTCCCATTTTCATTGCTGCCTATTGGGTTGGCAAGGCACACTTGAATGCTGATCTGGGTTAGCATTGTCTTATCTTTCTGCTCTGGGCTTGAAACCCCTCGAGGTTGGCAGAGCACATCTGTTTCACTCATTGTGTCTAGGGCCATGCACAAGTAGGTTCTTTGTAAATATCTCTTGATGATAACCAGGCTTCAGGAGAGATGCTCAGAAGGCACAAACCCAAGAGGCTGGGCTACATAGAAATGATGATACTAGTAGTAGTAGAAGCAACAAGAACAATAACAATGCCCTCAAAGTCCCACCCATCATCTGTGCTTTGAAAGGAGTAGAAAGCTGGTAAGTTAGGATAATGTCAGCCAGGACTCTGTCCAGCTGGGACTTAGATGCCCTGAGGCCATCACAGTACTAGAATGGTAAATAAGTGGAAAGAATGAGATTTGAGTCCTGGAAATGCCCATGATTTGAGGTAGTACCCAGCAGGCAGATGCCAACATCCTTGAGAGTCAAAGGAAGGGGAGTTGCCTAGAGTTAGAGGCTAGCCCTACTCAACTATGCCTGTTAGATGAAGCCAAGACTGCAGTGCTTTTATTGGTTGGCAATAGCACATAGACTTTCCACAGGATCCCAGGTTCTTGAGGTACTAGGGGAACCATGCCATTGGGCCCTAGTTGGAAGATCCCCTTTCACCTCCATGCCTTGGGAGGTATAAGCAGCAGAAAGCTAAACATCCCATTGCTTACACCTACTTAGTATTCCATGATGGTGGGAGTTGGGGGCAGGGGGTGGATTGATTAGTCTCTTGTGTCTTCAGAAGGACTATGCACCATGAAGCCAACCAACTAAGTAGTCCACCAGAATCGGACCAGGGCACCCAGGATAATAATCAATTCAAAGTTGATGGATAGCCCAGACAGTGACATCAGAGGACAAAAGGGAAGGTCATGGTCTTCTCCCCTCAGAATTTATGTAGCCTATTAGTATAAAATCCAGGCATTTTTAATTTTAAAAATTATTTTTTCAAAAACTTTATATCCAACATAAAACACCACTAATCAAACTTACTTTGTAATTATTTATACTTAATTAAATTGATCTCAATACTTCCCAGTTACAATACATCATACAATGGAAAGAGCACTGGCCTTAGACTCAAGGGACCTAGGTTCAAATCTTCCTCACATTTGACCTGTTTGACCCTGAGCAAGTCACTTTACTTCCCGAGTCTGAGTCTCCTCATGTGTAGCTTATGGGGTTGCATAATCTAACATCTGAGGTTCTTTATAAATCTCCATCAGAATTCCTTGTTCATTTTCTTTCTTTTTTGCTTCCATATGATCATGGAGGAAAAACTCTCTTCTCCTTCCCCCTCTCCCCATAAAGGGGGTCCCTCTCAGGGAAACACCTCTGGAGGGTTTGATTCACACTGGAAATCTCCACTTCTGAACCCAAATTTTCTACCACCTTGTAGAAACTCTTTGGATTAGGGAATAGCTGAAATCTTGTATGCATATTCTAATCTTCTGACTCTGCTTTGTTCATTTGGCATGACTTCATTTGGAATTACCAGAGCTATATATATTTCAGAAAAGAAGGAGGACAAAGAGGAGGAAGATGAGGAGGAGGAGGAGGAGGAGAAGCATTCTTTCTGGGGCTTATTCTCAAACTCCCACTGAGATTGGCAGGCTAAGTCTCTAGAGGGTGGCTTCTAATCCTACACTAGGTTCTCACTATAACACTGGATGGCTGGGTTGCTTACAGCACTATTCATGAGCCCCTATCTTGTGAGTTTCCCAATGATTATCAGCCAGCAGACTCAAGCCAATTTTAACAAAGCTATTTACTAAGATGATATAGTAAAAATGTTTGGCACAAAACATCTCCCTCAAACCCACAGCACTCTATCTCCTTGCATGTACAATGACCCTGGGTAGATAAAATCTATCTTAAAGGGCAATGGTCACCAGGGAAGTACCTACTGAGGAAATATTTATGACAAATGAGTACATCACAAGTCCTGATCCTTCTATCCCTTTTAGAGTCCTCATTCATTTTCCCCTAGATCTAGCTCTTTGCTGGATTATTAGGAAAGGTGCATTTCTAGAGTTGTTAGGTGGCATTCTCTTTATGATGGAGACTGGGAGGGTGAGTCTGTGTTGGTCTGTGTTTGTTCTCAGTGTGTGTCTCTCTTCTCCCAATGGATACATTTTCTTTTACTAGTCTCTTCTCACTGGAAACATGGTCAATGAAAAGAAGGGAAGAGGAGGGAGGAGGAGAAACTCCATTTGTCCCCCTCCCTTGAGCAGTTTCCTTTCAAGGATTTGGGTCAAACTGAAATCCTTGGCTCCTAAATTGAAATCTTCCTCCACTGACCATTTAAGCCAGTTCTCATTTAGACTTTCAATAATCCCAGGGTTGGGGGGAATTTATCACCCTTCCATGCCCCCTACTTCACCCCAGAATTCAAGGAGATCTGAAGAAAGCCCATGGCAATGGTGATCAACAGATGCTTGCCAGGATGATCCTTGAGAGTCCTGGCTGCCTCTTCTGTTTTTCATGCTTTCGCCTGATCAGCATTCACCGTACAGCAATTCTGAGAGATGGATGTTTCCAGCCTTGGTGTCTACTTCAAAAATTTGAGAAGTTTTGATTTCTTGAGTCAGACAGAGCTGATTCCCTAGCTGGAGGCATTTCCTGTAACTACACTGCTCCTCAGAGGAAGAGAAACACCACGAGCAGGAGAAACCACCAAGAGGATATGACAGCTGGAAAGCCTGAAAAAGAAAACACAAGGCATCCCCTGTTGGCCAGGATCTCTGGACTTTGTGATTAGCAGGAGTCTGAGATGAAGGGGAACTATCTGTTGAGCATCACTACAAAGGCAGCTAGAGGGCATCACAGTGCCCAGAATGCTGAGCCTCGAGTCTGGAAGACCTGAGTTCAAAGTTGGTCTTGGATACTTACCAGCAATGTGCCTTTGGGACCGGTCACTTAATTTCTGTCTTCCTCAGTCTTGTCATTTATAAAGTGGGGATAATGACAGCAACACTTCAGACAGTTGTAGAGGTCTTTGTGAGTCTGAAAGTACTACAGAAACATCAATGTGTTTGTTATATGTAAATATATTTATTGCATATGAATTATGATCTTTATGATCTATCAAACATACCTTTTCCTCATGAAGACACTAATAGGCGATGGTTAGATATGTTATGTTTTAAGCCTTTGTTAGTGTGTGTTTATGAGTCCTGAGTTTTAGGCATTTCTTTTGTTGCAGATGAACTGAATAGTCATCCTTTACCTAGTATGTATTATGTGCACTGAGCACCCTGTCTATAAGGGACTGCAGGAAACCCTAGATATGAACCATAACTCAAGTTTATTTAATACATTTACACACACACACACACACACAGGAACCCTGAGAGAGAGACAATGAATCTGAGAGTCTGATAAAACTCCAACTCCCAAATTAACACAGAATGAAGAGAATTCAACCAGGAGAACAATTTATGCAACAGCAGTATAATTGGAAAGAAACTTTGAAAAAACAGATAGCTCTGAACCATGCAATGTCCAATCAGAATTCTGGAGGATCCACAAAGAAAAAGGCTATGCCTATGTCCTAACAGAGAAATCATGAACTCAATATATGGGGAGGGGGGAGCTCTATACATATACATATACATATACATATACATATACATATACATATACATATACATATACATATACGTATACATATACGTATACATGTACATATACATATATACAGACACACATACATACACATATGTGTGTGTCTGTATATATATCTTGCATGTGGCAAATACAGAAATATGTTTTCCTTGAGAATGAATATTTGCTACAAGTTTTTTTTTTTTCTTTCCTCAATAGGGTAAGGGATAGGGAGAATAAATTTTGTTAGTGGAAAAAATATTTAAACCGCTCTGACTCCACCACCGTGCATTCAGCTTGGGTGAGAGGTGCCCTTCTACAGTGGTTCTGGCTCTGGGTTCGTGCGGGCTGGGTGAACAATAGCAAAGTACCTACCCTGAGCCTGAGTTTCGTCACCCTCCGAGCTATTGTTAAGCTTTTGACTTCGTTAACTGACCCATTCCATTTCCCTTCCATTGGTTTTGTGTTTCTGGTTTTCTTTTCTTTTTATTTCTTTTTAACATTTGAAGACTGATCTGAAAGAGAACAGATTGGGAAGGAGAGCAGAGGGCTGTGGCCAGCTGTTTTGCAGCTGGAGTGGGTGGGACCCTCCAAACCTTAGACTGTTTTCCAAAGGCACAGCTTTTTGATAGCTACATGGGAATGGTGTGGTTTTATGGGTCTTTGGCTGTGACTTTTCAGCATGAGCATTGTTTGAAGGGAAGCATTCAGTGGACTGGGCAGAAGTTTCTCTGTTTAAGCTTCTGCCAGCATTCTCTATAAATTCTGAAGTTCCTTGTCAGGTGCATGTAAACAAACTGGGGGAGAGGGAAAAGAGAAGGGAGGAAGAGAGGAAAGGGAAGGAGGGAGAGAAAAGAAGAAAGGAGAGAAGGAGAAAGATAGAGACAGAGAGGGGGAGAGGGCAGAGGGAGGGAGGCAGTTGACTTCTAGGCAGGTGACCTTGCCAGCAGCAAGTCACATTGCCACTTCAGAACAGAATTACCAAGCAACGTGATTTCAAAATGAAGGTGGACTGCTTTGATGGTAAAATCAATTAACAAAAATTTAACTGAACTCCTCCTCTGAGCATGGCGCTCCTGCCAGATGCCTGGAAGGACACAGTGGAAATAATAGCAACCATAATCATCACCATAGCTCCCATTTCTGTAGCAACCTAAGATTTACAAAGACCTCTCCTTTTGCCAAATCTCTGACATTTTAAGGCCTTCGTGACCTGGTCCCAACCTATCTTTCTAGAGTTAAAAGACGCAGTGAGTAGATCATTGGACTCAGAGTCAGGAAGGTCTGAGCTCCAATCCTGCCTCTAACATTTATTAGCTGTATGACTCTGAGCAAGACACTTAACCTCAACCTGCCTCAATTTCTCCATTTGTGAAAGGAAGATAATAAGAGCACCTCCTTCCCAAGGTTGTTTGTGAGGATAAAATGAAATGATATTTGTAAAGTGTTTTGCAAACCACAAAGCGCTCTATGAAGGCTAGTTGTTAATGTTTCTATTAATTTCCTATTACTCTCCGTCACCATCCTATATGAATTTCAACCTCACTGTCCTACTTGCCAGGTATTCTCCACATATGACACTCTCCAGTCTGTGCACCTTTGAACAGTACCCACTCTGCTCAATGCCTAGGATGTTCTCCCTCCTCATCTCTGCTTCTGAATCCCTAGTTCCCTTCAAGGACTGCCTCTGATGCCCTCTCCTATGGGGGTCTATGATTCCCTACATTGTTAGTGCTACCCTCCATCCTGACATTGTGTTATATCTCTTTTGTATGTTTTGGGGAATGTAGAGCACAAATCTGTGTCCTTGTGATTATCCCTAGTAGTATTTAAGCTCCTTGAGGAAGAGGATTGTTTTGGCTTTAGCAGCTCTCCTCTGAGGTTATCCCAGCCCTTGAGGAGCTGCTAGTTTACCTGGATGCATCCTTGGACACTGATTTAGAGATGGAAGGAATCTTAGAAACCAGCAAATCCAGTTTCCTCATTCCATAGATGGGAAAACCAAGACTGAAAAAAATTAGGTGACTGGCCCAGGGTCTCTTAGCTAGTAAGTGCCTAAGGCAGGATGTGAACTCAGTTCTTTCTGATCCTAAGCCCATACTATCATGAAGTTGAAATTTATTCACTTAGGACCTAAACAAAATCACATTTTACAACATCCACAATGAGTTGTCACCAAGCCTTCCATTGAGAGAGAACACATCACCTTCTGAGAGACCCATTTTACTTTCAGGTAGCTCTCACTAGTTGGAAGTTTGTCCTTGCAGTATGCCTAAGAATTTGTCCAGGTTCACGAATATCCATTCCAATATAAATCCTGAGAAAAGTTTCCTGGCCATGTTCCAAATCCTTGGAGGATATCGACATTTCCAAACATCTTATCAACAGGACCATCATGAACTATGAGATTGTCTATTAGGTAAGATTTGAGAAATATCTCAGTAGTGAGTTACCTCTAACCCTGTGACTCAAACAGTTTGGGTAAATGAATTATGATTAGCTAGAGAAATTATAAGAGTCCAAGAATAAATCAAAACCTCATTCCACACCATTATTCAAGTAGTTTTGAATTTTTTGAATTTGAAATTATTCAAAGACATTTATAATTTGTCTCCTATGCTTTCCTTCCTCAGAGAATCACATAATTATATGGTTAGAAACCACCTCACCATTCAGTTCATACAAAGCTTCACTGAAAAAGAATTCCCATTACAACCAATTGTTGTCCAATCAATCTCTACTTGAAAATCTCCAGTTTGGACCCTCAGTCTACTTTCTGAGTGAAGCCATTCCATTCACAGATAGTTCTTCCCAGTATCTTCTAATGACCCCGATTTGATGATATTTCAAACCCAAATACTGTTTTTGTTTTGTTTTTCTAACTCTTCATAGAAGCTACTGATTTTCAGATAAAACATAGGCCTGGGGCCAGTTCGCCATATTGTTAATAGAATGTTGGCATAGCTACATACCTCCATTTTGTCATCAATAAAATGGAGATGGTGCCAGCTGGTTTCCTCTCAGGAAAAATGTGAGGACATTTTGATGTAATATCTTCTAGGTATCTGGAGGTCAGTAGAAGCAAAATAATTTAAATATACAAAGTTTTGAGTAGATTCTGCCTACCCTGAATCCCTCAATGATGAAATAAAAATGACAGTCGTAACAATGAAAGGAAGAACAATACAAATGGATAGTATCTTCCATTTTAAAAGGACCTAATAATCACAAGGGAAAAGAGACTTGTGAGAGTAATGTATTAAAAATACCTGATTGAGAGGTAAGAGAAACCTAACTTTGTTAGGTGTTACTATGTGTTGCATCGCTGTCACATAAATAAATATGACTATAAATAAATTAATAAATAAATAGCTTGATCCCTCAGGCTCCATTTCGTCATCTGAAATGAGATAAAGCTGATTTATTATTACTATCCTGCCTAAAAGACATTGTGCAGAATAATTATTTTATTATTACTACTAATTATATTATCATATTATAATTGTCATTATTATATGGCCATATTATCATTATTATAACTAGTATTTATATAGTACCACAAAGTTTGCAAAGACCTTTAAATACATTATCTCAAGTGGTTCTCACAATAGCCCTTTGGGGGAGATGCTATAATTATCCCTACTTTTTGTTGTTGTTCAGTCATTTTTCAGTCCCATACAACTCTTCATGTCCTCATTTGAGGTTTTCTTGGCCAAGATACTGGAGTGGTTTGTAATTTCCTTTTCCAACTCACTTTACAGATGAAGAAACTGAGGCAAACAGGATTAAGTGACTTGCCCAGGGTCACACAGTTATTAAGTGTCTGAGGCTGGATCTGAACTCAGGTCTTCCTGATTCCAAGCCCAGTATTCTATCCACTGAGCCACCTAGCTGTTCTGAAGGGCTCCCCACTTTACACAAGAGGAAACTGAAGGTGGGAGAAGTTAAGTGAATTGTCCAGGGTCACAAAGCTAGCTTCAGAATTCTAACTCAGATCTTCCTGTCTCCAAATCCAGAATCCTATCCATTAAGCATCCTAGACAAAGCTACAGTGGATAAGCTTAGAGATGCCCCATCTGCAGTTCTAGGAACCTTTTCACTCAACTATCTTTGGCAAGATGCCTCATTACCTCTAGCTCTTTGGAATAGAATACATAATAATGTACCCTTCTCACACTTGACCTCAGTCAATCAATTATGAAGTGCTAACTTAACTGGCACTTAATAATTCTATACCCTCAGAAGTCACTTGAGGTAGGAACTGAGACCATTGAGAAGTGAATTCTCAGCGTGAGAAGAGATTGAGATTGTTTTGAAGTCTAGCCCTCAAGGGACCATCAAAGGGTAAGGAGTCAGAAAGTGAATGATAAGGGTAAATAAAGAATGAAAGGAGGAAGCAAGTTCTCTTCTATATGGCAAACCCTATGCTAAGCAGTTTATAAATAGAATCTCATTTCATCCTCACAACAAATCTAGGACATAAATGCTATTATTAACTCCATTTTACAGATGAGGAAACTGAGGCAGACAGAGGTAAAGTAAAGCAAGATCATGATATGATATGAAATGATGTATAATAATATGTATGTGATATAATGTGATATGAAATTGTATGTATGATATGATATGATATAGTATGATATGACATTGTACAGAAAAGCATATGGCATGGTCGATGGTATGAGACATGAGATTTGACATGGCATGGCATGATTGTAATGAACAATCTTGGGCCCAGAGGAAATACTGTCTCTTTATACATATACAGTGCTGGCACATAGTATGTACTTAACAAATCTTGTTACTTGACCGACGTGGAGATAATAATATTTTTGTTCTATTGTAAGGAACATGTTTAGTTAACTTTAATGTCTCATAACTTATTGGGTTATTCTGTAGATTGTTGAGTTAAATATATATTGGGAGTCACAATTCCACTGTACCCTGGCTGAGTCAGATCACATCTGAATAATGAATTCAGGGCTGTTCAAATAGATTTTAGTTATGATGTTAAAATTTTGAAGAGCATTCAGAAGACAGCAATCAACATGTCCAATGGCCCTGAGTCATATGAGAATTATCTGGAAGGATAGAAGATATTTAGCCTGGAGAAAAGAAGATCATGGGGTCCACGATGGCTCCAATTCGCTTGAGAGGACCAAACTCCAAGGAATAGATAGATTGTGGAAAAGAGGAAAACCTCAACTTGGCATCAAGAAAAAATGCCCACAACTTTGGGACCCAAATAAATAGCCCAAAGTGGAATGGATTGTCCCAAGGAACTGAGAGTTTGCCTCACTGAAAGTCTTTGAGTAGAGGATCAAGGTGACCAATTATTGAGTATGCTCTCCAGTAGGCATTTGTAGCAAGTTGGTGGTCATTCAGATTTGATGCTAGAACAAAATGAGACACTCATAGACCATCTAAGAGTTGACAGAAGGAGGGCCATCCCACAAGGGACAGATATTGAAATCAAGGAGAGGATGCAGCTTTGAGTCCATCAAGCACAGTTCACTTCATTGGTCTTACTTGTGACTTGCCCATTTGAAGCCTAAGCAAGGCACTCACAACTCTCTATTTACTGGTTTTTCTACTCAGGTGACTGCAAAAGAGCTTCCATGGCCTCACTCTTAGTGACATGAACTGAACAAGCCATTAGAAAAATTTTATTTTGTTTTATGAAAAAAAATAGCCTGGTCTACAGGTGGTGGAGCAGTAGGGAAAGCTAGCCCACATGGTGGAAGCCTCTGATGGGTATTCCTCCAACCACAACATTGGTGGTCAAGTGTAATATGAACAAAGTGATCCCTGAGGTCTCTCCCAAATCTGAGATTCTGCTTTATAGATGGGTCCCTGTCAAAATGTGACTCAGCTCTTTGTAGGTTGTAAGGGACAGGTAACAAGGAACATGAGATGTAAAGGCATGTCCAGAGGTTCTCAACCTGTGGGTTATATTCAATTTGTAACAATGAAAATACATCCTGCATATCAGATAGATTCATAACAGTAGCAAAATTACAGTTATGAAGTAGCAACGAAAATAAATTTTATGGTTCGCGGTCACCACAACACAAGGAACTATATTACAGGATCACAGCATTAAGAAAGTTGAGAACCACTGGCATATACCCTTTCCAGGTTGTAAGTAGCCACATTTTCAATTTATAAACATAAGCATTGAGTGGCTACGTTTCCAACTGACTGAACAGTTAGCAGAGGAATGAACTTGCCCCAGTCAAGGACTGCCTCTCTATTTTTCTCCAAAGCCAGATAGGTGGAGCAGTAGCTAAAATGTTGGACCCAGAGTCAAAAATGTCTGAGTTCAAATCCAACCTCAGACACTTGCCAGTTGTGTGACCCTAGGAGAAATCACTTAACCTCTATCTACCTCAGTTTCCTCAAATGTGAAATGGCACCTCCCTCTCAGGGTTATGGTGAGGATCAGTAGCACAGTGTCAGGCTCACAGTAGGTCCTTAAGAAGAGCTTGTTTCTTTCCTTCCTTATTCCATCCACTTGTTTACATAGATAAATTGGAGAGACTTAGGGTATAAAATGGGGTTTCCTGAACCCCAAAGCCATAATCTAGTATATAGTCTGTTCTCCAGAGATAGAAAGAAAAAGTTAAACCGTGGTGAGATGACTCACCTTTTCAATCTCCCACTTGGGAAATGGACAAGCATCAGAGTAAGGCTCCAAAGAAGGAAAACGAGGGAAACTTCCAGGCCCTAGGGTCAAAATTCCTGCTTTTTCCAAAAGAGTTTATCAGTCCCCTAATTGAAGATGTTAACTGAGCCAAAAGGTAGAGTGATAGAGACTCCATCCACGCAATATCCAGCAATGGCCAAGAGAACAATGGTGGCAGCTTCCAGAGCTGGCGCATGAAGAACAGGCTGTGAGACCAAGGTCAGCGGGAGAAGCACAAAGGCCTCGGTGGCCCTCAGCACTTGGTAACTCACACGTAGCTCCATCATCATTGTGCTGGGCAGCATGGCTTCCTGTGCCCTCTACTACTCAAGGCCCCTCTGGATGCGTACTCTCTCCTGATTCTGAGAGGGCAGCTCAGGCTTGTGGCAGAAATGTTTTGTTGGCTCTGTTCTTAACATGCCCTTTTGGTGAATGTCTTTGCTTTCATCTAATTGTGTTCTCCAACTATGACAGAAAAACAGATCAGTGGGGACTTATAAGCTATAATTTTTAGAGTATGGAATGAGAGAACACCTTGAACCTGGAATATCTACCCTCCAGGCTAACCAGCCAAAGGGATGCTTCGTGCCAGTTCTGGGAGTTCCAGTTACATATAAACTGATTAGATCTGAAGTAGTAGATAGGATCTCATTGGGCTTCCGTCAACCGTTTGTCTGGCAGACATGTTACAGGGAGCAATAATAATGGCTAATGCTTATACAGCACTCCTGTGTGTCAGGGATTGTGATAAGCACCTTACAAGCATTGCCTCCCAGTAACCCTGCAAGGCATGTTCAAGTAGTATCCCTGTTTTACAGATGAAGAAGACGGGGGTTAACATTTATAGTATGTGGGATCACATTTGCAGTATGTGAACAACCCTGGAAGGCAGATGCTATTAGTACCCCCCTTTTACAAATGGAGAAACTGAGGCACACAGAAGGTGAGCCACTTGCTTGAGATCAAAGAGCTAGAAAGTGTCTGAGGCCAGATTTGAACTCAGGATCCTAGCATTCTATCTGCTGTACCACCTCGCTGCCCCTCACCTCAGCACCTTGTCTCTGGTTGGCAGAGCACGTCTTTCTATCCTTCTGTTACTCTCAGAAAGGCTAAACGCATTCATTCCATCAAATCATGTCCAACAGGTCTTAGGACAGGTTTTAATTTTTATAATTTATTAGATTTATAGTCTAATGCCATCTTCTTTGTAGGATTCTTGTGTGCCTGTGTCTTTAAGGATTGGTAAGTGGGGGAAGAAAGAGGGTCTCAGCATAGAGTACTCCTAGTGAGGAAAGTCTCTCTACTGATGAGGGTCATCCGCTGTTCACCATTTGGGGTCTCGGAGAGTTCCCTGAGAAACAGAGAGGGCAAGTGATCTGTGAAATCACTTGAGATCAATGGATGGCTGAACAGGGTTGGGACCTAGAGCTTCCTAACACCGAGGGCAGCTCTCCAGCTCCCAGCCACACCACCTCCCCTCCCTGGACATCGTCAGGAACTGGAGCATAAATTGTAGAACTCTTTTTTTTAAGTTTCGTGATTGTACTGAGTCAGAAATTGCCCCAGAAGTTCACATTTACAAATATTCATTAGCTATCCCTCTCCTTCTCTCTTGAGCCAAGTTCTCTCTTTGTTGAAAGTAGTTCAACCTAATCGAGGCCCTTATTAGCCTCTTGCTTTTAACAGATCCCAAGAGTTGCAGGTTGAGAAGAAAAGTTGATCAATCATAGTCCTCCCTGAAGCAAGAAGATCATAGAATCATATCATAGATCTAGAACCATAAGACCCCTCAGAGAGCATCAGCACTGTGCCAAGGAGACAATGGAGATGCTGGCTTTGCAGTCAGAGAATCTGCAATCAGAGAACAGACAGCCCTTCTATTGCCTGCACACACGTCCTAGAGCCAAGGGCACCAAAGATTCAGTACTGACCCCCAGAGGATAGAGCCCCTCCTCTCTTGCCACCTCACCCTAGACTTTCCCGAAGTACCTGGGGCAGGGTCCTCATCCTGGAAGAACCAATCTCACCAGCAGCCTTTGCACCCTGGACCCTCCTCTGTGGGGCCTGCCCCTGTGCCCTTCACTAAGTACCTCTGAAGGTCTCCATTTGTCGAGAGGCCCAGACCTATCTCCTTTCCCTTCCTAACTCTAGTCCAGGTCCCTAGACTTCACAACCCTGCCCCTGCATCAAGTGCCTTCATCTGTTGCCTCCCACACCTCTTCTATATTTTCTTCCCTATTTAGTTAGGGGCAGGGGATTTCTTTCTTTTGTTTGCATTTCCATTCCTAGCATGTCAGTACCTAGAACACACTAAGTGCCTAATAAATGTTTGTTTCCTCCCTCCCTCCCTCCTTTCCTTCCTTCTTTCCTTCGTTCCTTCCTTCCCTTCTTCCCTCCTTCGTTCCATTCTTCCCTCCTTCCTTCCCTCCTTCCTTCCCTCCTTCCTTCCCTCCTTCCTTCCTTCCTTCCTTCCTTCCTTGCCCCTTTCCCTCCTTCTTCCTTCCTTCCTTTCTTCCTTTTCCTTCCTTCCTTCCTTCCATCCGTCCTTCCTTTCTTCTTTCCTCTCTACTCACAAAGCATCAAAGTTGGAAGGGACTCCAGCAGCCATCTAGTTCAACTCAAAGTCCCAAAAGCATCTCCACTGAAACCAATGCATTTGAAAACAGGTCATCAGGCCTTGACTTGCCAGCCTTGAATTAAGAGAAACTCCCTCCTTCTCAAAAAAGACCCTTCCCCTTTCAGACAGCTCTAATTGGTAGGAAGTGTTTGGTTTTTGCCTTAAGCCAAGTCTAAATTTGTTTCCTAATCTATAAAATGAGGGCTTTAGTCAATGACCTCCAAGGTACCTTCCAGGCCTAAATTTCTTACATTCTCATCATTTCTTGGATGAAGAAACAAAGGCACAAAGATACCATCTGCCCTGAGTCACACGGGAAGTGACAGGGAGAGTTGGGATTGAAATCCAGGATGGATTCTTAGAGTTGAGGGTATAGAGGCGGGAGGGAACACCATCAGCATACCCTACAGATGAGCAAAGTGAAACCAATAGATGTCATGTGATTTTCTCAAGCCATACAAATGGTAGCACTGGGATGGAATGCTTTTCTTCTTCTTCTGGCTCCAAATCCAGCTCTTTTTACATTTAGCCCCCAACATTCATGGGCACCTATAGCAACCAAAGACCCCAGCTTTTTAAATAGAGGGTTTTTTACTCTTAGACTTTTGTACTGTTGTTAAACTGAATCATGCGCATTTTCACAAGCCAGTCATTCCCCAGCTGACACATATAAGATGTGCTGCATACCCAGCGTCTTCAAGGACTCAGTTGACTTTGGGTCAGTTGGGCTAATTTCAGAATACTCTTTGTTTTTCTATTTGCATTTTTCTTCTTTTTATTTTGCTTTTGTTCCCTCAAGAATATTTGTTAATTAACTCAAAATCCAAAGGACCCTGAAGATCCCAAAACAGGCTATGAAGGCTTTTAGATCTAGGTCTAAATAATAACCAGAAATTGATCAATAGAACAAAGAGCAAGATAACTGTGGTGGAGCAGGAAGTTCTATATTGATCTTAAGAGTAGAAGAAGCCTGTAATCTGACCTGATGGAGCAGCCTTTTGGGTGGTTCAGTGATACAGCATTTGCCAAAGGGTAGGTGGAGATACAGAGAGATTGGCAGTCTTAATGTTACCCTCAGTAGTCATATCAACATTTGCATAGGCCCTACCACTGTCAACCCCTAAACCCAGAAACGGGATAGCCAGCACTGGGATCCTGCTCTACAGGTTAGAGCTGGGGTAGAGGAACAGGTAGATGATGGAGAGATGATAAATTAGTAGATAGGTAGATAGATACATAGATAAATGATAGAACAGATAGATGGATGGATAGATGGATAGAAAGGTAGATAGATATACATAGATAGATAGATAGATAGATAGATAGATAGATAGATAGATAGATAGATGGAGAGAGAGAGAGATGGAGATGTATGTGAGAGAGAAGAAACATTAGACCAACACAAAAGTAAATCAATATATCTATATACATAGGTCAACAGAAATTTTGATAAATCATAGAAAGACATTTTTCTTCTTTTTATTTTGCTTTTGTTCCCTCAAAAATATTTGTTAATTAACTTAAAATCTAAAGGACCCATTTGTTATGACTCAAGTGAGATCTCTAAGCAAAGGTTGACATAGAAAGGAGACTTGGTACCAGTTCAGGAAAGCCCAGGTGATATTTAAGCTGAAGAGTTTTATCCTCTCCCCGACCCCATTGTCAAATACAGGGCATGTTCCCAGGCCTAGGATGGTAGTGCATGCAAGCCTATGGCACCTGAAACAGTCCCCATAATGTACTTACTTCCTAGAGTCAGAAAACTCTATTGGTCACTAGTATCCAAGCTACTACTGGCTAGACCAGGTATGTGACCTTGGGTAAGCCATTGAACCATAAGGAGCTTCAATTCCTTCATTTATAAAATGAAGATGACAATGTTTGGGCAGTTGTTGGTCTAGGAGGATTAGCAGGTTCCAAGGTCCCTTCCAGCTCCAATGTCCACTGATTTAGTGACAGTATGCTATCTTAGGCCTCTTAGCCGGCAGAAGAGAAAACTTAGAAGTGCATGTGGTCAGGAAAGTTGTCTTTGAGCATTAGAAGGACTGTCTTGGAAGAATTATGAACTTCATTTTGCACGGCCCCCAAAAGTAGAACTGAGAGTCATGGAAGCAGATCAAAGTGGGGCAGATTTTAGAACAGTACAAGGGCAAAACTTCCTACCAATCAGGACTTGCATCCCTTCAGGAGGGACCAAGTTTACTAAGTAAATTTGATCAATCAACCAAATGCCTGTTCATTCAGTGAGAATTTATTGAGCCCTTACTAATGACCAGGCACCCTGCTCTGAGGATAAAGACACAAACCAAACACTTCCTGCGCTCGAGAAACTTGAACTCTACCAGTAGGTATTCAATACAGAGGGCTGGATTTGGAATCAGAGAATCAGAGCAAAAATTCCAGTCCTCAACACTTACAGCCAGCATGACCTGGGGCAGGTCATTTCTGTGCCTCCATTTTGTCTGTAAAATGGGAGGGTTTGGCTGAATCACTTCTAAGCTCCATGTCTATGATCCTATGTAGGCTTAAAAATTAATAATAAGCAAATAAATAAAATAAAACAAATTAATTTCAAGAGGAAGAGGTTAACCATTTGGTGTAATCAGAAAATATGGGACCTAAGATGGGCTTTGAAAGGATCTCAGGATTCCCAGAGGCATAGAAGGACACCAGCTGTGAGAAAGATCACATATCATTGGCTTACCATGTTTGATCCCCCAGAAAAGAGCAGACTTCAGTCTTTCAAAGCCTTCCAGGGAGCAGAAACTGTATGCTATTATTCTGTGAGTTTTAGTCATTATTCCCCTTTTGGTTCCCCATTTCTTTGCCTGTTGGAGGGGGAGAAAATTAGGGGGGAGCAGTTCTTTAAGAGAAATGAAAAATCACATCTTGAAAAGCCGCCATAAAGCTTTTCTGTAATTACCAACAATCCTATCAATTTTATAGACAACCCAACTGATAACATATGGTCCAACACTGTTTGTTTTGTGTCTTTTTTTTTTTTTGCTTCACAAAACCAGAATAATTTGGAGTGATATTTTAATTTATTATTATGAAAGGGGCTGCAACTGGTTTTTAATGGTTACAGAATGGTGGCTTGCAGCGCTGTCCCAGATGCTGTCACCGTCACGAGGAGAGCAGATTTGCACCATCTTGTCTCGGCCACACATCAATGCCCATGCCTGCTGCCTCCCTCCCAGAGGACAGAACGACACCTGCTGCTGGCAACCTGCCGACCCTTCAGGGAACAAATGTTCCATCGCTGCTGGGTGATGGGACAGGACAGACCCAGGCTTTCGAGTGAACTGGCTAAAGGCCCCTCAAGGCCGGCTGCACCCACTCCACCACCCAGATGGCTCCCTTCCTGGCACAGGGATGGATGCCTGAGTAGCCTCCAAGGAGAAAAGCCTCATCGCCATGGAAGGGAATTGTGGAAAGGAAAAGGAAGGCGGGGGATGTGGATGAGGGTTGTTTATTTCTCATTTTCCACACCAAGGCAGATTTCCCAGTCACCACCACAGCTGTTGGATGTCTTCCCCCTTTGTGCTCCTTTATGCTGGCCAGGAGACAAGTAGGGCAGGATGGGAAAGAGCTTGGATGCGGGGTCAGAAGGTTTGAAAAGTAATTATGACCTAGGGCTGGTCTCTCCTCTAGCCATCAATTTCCTCCTCTGAAAATCAAGGCAGCTAATTGGAGCCTGAGGATTTTTAACTGGAAAGAACCTTAAAGATCATTCATCCTTACCTCTCCATTTTACAGGTAAGTAGGTTGAGGCAGTTTGTCAAGGTGGATTGACACAAATAGTGTCATCAGATCAATGTTTTAGATCTAGAAATGGGCTTAGGAGTCACTTCTAAGGTCATTACAACCTCCTCATTTTATGGATGAGGATATTAGGACCCAGAGAGGTTACTGACCCAAGATCACCAAAGTAGCAAATGGAAGAGCTTGGACAGAAACCCTGGCTTCTCTGAGAGTCATTGACCTTTCACTACAACATGTCAGACTTCTAGTATATCACAATACTGGGGACGATGAGGGGATGTTTAAAGAATGATGGTTTTGGAGTCAGGGAGACTGATTTAAACACCAGCCCTGCTATTTGATACCTGGGCGACCTTGAGTGACTCACTTATTGCTTAGGGTCTGGTGTAGATTGAGGGATTTAGAGTGAAAGACTTTTATGTTCTGCTTGGGCTCTAAAATCTTTGATTCTCTATGATATTGCGAGAAGGGCTGTCTCATAAGGTCGTGAGCTCCCCATCACTGGAGTCCTTTAAGAGAAAGCTAAATGGTCCCTATGTGAGATGCTAGAGAAGGGATGTCTTCATAGAGGATGAGCTGGTCAAGCTGCCTTCAGAGGCTCCTTCTAACTTGGAAAGATTGTGGCATTTGGTGCCTCTAAATTCAATTTTATTTTTATTTTAATAACATTTTATTTTCCCCAATTACATGGAAAGATAGTTTTCCACATTCATTTTTATCAGATTTTGAGTTCCAAATTTTTCTCTCTCCCCTCTCCCCAATATGGCAAGCAATCTGATGTAGGCTACACGTGTGCAATCATTTCTAACAGCGCTGGAAAGCTCACTCTCCACATTCTCTGAGCATGCCCCAATGTCTCCACTAATCAATCAAGAAACATGAGCTTATCCCACCCCTATTGCCTGGGCCATGTGCTAAGCACGGGGTTCTAACGACAAAAAAGGAAGCCTCGCCCTGGAGAAACATCTACCCTAAAAGAAGAATCAATAAGCAACAAGCTAGTGCATGTAGCACCCAAAATGTGAACAAGGGTTAGCAAGGAGAGCACTAGCAGCTGGGCCGGCCCAGGGGGAAGAGTTAGAGCCAGAGACCTCACTAGTGATCTTAGGAGGCTCAGAGATCTGGCGTGTCTAGTGCAGTTTTATCCTGCCTTCTCCAGCCTGTCACAGGTCAGATCCAACCCTCTCATTCTACAGGTGAGGAAACTGAGGCCCAGAGAAGCAGCTTTCTGAAGATCACGTAGGTAATAAATGGCACAGATGAGATTTGAACTCAAATCTAAAACAATTATTGGTTCCAGTAGACCCCTTCCATGTAGCAGAATCTTTTTTTTTTTTTTTTTTTGCTTTTTGGAGAGGGGAAGGCAGGGCAATTGGGGTTAAGTGACTTGCCCAAGGTCACATGGCTAGTTTTGTGTTAAGTGTCTGAGGCCAAATTTGAATTCAGGTCCTCCTGACTCCAGGGCCAGTGCTCTATTCACTGCACCACCTAGCTGCCCCCAGAATCTTATTTAAGTGGAAATGTACTTCATAAAGTCTCAATTTTCTCTCTATGTCTGTATTGCTTTTTCTCTTTCTCTGTCTCTCTCTCTGCGTCTGTGTGTGTGTCTCTCTGTCCCTCTGTCTCTCTATCTCTCTCACTCTGTCTCTCTCATTTGCACTCCCCCATTGTATGCTAGTAACAGACTGCACATACTTGGGCAAACCCTTCTAGAACAAACTCTGGGTGCCATTTCTAAAGAACAAAGGTTGATCTGTGTGGTCCAGAGAAAAGCAGACCCTGTGACAGGATGTGGAAGTCAGGATGACAGCTGTGCAAGACTTAGATGTGCTCCAGTGATGGGGAGCTCACGACCTTATGTGCCAGGTAAGTGGCATGAACTTTCTCCCAGAGGCTTTCCTCTCCTTTCTCTTCTCCCCTCCCTCCCCCTCCCCTTCTCCCCTCTCTGTCTCTCTGTCTCTCTCTCTCTGTCTCTCTCTCTCTCTCTCTCTCTTTCTCTTTTCCCCTCCATCCCTCCAGTCATCTTCTGTCTTATTTAGTTTTCCAGTTGTGTTTGACTCCCAGTGATCCCATTTGGGGTTTTCTTGGCAGAAATACTGGAGATACCATTTTCTTCTCTGGCTCATTTTACAAATGAAGAAACTGAGGCCAGCAGGGTGAAGTGACTTGTCCAGGGTCACACAGCTAGTAAATGGCTGAGATCAGATTTGAACTCAGGAAGGTGAGTCTCCCTGATTCCAAGCCCAGCGCTCTGTGCACCTCTTCTCTAATTCTTCTCCTCCTGACCCTCTCCTCCCCCTGCCCTGCCAACCCCAGTCTACCATGTGCATACACACATAGGAACCTTATATTTCTAAAGCATTTTATGATTTCAAAGCAGTTTTGCATACATCATCTTATGGAATCCTGAGGAGGGGAGGATTGAGCATTCAAAGCTGATGAGAAGCCAGTGAAGTTGAGGAATAGGAAAAGTCCATTAAATTTAGCTCTTAAGAGACTGGACAGAGACGCCTTTAGCTCTGCCTCTGTCTCTTTGTCTCCCTCCTCTCTTTTCCTCTCTTCTCTTTCTCCTCTCTTTCCTCCTTTGATTTCCTTCCTTCTTGTCAAAAAGAGAGAGGAGAGAGAAAGGGAGGGAGGGAGAGAGAGAGAGAGAGAGAGAGACAGAGACAGAGAGAGACAGAGAGAGAGACAGAGAGACAGAGAGACAGAGACAGAGACAGAGAGACAGAGAGAGAGAGAGAGAGAAGAAAAGATGGATGCTAAGAGAAGAAAAGACCAGCTAAGCGTGGGATCCAGAAGGTCCAGGACAAAAAAGACAAATCTATTTGTTGTTGGACTCTCTTACATGTGATCTAATTACATGGGAAGTAATGGAAAGACTATTGGGCCAAGTCCTGCGGGCCCATTTCTCTGCTTCTTAGATGAGCAGCCACAGCACAGGATTACAGAGCAGAGCTTGAGGAGCTTCCCAGGCTGACCAGGCCTTCTCTCATCCGCTCTCTGCTGGGCCAGGCTGGGGCATTGACTGTTCCGCATACATGACATTCCACACACCCCATCTCTGTGCATTTATCCAGGCTGCCCCCCACTTCCTGTGATGCCCTTTCTTCACTTCTGTTTCTTGTGGCTTTAACTCCTTTTGAGGCTGAGCTTAGGGAAAACCTCCTACAAAAAACATTCATAGATTCCCCAATGGCTAATACCACTGCCCCCAAAATTACTTTGTATTTACTTTATCTGTGTTTTGAATTTACATACTGTGTATTTGATGTTTCTCTATGACCACCACCACCCACGACCCCCAGTAGAATGGAACCTCCTTAAGAATCACTAAATCTTAGAGTTTGAAGGCATCCTAGATTTCAGCTACTCCAACCCCTACCAATATGTTGCCCACCACCACCACTACAACATATCTCCCATTTCCAGCCTTCCCTTGAAGATCCTCAGGAAGAAGAACCTACTAATCAATCAGTCTTTATTAAACACCAACTGTGGGCCAGACATTGTACTAAGTGCCCAGATACATATACAAATATATATATGTATATATATATATATATATATATATATACATATATATATATATAGTCCTTTCCCTCAGGAAGCTTACAATCTAATGGGTGAAGATCACACGCACACACACACACACACACACACACACACACACACACACACACACACACAAGGAAACTATAACTGGAGGCCAGAGGGTAGTGGGGAAGATATTCCCTTCTACTGTCTAGGACAGCTCTTACTGTTAGAAAGTTTTGTTTTGTTTTGTTTTGCTGACACCAAACCTAAATTTCACTCTTTGCCAACATCTTCTTCATTGCTTCTGGTTCAGCCCTGTGGAGCAAAACAAAAGATCCTCCTCCACTTTACAGCTTTTAAAAAGCATAAAAAAGTTCTCACTCCCCACCTCTAGCTCTTAGCTTTCTCTTCTTCAAGATAAACATATCTATTTTCTTCAAATAATTTTCAAATGTTCTGAACTCAAGACCCTCTATCACCCTGGTGACCCTTGTCTAGACCTTCCCCAATCTATCAATGTCTATCCAAACTATGGTTTAGGACTGAGGACAGAGACTCTTACCTCTTTGCCCTCTGTGTCTTCCATGCCTCATCTAGTCCCTGAACATAGTAATCCTTTGACAAACGTTTCTGAGGTTGAGTTGAATGGAATTCCATTGAAATGATGACAGGGAGATTTTACAAATGAGAAACTGAGAACCCAAAGAGAAGAAGTGCCTTGTGGTGTTTGTAACCAACCATAATTCTATTTTTGTGAGTGAACAGAATTATGCCTCCCAAATCATTGTGAAACATTTTGGAAAGGATGTGGGGCCTTTTAAATTTCTTTGTGAATATTTATTTATTTCTGCTAATGGCTCATTTGTAGTTCTGCATTCAGTTGATTGGATATAAGCTCATTGAAGATGTCTAACTCTTCGTGACCCCAAAGATACTGAAATTGACGTTTCCTTCTCTAACCCATTTTGCAGATGAGGAAACTGAGGCAAGCAGGGTTTTGTGACTTTCTCTAAGTTACACAGCTAGTAAATGTCTGAGGCCAAATTTGAACTCAGGTCTTCTGACTCTAGGAACAATTCTCTATCCACTTCATCACCTAGCTGCCTCTCCTTGAGGGACTGTATTTTGCCTCTTGTATCCCCAGTGTGAATTTAAGGTTAGCACAGTATCTGACTCATAATTGGTGCATAATAAATGTTTATTGAATGAATACAGTAAAATTTAGCAAATTTTATTTGTATATTATCTATGACCTTCAAGGCTCTGTGATCCATTTGAGAGATGCAAAAATAGAAAAACAGAGCCCTGAACTCATGGAACCCAGGGTTTCTTAGGGGCAATTCAAGTCAACAAGCATTTAATAAGCCTCTGTTATATACCAGTTACTTCGCTGGGTATTGGTGGTCCAAAGACCCAAATCAAACAGTCCCTGCCCTCAAATGACCTTCACATAGGTACAAATAATACAAAGTCAGGCAAAAAGAGGTTTAGTCCCAATGGTCTATAAAAATTTATGGAAAGAAAAACATCAGGTAAGGTGATGCATGAAGGAAACAAAGGTGAAATCTCACTTGGATTTGACACATTTTGGCATTTGATTGTCACAAGCCTGGAATATCGGTATTATTATCCCCAACATTACAAGTTCAGAAACAGAGTCTAAGAGAAGTTGCTTGTAATGAGTGAGTAGAAGAGGTAGGAGAACTGGAATCCAGGTCTTTGAGCTCCAAATCTAGTGTACCATCCACCAACTCATAGTTGGGCTGTGTTTTGCTGTTTGTCCTGGATCTCTGACTTTATCACTCCTATAGCAGGGATTTCCTGCAGAAATCTTGATCAGCAACCCATCAGAGACTTCAAATGTTAGAACACTGAGAGGTTAAGGGATGTACACAGTCACACAGTAGATGTGGAATGTGAACCAAGATTCTCCTCACTCCAAGGCTGGCGCTCTAACTCGCTTATCATAGGTGCCCCTTGTGAACCTAGTGTTTGTTCCTTTGATGATGTTAATCCAGACTAGATTTAATCTACTAGTGAACCTTAGTGCTCAGTACCTTTCACATACTAGGTTCTTAATAAATGTTTATTGATTCACAGACTAACAATGCCTTTGGTAGCACCATGTCTTATCCTGCTGAGTCAAATGTCTTCTTTTTTAAAGTTCATCAACATCCATCACACATGAAAATCAATATTCTTTATATTTTCCTTGTAATTGTCAGACTGTATGTAGTGCATGGATGGCTGAACAACTCGTAGGAGCATACACACGCACACACACATACATCCATACACACATACCACTTGCTAACAAGTGGTGGAATTTTCTAAGTCTTTCTCTAATCAGAGAGTCTGATTAGCAGAAAGAGTTTTCAGATTTGGGAAAGAAGAAAGAGCAGAAATCTCTTACAGTTTTCAGGTTTAGCATTCCCTCTCATCCCCCAGAAAGTAGGGAGTACTCAGCTTTGTCCGTGACAAAGGAACCTGCCCACCTCCCAGGTAGCAGGTGAGTCTCTTTGTGACTTCAGCATCCCCATCCACCCTGAGAGGCTGAGAACGAATTCTGTTCTTTCCTGGCTCATTTCCATTTGGCATCTGCTTAGCTGCTACTACCATTTCATCCCTTAGAGCCCACTGAATGGCTTGACAGTTGACATGTGGAGCTGGGAGTCACCCATGGATGCAGGAGGTGTTGAGACAAATGCCTTTTATTTTCAGGTTGCCTTTCAAGGTAGGCTTGCAATTCTTGTGATTTCATGCAAGGGAGAGTCTCTTTTAATCAACTATCTCTTTCCAGTTTTTTAATATTCTGCATCTTCTCTTCCTCGCTGCAATGATGAACTTTGATGCAACATAAGCCACTATTTATCAGGCACAAAACGATTCCTGGTGCATCAAAAGAAAACTGAGTGGCAACCTTGCCAAGGTAATTATAGAGGGATGATTGGATCATAGATTCAGAACTGAAAGTCAATCAGCCAACACACATTTATTAAAAGATGACCTTCTGGCAGGCATTGTGCTAAGTGTGAAGGATGCAAAAAAAAAAAGGCAAAAGACAGTCTTGGACTAATGGGAAGTCATGTCAGAGGCAAGGCACTAGCAATGGAGAGATGGGGATCAGGAAAGATCCCTTGACAAAGATGGGATTTGAGCTGAATCTTGAAGGAAGTTGGAAGGCAGAAGTGAGGAGGGGGAGCATTCCAGTCATGGAAGACAGATAGTGAAGAGGCTAGAGTTGGGAAATGGAGAGACATGTTTGAGAAACACCAAGAAATTCCATGTCACTGAGTCACAGATTACATGGCAGAGAGGGAGACCTAAGAAGATAGAAAGGTAGGAAAGAACTAGCTGAAAGAGACTTCAGAAGCTACCTAGCCCACCCTTGGCATGAGCTAATTAAGTGATTTGCCCAAGGTCACACAGGTAATGTATCAAAGGTGGAATTCGAACCCAGATCCTCTGACTCCAGAGCCAGTGCTCTTTCCATTGAACCGTGAGATTCCTGTTCATGTAGCCATCAGGCTAGCTAGTTTTTGAGACCCTTTCTGAGTCTCAGATATAATCTAACCCTCTATGGGGCTTAATGATACCAGGATGTTGTTGGAAGAACAGATAAGTGTTAAAGGCTCTATTAATAAACTTCCAAGTGATAAAAAATCGTTTGGTTTCCCAACCTCCACAATCTCATGTCTTCCTACCTGTCCAGCCTTCTCACACATGATTCCCCACCCCTCCTCCCTACACTCTCTGCTGTCCAGTGACTGGTGGTCTTGCTGTTCTCCTCCTATGACACCCCATCACCCAGACCCTGCACATTTTCACTGACTGTCCTTCAGGCATGGAACTTTCTCCCTCCTCATCTACACCTATGAGAAGCCTTTCCATGGCCCCCCAATGTTAATACCTTCCCTCTGCAATCACCTCCAATTCACTCCTCTCACACCCTGTTTATACAATTGTTTCCAAGTTCTCTGTCTTATAGGATATGAGCTCCTTGGCAGCAGGACTGGCTTGGCTTTGCTGCTGTTGCTGCTGTCTGCCTTTCTTCACATCTTCAGTGCTTAACACAAAACTTGGACCAACAGTAGGTGCTTAATAAATGCTCACTGAAGACTTCATGCATTGGTTCATAGAGTGATCTAAGCAAAAGCTCTTTGGTTTTTGTTACATACCACTACACGTCTAGAAGACTTCTGAGCAGTCTTACAATCAAGAAAGTGAGAGGACCAAGAAATCCATCACATTTGCCAATTGAAGATAAATCCCATCTGTAAATTCCAGTTCTTGGCTTTGACTTGGTCTGTCACTTAGAAACTCAAATGCTAAAAATATCAAGCGCAATTTCAAGTATAGACTGGCTATTGCTAAGATGGGTGCCTCCTTCCAAAGTTGCCTGGAGCCAGTACAAACTTTAAGATCAGCACTCAGTACAGACCAGGGTGGACATCCTGTGCCACAGTCTATGTGAGTTGGGAGCTGTGGCAATACCAACAGGAGGGATGAAGGCAGGGGCAGATAATGGCATCCCAATGGATAGATGTAGATGCCTGAGAGATGTACAGATAAAGAAGGAGAAGAAACAAAGGCAGTCTTAGAGCATCACAAGCAAGTGGCATAAGGAAAATTGTAAACTTTTGAAGGAGATGGACAAGGTGAGCTCAGAGGAAGACCAGAAGAAAACAATGACACAGAAGTCATTGAATGACAAAGGGCATGAAAGAAAGAATGAGACAACAGTGGTAGCTACTCTAGGATCAAGGGGGATGGAAGCTAGGCAGGAAAAAGCACTATTTTCAACAATTAAGAGGTCACTGGCATGTGGTGAAGTGGAAGGAAGGAAGGAGGGAAGGAAGGAAGGAAAGAAGGAAGGAAGGAAGGAAGGAAGGAAGGAAGGAAGGAAGGGAGGGATGGAGGGGAGGAGGAAGGAAGGAAGGAAGGAAGGAAGAAAGGAAGGAAGGAAGGAAGGAACGAAGGAGAGAAGGAAGGAGGGAGGGAGGGAATGAGGGAGAGGAAAGGAAAAAATGAGGAAAGGATAGAGGGATAAAGGGAGGCAGGCACTGTGCAAATATTATCTTATTGAGTCACTATCCCATATTATTTCATCTGCTCATTAAGCATCCTATATGTCCCAGTGACTGTGGTAGTGATCTTAAACATTATGACCAAACCTCTCATCTTGAAGATGAGGAAACTGAGGCCAGAACTTAACAGAGAAGCAAAGTGGCTTATGCAAGGTAGCAAATCAGCCAATGACAGTCAAGATTCACACCCAGTTCCTCAGACTCCAAACCCCATGCACTGCACCCCAGTGTGTTCACTCCTATACCAGTCTTTGAGAGCTAATCCCTTAGCTTACTTAGATCCTTAGAATAGTTACAGAAAACACGAAAACCTCCCTTCTAAACTCCTTGCATAAAGCTTCTGAAAGCACCCTAAGCTTGAAGGCTCCTGTCCACTAGAAGCCAGTGAAAAGGAAGCCACTGCTCATGCCAATGAGAAGGGTGAGCAAGCTCTTAGTGGGCATTTTGCCTGAGCCAAGACTATGGGATTGGCCCCTTGAATAGATATGCAAATTGAATTCTGTGTAATCTGTGCTTTTCAATAACCTCAGCATGTGTTGGATGTGTGCAAAAAGAATGGCAAAATAAAACAGACAAAGGTGGGAGTCCGAACATAGAACCTGGAAGAATTGGTACTCATTCCTCAAGCCCAACAATGGACCATAATAAATTCGCCCACCATTAGCTCTCTGGTTGCCTTGAACAAAGAAATGAAAATGAAATGGAAAAGAAAAAGGGAAAGAAAAAAAATCACTGTTAACCATTAGGTGACTGGCCTGCTTCCCTCTTGCCAGCCAAATGAAGCAGTCAGGATACTGTCCTGGGGCGTCTGTTGTCTGCAGAGTGAAGGCTGCTTCGGCTCTCATATGGTCTCTGTCACATCCATATGCTCTACCGCCATCAGCAAGACCATTCCCCAGGAACAATAAATAAATAGGAAAAAATTTGAAATGCATGTTTTAAATAGTCAGAAATTACTCCTGGATCATCCCAGTTCCAGTGAAAGGGAACCAAGAGAGAGGCAATGGAGATGAGAACTGGGCAGAACCACAGGGGATGCTTTCGGATGTCTTTGCCCACAGTTACTATGATCTGCACTGTACGTTGAAAGGAATGAGGTAGGAGAAGGGAGGGAAATGAGCTAGCTTTATGTTGTGGGTTTTGTAGAAACCATAGACAATAAACAGTAGAGAAGGAAAGCCACAAAAGTCCTCATTCTGTGCCGATAAGAAAGGCCAAGATTTGGACTGTGTTGAAAACTGGATTATGAGATATGGAGTGTGAGCTTGCCGTGAGCACAACTTTACAAGTACAGAACTATAAATTGGGAAAACCTCCTTAAATCATGTCTCTGGCAGCAGGGGAGATAAGGCAGGTAACTGTCCTGATAGGCACGGCTATCACCAGTGTCCTGAAAGTTAGACTTCTGAGATTGTTCTGTGGAAGACCATATGGCACAGTGCTAGAGTCAGAAAACTTGAACTCATCCTGCTCCCCCATCTGATGCCTGTATCGCTTTCCTTTCCCTCTCCTTTCTTTCCTTCTCCCCCGCCCCGTGTCCTCCCCTTCCCTCTCCTCCCTCCCTCCCTCCCTCCCTCATGCCTGCATAGTGATTGATAATCTCTGAGTTACTCTGCAGCTTTATGATTATAAGCCTATGATCCATCGCCTGCTGCGGTTCTCATGAATTTGTCTATTCTAGTCAAACTGGTGTCCTTGTTCCTCCCAGAGCTCAGCATTCTAACTGTGAATTCTGTGCCTTGGGGCAGACTTGTCCTCATCTCAGGAACATTCTATCATCTCCTCTCTTTGTCTTGCAACCTCTAGCTCCCTTCAAGGCTTGCCTCAGTTTCCCCCTTTTTTACTTGGCTTTTCTTGGTCACCCCATTTGTCAGGGCTGCTCCCTCAAGATTTCTTTATATTTTTAACATTTTTGTTCAGAAAGGTAGTGCAGTACAGTGGGTAGAGAGTTAGCCTTAACCTCCCAGTGCCCTGGGCAACCCCGTAAGACCTTAAATTTCAGAGAAAGTGCCTGACCTACATCCACAGAAAGAATTCCCTTAGGAGTAAGTGCCTGATGCCAATGAAATCAGAGTTGTAGAACCTATCCCTATATGTTTTGCTAAAAATGTGTACATGTGGTATCCCTCTTCCCCAAATGTAAGTTGCCTAAGGGCAAGAATTTATTTATTTTTAATTTGTGCCCCGGGCACCTTGAATAATGCCTCACATATAGAAGGTACTTAATAAATACACATTGAATTAATAAAGATTCAGGAGTGGAGGTAAGTGCTGGAGACTTTCAATCAACAAGCATTTATTAAGCTCTTGCTGAGTGCTAGGCACTCTGCTAAGCCTTGGGGTTACAAGGCTATAAGTGAAATGGGCCCTGCCCTGGAACAATAAAGCAAGATGAAAAGAAATAAGAATATTTCAGTTGTGTGCATTTGAGGGGAGGGAAACTCCCCCCAAAAAGGTCCAGGATCATATTTTTGGTGATGCAACTTTTGACAGACTCATTAAAGAATAAGAGGTAAGAGCCCATAAATGACTCCCTAACGTGATAAGGCTGGTGATATTAGGCACTGGGCCAGAGGTCTGGGATTGGGCGATCCAAAAGCATGGGTCTAACTGTCCCAGGGGAGTCTGGGTCCTGGAGGGACATGGGAAGAACACAGGGCCTTTCCTGTGAACCATCTTCTATGAAGAGATTGATTTAGAAATATTACATAATTACATTTAAACATGGCACCCCCTTGCTTAATTAGCTCCAGTGGCTTCCCATCACCTCCAGGATCAAATACAAAGGCATTTCCTATTTGTACATCCTTGCAGAAGGAAGAGTGATGCAGCTTAGCTTGGTTTTTGCCCATGATCTTGGACAGCAGAGTTCCCAGAATTCAGAGGGGTAGCCATAACTTTGGAGCTTAAGGAACATTCCAGCTCACCTAGTACGATCCCCTCCTTTGGCAGATAAAGAAAAGGGCCCAGAGAGATGAAGTAACTGTCAATGAGTCCCAGAGCCAAGACCTGAAGGAGTCCTAGAGCCAAGATAGGAACTCAGGTCCATTGACTATAGGTCCAGCAATCTTCTCACTGGACCAGTAGCTGGACCAATCATAATTGCATACAATAGGGCACCATTAATCTACTTCACTGGCTGAAAAACGTGGCCAGTAACCAGAGGAAAGAGAAATTACCTGGAGAAGTCTAGTCATCTCCTCCATGATAACACCCTCTGCTTTTTGATGGAAAAAGGAGATCTCAAAGCAACATTCTTAGACTTGTTGGTTTAATTGGATGAGTTTTAACTAGGAGCAATAGCATATAGCAAATAAAGCTGACCTTTGAGCCAAAAGATCTGGGTTCAAGTCTCACTTCTGATACATCCTGGCTATGTAACCCTGGACAAGTCACCAACCTCTCGGTGCCCTGGGCAGTTCTCCAAACTCATACATTTCAGAGAAGCCACCCTGCATTAACAGGGGGCAAGCTCCTTGCTGCCGCTCCATCAGAACGCAGGCTTCTTGAGAGCAAGGACTGCCTTTGTCTTTCATTGTACAACCATTACTTAGCACCGGGCCAGGCGCAGAAGGAATGCTTAAAAGCACCTCTTAGCTGACTACACCTGTGCATAACTGCTTGCTGGTTGTCTCCCCTACTAGACTGTGATTTCCTCAAAAGTAAGACGGTATTTTGCTTTGCTTTATAACTCCAGTTCTTAGCACAGTGTTTTGTATGTAGTGGGCACTTAATAAATTCTTGTTGCCTAACAGGAACGTTTATTGGCCTTAGTCTTTTTCTGCTCTGTCCCAGAGAACACAAGCAGGATCAATAGGGAGAAGTTGTAGGATGAGATCATAGGTTTAGAACCATAAACGACCTGAGAAGTCAACCCCCTCATTTCACATGAGGGAGGGAGGGAATGAATGAATGAAGGAATCTATCAAGTGCTTACTCCTTACAGAGCACAGAGCTAAGTTCTAAGGCTACGAATAGCAAAGCGTGGACAGCCCCTCCCCTCAAGGAGCTCACACTCTAGTGGGAGAGAAAATCCATAGGGGAGGTTTCAGCTCCAAGTCAGATAGAAGGTCCCATGGTCCTTGGGCACAGCAGCAAAGCAGATGATAATGCATCATCATTGATGTCATTTGCACTGATAAGACCATGATCAGTTTCTGGTGTTGAACTAGTGGACAGTGCAAGGGCTGGAGGGTGGAGAGCTTTCTTTTCCACACCTCCGGGAGCTATGCAGAGAGGGGGCAGCCAGAACCCAACCATATCCACAGGGGATGCTTCTGAGGATGGTGCTTCGGTGGCTAGGCTGGAAGCAGAATGTCAGTGGTCTTTATAGAGGAGGATGCTGAGATACAGATGAAGCTACTTGTCCAAGGGTCACACAAGTGGTCGGTAGGGCAGAGCCAGAATTTTGACCCAGATCTTCCGACTATGCTTTTCACTGGATCACATAGACATTGGCCTCAATCAATCAAGATAGTCAATGAGTGAGGAGGGATGGTGGAGGGAATAAGCATTTATAACATGCCTACTGTATACCAGACACAATGTGAATGACTTTGCAAGTATCTCATTTCATCTTTGCAACACTCCAGCGAGGCAGGCAGGCAGGAGGGAGGGAGGAAGGAAGGAAGGAAGGAAGGAAGGAAGGAAGGAAGGAAGGAAGGAAGGAAGAAAAGAAGGAAGGAAGGAAGGAAGGAAGGAAGGAAGGAAGGAAGGAAGGAAGGAAGGAGGAAGGGAGGGAGGGAGGGAGGAAAAGAAAGATGCAAAGTATGCTAGTGCTTTACCTCAATTATGAAGGAGCTAAGCATACCAAAGGCCAGGAGAAAGTGTTTCCTAGGCACTCAGGGAAGGGCTTCATGCAAAGACAAGTGGGACATAAAACATTCCATGTAAAGAACAAAATCAGTGATGTTGGACAGTAGAGTGGGGGAAGCTAGTCTGGAAAGGCAGGTCAAAGGTAGTGCAAGGCTTCAAATGCCAAACAGATGAGCTTGCATTTGGTCCTAATGATAACAGGGGGGCCCTGGAGCTTGTCAAGGCCTGTGCTTCAGGAATATCACTTTAGCAGATTGTGGAGGATGGAGAGGAGAGGAGACGAGACAAGAAAATCAGTTAGGAGCCCAGGCATAAGACAATGAGAGTCTAAATTAAGGAGATGGCCATGTGAGTGGAGGGGCAAGAGAAGTGAGAGAGGCCAAATCTACAAGACTCAGCAACCAATTGAATATGTGGGGTGAGACAAAGTGAGAATTCAAGGTTTACTGCAAGCTGCAAAACTAGGAGGCCAGAAGGATGGTGAGGACTGATGATAATCTCAGAAGTGGAATGAGTTTGAGGAAAAGAAAATTAGTTGTATTTTGGATGATCCATTGAGTTTGAGATGCCTAAGAGACACTGCATTAGAAATGACCAAAAGTCAGTTGGTGATGGAAGATGGGAAAAAAAGGATGGAAAACTTCATAACATTTAGGAATGTCTGAAAATGGAATAGGCAGGAATGGGGGAAGCGTGTGCCACTTTACTGTTGTCTTTCAAAAAGAACCTAAACGGCTACATTATAGAAGGAATTTTCACTTCTGGCAAAGGGTTGGAGCAGATGATCTCCTTGCAAGGTATCAGTGGTAACCCTGGGACTCTGAAGCTTCAGCAGACACACTGAGTGAGGACCAAAGAGAAGAAGACACACCTTTAGGAACTGTGATGCCCTATTCTCATACAGCCAGCATCCAGTGGCTGAGAGCAGAGAAAGTAGAGTGGGTCAGATTGGGTTTCCATTGTTGTCCAAGAAGATGATGATTTTTATTCCTGAGTATCATATTTGAACCTTTCTTCTCTTTGTCCCAGAAGCTAAAGTACAGATCTGACCCCCAGTACCTTCTCCTAAAAGCAGAGTCCCAGAGTGAAGGGAAAACATAGAAGTTTGCAATCAGCCCATCACATTATTAGTGAACTTGACTTTGGGAAAGTGACAAAGCAGCAGATGCTGGGACTATTCCCTGTCATGTAAATACTGTAATGATGTACAGTTGTCAGAAGCATTGATTTTCTGTGTTTAAAGAGATGAGCGTTTCACTGGGGAATTCTGTGGGCTTTGTTCCCTGACGTAGTGTCAAGGTGTGTTGTGGGGGAGGAGAGAGCCAGAAATGGGCCAACAGGGGAAACATAAACAAGGTAAACCCAAGAGAAGATCTAGGAAAGAAAATTATGATGTTTAGTCTGTGCCTAACAGCCTGGAAAGAACATGTGCAATCCATGGAGTTTCTCTTGGGACTCATCATAGCCAGGGGAGGGTTTTCTCGGAGGTATGACATAGTCAGAAAGCATCTTACCTTCCCGTCAGGCTCTTTACTGGCCAGCCCAGACAGCAGGAAGCCCTGTCCTCTTGGCCTCACTGGGCATGACACACTAGAATGAGCAAGCGGATATGACATCAAAGGACCTAACTGAAAATGCTGCGTCAGGCATTTGGTACCTGTGTGACTTTGACCTGCTATTTTCCTTGCCTCAGTTTACTTATCCATAAAATTGGGATAATTACAGCACCTATCTCACAGGGTTGTTGTGAGAATCAAATATGATATTTGTAAGCAAATTTAGCAAATCTTAAAGGACTAGAAAATTCTGATTAATACTAGTTCACATAAATGTTCTTATTCTCCTTGAAGAAACTGAGATTCCAAGAAATTGCTATTTGTCCAAGGCAATGGACATTAAGTGGCAAAATTGGGATTCGAATCTAGGTCTTTGGATGCTAAATGCATTATTCTTCCCACAATCCCATGCTATATCTCAAGTATTTGGAGTCTCGTGTCTGGAAATGCACATTCAAATGTAAATATATATATATTTTTAAAGCTCCTAAGCCAAGTAGAAATGCTTGGGAAGTTACTTAAGAGTTTGGCTTATTCTTATCACTAATAGTGCCATTAACCTGAGTGATCAAAATTCTTCACTTCTAGGCTTTCTCATTGTGGCTTGAGTATTTTTCTCCAGTTTTAAGACACATGAACTCTCAAGACAGCTCCTCCAGACCTTTTACTCTTCCCATTGCTACTGACATTCAACTTCATCCAGATCCTCTTCTTTCATATCTCACTTTCATTACCTTTCTCCAGTGTAGAGGAATCAAGTAATGGATAACCTCTCCTCCTGCTCAGTCCTTATCCAGACAACCAGATCGAGCTTCCTGGAGCAAAATTTTACTCAAATTTCTCAATTACCTCAAATTCCTGTCAATAGCTCCCAGTTGTCTAGGAGACTAAATCCAGTCAGTCAAATGACTAATAGTTGGTGACTAAAAAAGTAAGCCCCCACCATGTGCCAGTCACTGTGCTAAGAAGCTAGGGATATGAACAAATAAAAACAAAAAAGTGTCTGCCCTCAAGGAGTTTACAATCTAATGGGGAAAAATAACACACACAAAATAGTTGAAAAGCAAGGGGGAAGGAGGGAAAAGAGTGAGTGTTCCTGAAATTAATTTTTTTTATTTCTTTTTCCCAATTTCATGTAAAAACAATTCTTAACATTCTTTTTTAAAAATTTCGAGTTGCAAATTCTCTCCCAGTCTCCCTCCCTCCTCTCCCCCCTCCTTGAGAAGGTAAACAATTTGATATAGGTCATGCATGTGCAGTCATGCAAAACATATTTCTGTATTAATTACCCATATTACAGAGAAAACAGAGATTTCCCCCCCAACAAAAAAAAAAAGAAAAGAAAAAGAAAGGAAGTTTTAAAAGTATGCTTTTATCTGTATTCAGACTCCATCAGTTCTTTCTCTGGAGGTGGATAGCATTTTTTATCTTAAGTCCTTCAGAATTGTCTTGGATCATTGTATTGCTGAGGTAAGTCGTTCACAGCTGATCATCATACAATATTGTTATTACTGTGTACAATGTTCTCCTGGGTCTGCTCACTTCACTTTGCATCAGTTCATGTAAGTTTTCCCAGATTTTTTTAAGCCATGCTGCTCATTATTTCTTATAGCACAATAGTATTTCATCACAATCATATACTATAACTTGTTCAGCCATTCCCTGGTTGATGGGCATCCCTGTGATTGCCAATTCTTTGCCACCACAAAAAAAAGTTGTTATAAATATTTTTGTACATCTAGGTCCTTTTCCCTTTTCTTTGATCTCTCGGATAAAGACCTAGCAGTGGTATTGCTGGGTCAAAGGGAACACGCCATTTATAACCCTTCGAGCATAGCTCCAAACTACTCTCCAGAATGGATCAGTTCACAGCTCGATTGATCCAGTTGGATCAGTTTACAACTCCACCAGTGTATTACTGTCTTAATTTTTCCACCATCCCCTCTGACATTCCCTGACATTAATCTTACAGTACCATACCATGCTTCTGTTTTCACTTACTGTTACTTGCCCCAATTCCATCCTTAATATAAGCCATATTTTAAATCTCAATTGACCAATGAGTTTACTTTGTGTCTGCCTGAGCCTCTTTCTGCCTTTTCATTCTCATGAAAATTGCTTCTCTTTGTGATTTCTGGATTTTCTTTTTAAGAGTTTTCCATGATTCCTGAACTGATGTCTGTGGAATGTCAGTTTATGGGATAGTTCTTACCCATCCTCTCTCTGAGTCCTTTGGAATCTGTTCTCCTAAATTTCAGATGCAAATCAGATCATGTCTGATTTTCTTTTTCTTTTCTATCAAAAATTCAAAGAGGGACCTTCCCTCCAGGATATCTCTTATTTCCACTCCAGCATCCAGTTTCTCCTTGTTGATAAGAATCAAATCCAGAGGAGGCAGTTCTCCTCAGTGCTTTCTAAATGTTTTCCAGGTAAGGGTTCTTTTACAGGCACAGGTTGGACTAGGGTACCCTTACAATTCCAAAATTCTGTGATTCTGCTTTTGAACTTTATTTTATGGGCAGTAGGGAACCACTGAAAAGAATTTAAGCAGAAAAGTATCCCAACTAAACGTCAATTCCCCTCATCTGGTTCTAAGATTTAGTGAGTTCTATGTGGCACCCAGAACTAGACACAATTCTCTAACTGTAACTTGACCAGTGCAAAGGATGGCAGAACTCTGCCTTTTCTTCATCTGGACACTATACCCTACCAAAGTAACCATATAGACAACAGGATAGACAAAAAGTTGAGCCCAGAGGTAAGCAGGAAGAGATGGGCAAGCAAGATGACCAATAGGAAAGTGCAAAGCTCCTTTAATGACCCCAAAAGATGCATGAAAATAAGTGACCATCATTAATATCAGCATTATCTTGGTAAAACTATAGCCAAACAGGGAACACAAGTGTCTCTAAAGATTTGAAAACTGGAGGGCAGAGCCAAGATGGCAGAGTAAAAGCAGGGACTTGCTTAAGCTCCCACACCAGCCACTTACAATACCTGTAAAATATGACTCTAATGCAGTGGTTCTCAACCTTGCTAATGCCATGACCCTTTAATACAGTTCCTCATGTTGTGGTGACCCCCAAACATAAAATTATATTCTTTGCTATTTCATAACTGTAATTTTGCTACTGTTATGAATTGTAATGTAAATATCTGATATGCAGGATGTATTTTCATTGTTACAAATTGAACATAACTCACAGGTTGAGAACCACTGCTCTAAATAAATGTTAGAGCTACAGAACCCACAAAGTGACAGAGAGAAAGAAATTTCCCATTGAAGGCAGCCTGGCAGGCCAACAGGAAGGGTCTGTCACACCCAACTGGGAGCCAAGCATAGTCCCACATGACCTGGATGGGCCAGACCCAGGCAAATAGAAGAAGCAAGAGAAGCATGAGAAGGTAAACAGGAAAAAGAAATCATAAGGAACTTATTAAGGTTGAAGTACTTATATGCCAACATGGAAAAACCGTAATTGTTACTCATGAGACTTTTCTTCAGTATGAGAATAGTTGAAGGGAATATACACACACACACACACACACACACATATACACACATATGTATGTATATGTATATACACACATGTGTGTATACATATATGTATATATAAACATGTATGTTTCAATACATATGTGAGTGTATGTATATGTGTGTATATGTATACATAGACGGGGGCTCGGGATCAGTTGAATAGGAAGGGATGATATCTAAAAAAAAAAATAGGAGGTCAAAGAGGAATATAATGGGAGAAGTAGAAAGGAAGAGATAGAAGAGGGTAAATTATCTCATAGGAAAGAGGCAAGAGAAAACTGTTACAATGGAGAGTAAGAGCAGGAAGGTGAAAGGGAATGAGTCAAACTTACTCTCATTGAATTTGGCTTAAGGAAGGAATAACATACACTTATATAACAATACAATATAATATATAACAATACAATATAATATAATATATAACAATACAATATAACAATAACAATACATTTAACTGGGTATCTTACCCTACAGGAAAGTAGGGGGGAAGGGGATAAGAGGGGGGATGATAGAAGGAATGGAAGACTGGGGGAGAGGGTAGTTAGAAGCAAACACTCTTGAAAAGGGACGGGGTCAAAGAAGAAAATAGAATGAGTAGGGAGTGGGATAGGATGGAGGAAAATATAGTTAGTCTTTCACATTATAACTACTATGGAAATGTTTTGTGTAACTACACATGTACAACCTGTATTGAATTGCTTGTCTTCCCGGTGGGGGTGGGTGAGAAGGGAAGAAAGCAAAGAGTCTGTAAATCAAAGTTTGTTGTTTTTTTTAACTTTTTTTTATTTTTAGTTTACATCATTCATTTCCATGAGATTTTGATTTACAAATTTTCTCCCCATCTTTCCCCTACTCACCAGCCCAAAACAGTGATCCCACTGTATACACCTCCCCCCCAATCAGCTCTCTCCTATATTCTCCCCCATCACCCCTCCGACTTTCTGGTAGGGCAAGATGGATCTCCCTACCCCAGTATCTATATATTTCCCTCCTACCTATTCCACCCTCCACTAGTTCTATTCTCTACTTTGGCCCTATCACTTTACAGAAGTGTGTGCTTCTAACAACCCTCCCCCCACAACCTGCCCTTCTCCATCCTCCCCTCTCCCATCCCATTCCTCCCTACTCTCCTGTAGGCCAAGATACCCAATTTAGAGTGTATGTCATTCCTTCCCTAAGCCAACCTCTATGAGAGTAAGGTTGACCAATTCCCTTTTGCTTTCCTGTTCTACCCCTCCACTGTTATCCCTTGCCTCTTCTATATGAGAGGATTAACCGTGATCCATCTCTCCCTGTTTCCTCTCATACTATTCCTCTCCTACCTCTCAATTTCACATTTTAAAATATTATCCCTAACTATTCAATTGATCCTGTACCCTCTGTCCATGTACACATAAATACACACATACATATGTATTCATATGCTTATATCCCCTCCTATATAGACAGACATATGTGTATGTATATATATATATA
>CM053586.1:349526789-349548586 GCA_028646515.1 Pseudochirops corinnae
CTCATAAAGTCATTTGCTTTCATTTGCTCCCCTCTAATTCTGAAGGAATTATTCTCCTCAGAGTGCTTTTGAGATTCTTTCTCCATCTGGCAAAGGCGACTTTTTAAGGCATTCTTCTCCTCATTGGTTTTTTGGGCCTCTTTTGTCATTTGAGTTAATCTATTTTTTAAGGTGTTATTTTCTTCAGTCATACTGCTGACTATCTTTTCATGATTTTCTCATTTCTATTCCCAATTTTTCCTCTAATTCTCTTATTTGGTTTTCAAAATCCTTCTTAAGCTGCTCTATGGCTTGTAACCAGTCTACATTTTTCTTGGAGGCTTTTGATGCAGGAGTTCTGACTGTGTTGTCTTCTCCCGTTCCCTGCTTTGATCCTTTTTGTCCCCAAAAAAGGAATCTAAAGTCGGATTGCTGTTCTTACTTTGCTTCCTTTGCCTGCTCATGTTGCCAATCTATTATTTGACTTTTAGGTGCAGTAGAACTCTGCTTTCAGAGGGGGGAGCTCTGTCTCAAATTCTGAGGTTTTCACAGCTGCCAGAGCTATTGGGAAGCCACCATTTCTGCAGCCCCCACCAGCTTTGGCTCACTGTTCACACACCTCAGGACCATCACCCAAGACTGCAATCTGATCCAGGGAGCTCAAGGCAAGAGCACTTGGCCTCTGAATGATCTCTTGGCCCCCCTGCAATCTGCAGGCTTTGAGCTCTAAAGCAGCTACATGGAGGTGGTGGCAGGGCCACCGCTTCAGACTGCTTCTAGCCCTGGAGCAGTCAGCCAGATGCTTTCCTCAAAATTTATCCAAGTTCCACTGACCTTTCACTTAATACTTGTTTCTTATGGGTTGGTAAATCTGGAAAATGCCATAGCTGCTGGTGATTGAAGGTCCAGGCATGGCTTGTTCTGGTGGTGCTAGGACTCCAGCCATGGGTTCATGCAGTGCTGGTCAGGGCTCCCAGTGAGCTGCAATGAATCCCTTCCCATCTGCCTGCCAGGCTGCCTTCAGTAGGAGCTGTGTTACTCTGTCATTTTGTGAGTTCTGGAGCTTTAAAATTTGTTTAGTGTCATATTTTATAGGTATTTGAGGTGGTTAAGGGGAGAGCTGTAGAGCCTTGCTGCTTTTACCCCACCATCTTGACTCTGCCCCCTGTAAATCAAAGTTTTAAAAACAAATGTTTAAAAATTGTTTTCTACATGCAACTGGGAAATAAGATATACAGGCGCTGTGGTATAGAAATCTATCTTGCCCTACTAGAAAGTTAGGGCAGGATGGAGGAGGATATAAGACAGAGCAGATTGGGGGAAGGGGTATTCAGTAGGCTCTATATCTTGGGGTGGGGGTGGGGGAGAAAATTTGTAACTCAAAATCTCATGGAAGTGAATGTTGAAAACTAAAATAAATAAAAGATTTTTTAAAAAGGACTGGGAAACTGAATATCACACAGAGGGCAATGGAGAGGTGTGTGGTGAGTGTGAGTTGGCAGCAAACCCTAAACAGAAAAGAACTAGGAAGAACAAGAAGATGAGATGACATCATGACAATGTGCAATAGGAAGAAAAAAAGAGTCTAGTATTATAACAATGATCAAGGATGGTAGGGAAATACCAAGAGTTCTCCATCTGCATTCCTCTAGATATCAGGAGATAGCAAGGAAGACTTCCCACATGGTGGATGGACCCCTGTGACAAACGCATGGGAGGGCATGGACAAGAGTCTCTGAATATGGGCAGACATGGGTGGGTTGTGATCAGCATCCCTGGGAGGGAACATTAAATTGATTTAATTGCAGGTCCATTTGAAACACCCAAGAAACTTCAATTTCACTGCTGAACAGACACAATTGTCAGCCTTCGAGAGTAGGTCACGCTGCATGGTATGCTGATCATGAGATTATAGACCTGAATCTGGAAGGGACCTAAGAATCTTTCTAATTCAACTCGCTAATTTTACAGATGAGGAAACTGAGGCCCAGAGGGGTTGAAAGACTTGCTGAATATCACACATAGGTTCATAGGAATATAGGTCTGAAAGGCCTTGGGAACCATCTAGACCAACAGTTCTCAACTTGTGGGTTGAGACCCCTTTGGGGGTCAAATGACCCTTTCACAGGGGTTAGAAGGGTCACCTTCTAAAATATTTTTATTTTAAAAATTTTTAAAATAAAATAAAAAAAATAAAAAATAAATAAAAAAAAATAAAAATAAAATAAAATATTTGCAAAACAAATATTTCCGATGATCTTAGGAACGGAGACACAGCTCCTCTATCCATCTCCAGGCAGGTCCACCCACATGCAGATACGCCCACATAGAAGTATTAAAGGATCATGGCATTAGGAAGGTTGAGAACCACTGATCTAGACCAACTCTCTCATTTACAAATGAAGAGACTGATGTCAAGACAGGTGACATGCACAAGTTTTCACAGGCAGCAAAGGTTAAAAATGAGGGAAAAGGGGGAAAAGATGGCAGGAATACCACCCAGCAGTCAGGATATGAGACTGTGTAACAATCTATTATTAAAGCCCAATGCTGGAAGGCACTTTGCCACTTCTTAATTCTCTAAGTAGTCAAGAACACTCTAATTTAGCACCCCAGAGAAGATGGATGTTCCAGCATGGGAAAAGAAAAACATTAAACTGACTAAGAATAGAAATACTAGGGCAAGGAGAAATGAATAAGCATCCATTATATTTTAAAGGCAGCCCCCATGGGAAAGTTGAAAAGATCTTTATTATTAATGTCAAATATTCCTTTTTTTTTTGTTAGACTCGTAAATCCTGCCAGAGAAATAGAGTGAAGTCAGCATAGATTTATATTCCCAAACCAAGGCAGAGACTTCCCTAGATGCCCCCAGATAATCCAGTAGGTCATAAAACCCACAGATCTAATGAAGTCAACAGGTCACTGGTGCCACATCAGAATTTAGATGACCCCCTTTTTAATTATCAAGGTCCAGCCCAGAATATAGATTATATCCCGCAGACATTCCTCAGGAGTCATTTCACTCTCATGATTTACAGGCCTTGCCCAGAGTTTCTGCAGAGGATAACTTAACTCAGAGTTGGTTAGAAAGAAAGGTGAGGCTGGCATGGAAGTTTCATTGTTGTTAAAAGTGGTTCAAGCAAATGCATCCTGGTACTTCTGGAGAGCTAGAACCAAACTAGAGTAACAAAGTGGAATGTTTTCTAATAGGGATCATTAGGAAGGTATTAAATCAAATTAAAATGGTAGGGTAGATTTCATTCATCCCTTTTCAAAGATGCCTTTGGAGCGGGTCGTATTGCTTTAAATTATTAATATCTTAATTCAATAATCATTCACCAGATCATAGTTGTTTTCTGAGAGGTCAGCTAGACCAATATCTCCCCATTACATTTGCTTCAGAAAGCATTTATTAAGTCAGGCATTGGTCTAGATATGGGGGGTGCAAATATAAAGAATGAAACAATTGTGATGAGGACGATGATGATGATGATGACGATGATGATGATGATGATGGTGATGGTGATGATGATGGTGATGATGATGTGATGATGATGATGGTGATGATGGTGATGGTGATGATGGTGATGGTGATGATGATGATGATGGTGATGATGGTGATGGTGATGATGATGATGATGGTGATGATGATGATGATGGTGATGATGATGACGGTGATGATGGTGATGGTGATGATGGTGATGATGATGGTGATGGTGATGATGGTGATGATGGTGGTGATGGTGATGATGATGATGATGGTGGTGATGATGGTGATGATGCTGATGGTGATGATGATGATGATGATGATGATGATGATGATGATAATGGTGGTGGTGGTGATGATGATGGTGATGATGATGATGATGATGATGATGATGGCACTAGATAACCACATTAGTAAATGAGTAATGGAGAGTGATGACACATAAAACAATCACAGGATGGTGAAAAGTCTTTTCAGTTTAGTCAAGAAAAAGAATTTCAAATCTCATCTCTCACATTTACTATCTAGATGACCCTGGACAACTCACCTAGGCTCACTGGGTATCTTTTTCTTCACCTGATAAAGATAAAGGGATGGTAGCACTCTGGAAAACCAGAGGAAAGATGAAGGCAAAGGGTGCATAGTGGCAGGGGAAGGGGCACCACAATTCATAAAATGGCAAGAAAAAGAGAACTGGAAGGCACCAAATCAAATTTTGCCTACTTTCAATTTTGTCCTTGGTTAGTCACAATTATATGGTATGCCCAGTGTTGGAGACCCTACCTACCAAATAGATCTCCCATCTAGACCAGCCATACAATTCTCTGAAGCAGGTAATGAGTTTTGCCACCATGTCTATTCCCCCAGTACAGCTGTCACATGTAAAGCTAAGCCATCCCTGCTTCCCCATCCTCCTCACAACTGTAATGCTAATAGGATTTAAGATCTTCCCCAGATATTAATAGATCTCACATGGAGCCCTTTAAGGGAAGCTTGCTTAGGGGAAGCTTCCTTGTAGGAAGGCTTTCACACCTTTTGCTAATTTCTAATTAAGTACTGAGTCAAAGGGTTGTGATGTGCTCTGGCTCTGAGAAGTGTATCTATAATCTGAATTAGTATTTTGCTTTGGAGGTTCACTTATGAAAAGGATCTTGAGATTCCCTGGTTGAAATTCTGAGTGGCTATATGTTCAGAGCTCCCCAACTGCTCAGATGTAAAGGCTCTCCCAATCCAGGAATATATTTCAGGCAATCAGAACCCTGATTGTTGGTCTTTATTTCTCTGCTTGTTTTTTCCCTGTATTTTCTCTGAAATTCAGGGTGCTGACTTTTCCCCTGAACTAGTGAATGTAACTGAAAAAGATTGTTGACCCCCTGAAAAGCTATCTTCCCTAGTAAAGCAGATCTAAGAACCTGTGCTAGCAGCCATCCTGGGTATGCCAGTGTGATTGCTACTATAACAACCTGAGACTTTCACTGATTCAGGTATCACTACCTACAAGGCAGTCCAATGCTGGCCTGTTCAAATTGTTAATCAATTCTTCCTAACAACTCAATGGAAGCTACTTCTTGGCAATATAAACCAAGTGTTCTTCCTAGTCCTGTACTCAAGGTCCAAACAGAACACACATCTTCCTTCTCCTACATTACAGCTTGACAAGCAGTAAAGAGAGTTGTAGCATTCCCTCCTAAATTTCTCCTGAAAGCTCAACACCACTGGTCCCTCTGGGTAACCTTAGAATCTCTATTTTCCTTCTTTGCTTCTCCAGCTTCCTCAATATCATCCCCCACTCTCTGCTCCTTCTTTCCAGTCACACAGAAATTTAATTGGATTCAACAAGGATATATTAAGTGTTTACTACATGCAAAGCAAAGACACAGCACGACCTAATGGATGGAAAGACAACCTCTGAACCACAAAGACCTGAGTTCAAGTCCCAACTCTGGCACATCCTGACTGTATGACCCTGGTCAAGTCAATTACTTACTCTAACCCCAACTAACTCCCTCTAGCTCTAAGTTGCAGAGCAGGTGCTGACCTGCTTTAGTGCAAGGAAGACATTCACTGGGAATTCTCAGACTTTATTTAAAAAATACTAGGTAACAGTTCTTACCTTCAAGGAGATTAGTATCTAATTGGAATATGTGTGTATGAGGGGGGTAGAAAGAGAAAGAGAGAGAGACAGAGAGACATAGAGAGAGAATGAATAAAAGACACAGACAAATGAAATGGCAAGTAATTCCTGACTCTAAAAACCAAGGCTTTATCCTCTATAGCACCAAGCCTCTCCAAGCCTTCCAGATCTTTCTCCTCCTCTGGCTCCTCATATCCTTCCACACCTTTCAAGGTAGGTGACCAAGCAAGGTGTCATTCTTGACCTTTTCTTTCATCTTGCCAGCTGCTCCTTGGCAGATTCATCCCCCTCCCCAGAGCTCTAAGCCCAAATGGCCACCTTCCTTCAGGACATTTTGACCCAGGAGGTCCAATTGACACCTCAGGCTTGCTATGTCCAAAACCAAGCAGCCTAATTGGGCTAAGTGCCCAGTGATTGGCCCAAACAGATTATGAGAGTTAACAGGAGAGTGTCGATCTTGGCTAATCATCATGGGTAGGATTGTGGAAAGCATGAAGAAGGTAATAGATCATAGACTGTAGAGCTGGAAGATCCTATAGTTCCTCAGATCTACCCCCCTATTACACCAATGAGGAAGCTGAACCCAGAGAGGTTAAGCTCAGGGTCACTCCAGTGGTAAACAAATGAGGCTAGCTTTGGAATCAGATCTCCTTAATCCCAGTAGGGATGAGCATCTGGGCAAGGGAAATAGAAACCAAGGAAACATTTAAGGGTGAAAAACTGGGAGAAAATCAGGTTTATTCAACAGATAAATGCATTAGCTAAAGCAAGGTTACAAAATTCAAGTAGGATCATTGTTGTTCAGTCATGTCTGACTCTTCATGCCTCCATTTAAGGTTTTCTTGACAGAGATACTGGGATAGTTTGTTGTTTCCTTCTCCAGCTCATTTTACAGGTGACGAAATTAAGTCAAACAGAATAGAGTCACACAGTTAGTAAGTGTCTGAAGTCAGATTTGGACTCATGAAGATGAGTCTTCCTGACCTTAGGATCAGCATTCTATGCACTGTACCACCTAGCTGCCCCTCATATAGGGTAGGGGATCTTAATCATAATGCCCTAAGAAGCCTATGGATAGATTTCAGAGGGCCTATAGACTTGTATGAGAAAAAATGCATATTATTTTCACTAATCTCTAACTGAAATTTAGCATTTCCTTTAATCACATAAAAACATTATTCTGATAATGGGTCCCTAGGTTTCACCAAACTTCCAAAGAGGTACACAGCACGAAAAAGGCTAAGAACCCCTGAAATGGGACCTTAGAGAAGCCATATCTAGGGTATAGAAGCTGGGTTTTGACACAGAGTACTAAAATTTACAGGGTACCTTCTACTGTGTAAAACCAAGTGAGCTTAACCCATGATTGGCAAAAACACTGTTGGATGGAAGTTACCAGTTGATGCTTGGAACTTTGTAGTATCCCAGACTCTCTCCCCACCCTGAGCAATTAAATTGTTCTGTGTTTGAGTATAACTAGCTATGGCTGAGAAATTTCACATCCAGCTCCTTGGACTCCAAGTTCAATGCTCTTTCTTCTAATTCATTGTTTCTCTCTGTTCAACTAGTTCTGGGGGCCGAGTTTCCAGCAGCTGAGTAAAAGGTGCCCCTTCACTGTCCTGGAGAATTGAGACTAGGTCTCCTTTCTAACACACACACACACACACACACACACACACATCATACATGTGCATACCCATTCATGTGTTCACACATACTTATATGCATACCATGCATACACACATGAGTATATATGTGCATATGTGCACATGCCCATGATGTGTGTGCATACGCACAATGCACCCACAAACACACATTGTGTACATACACACAGACAAATGTAGCCCCCCAGGACAGATGGTCATTCACCCACTGGGTTAATTCTGACCAGATAGGTGTAACAGGGACTACATCTGAGCTGCAGAAGTGGGATTCAGCAGCCTTGGAGGGAGAGGGGTCTCTGGTGGTGACAGGTCCCAAGCATTGTGATGAAAGATGAGCCCTGACCCAATGGAAAGGATTCAAGAGGCTGTGGGGAGCCTCGGGCCTCAGCTGCAGGCTGAGACCTGAAAGATGCCTTTGTTTGGCCCCAGGTGAGCTTCTGGGGGAAGGTACTCCTCCAGCCTTCACCTGGGAAGAAGGATGAGGACAATGGGCCCCTTTATCCAGGCAGGCCTGCCTGCTCCTCTAAGGTTGCCTTCCAATGCAGTCCCCTTCTTCGGTTGCCTGGATCGAGATAATTTCCCCACCTGCCCCCTTTGCCCTCATCTCCAACCTTCACCTCTGCCTCCCAGCTCTCACCTGGAAAGCCAGAGAAGAATTGGGTATTCCAGAGCTAAAATTCAATGGCAGAGCTGAAAAATCATGTCACACACCAGTGAGAAACTCCTGCTTCATTGTGGGGCTCTCACACAATGGGGTCTCTGTGCACTGCCCTTCCTGCTAATGATTGAAGCTGCCTCCAAAAGCCAGGTGGCTCCATAGAGAACATCCTGGATCCCGAGATCCAATGCTAGGGTTCAAGAAACTACTCAGCCACCTCTATTAGCAAAGTGACCCTGGGCTGATCGTTGCCCCACCTGCTATCCTCTGGTTCTTCATCTACAAAAGGAAGGAGCTGAGTTAGATGACTTCAGAATTCCCTTCCAGCTCTCAAGGACCCTGTCCTCAGGTTCTTCTTAGCTCGAACATTCACAGCTCTAGCAATGACAGAATGGCCTCAAATGAATGTGGCAAAATGACAAAAAACAAGCCTGGGCCCAGAGAAGAGGCATGAGAAGAAACTTCCCTCCCTCCATTGCAGAGGATTTGGAAGATTGCATATATTGTCTGAGATTCATAGATGGATAGATAGACAGACAGACAGAAAGACAGACAGATAGATAGGTGGATGGATGGATGGATGGATGGATGGACAGACGGACGGACGGACGGATGGACAGATGGATGTATGGATGGACAGATAGCCAGACAGACATATAATAGATAGAGATTGGTTTTGCCAATTTAGGACAGAGAATGTCAAAGTTGGAAGGGACCTGACAATAGGGAATGGCAGGGCTAGGAGGGACCTTGGAACAGAAAATGTCAGTGCTGAAAAGAACTTTAGAGCAAAGAACATGAGAGCCAATAGTTAGGACTTTGATGACCAAGGAAACTGTTGGTGTGTAAACAGGGATTTTGCCATTTACTCCCTATATAGCCTTGGGTAGACTCCGTGTGCTCCCTAGGCCTCAGTTTCCTCACCTGTGACCTTTTTGGGTTCTTCTTAGCTTCAAATCTACATCGACCCCATGGCCTTAAGCTATAGAGACTTTGAATGTGAATTTGCCTTTAGCAGGTACTTCACAGTTTATCCGCTTCATAGTCTGTATTTTCCTTAAGATATACCTGGGTATGAGGTGGGGGGTAAAGGTCTTAGGATCTCCATTTTTCAGAAGAAAATGAGGCTCAGAGAGGTGGAGGAGGGACGTCCTTGGAGGACCACAGACCAGCAATGGAACGCACGCCTCTGGGATCTAAGGCTGCTGCCTCGCCACTTTGTGCCATTTTGAAAGGACTTTCCTTCTTGCTCCATGTAATCATTTGGTCCCTGGGTCCTGGTGCCCACATGGTTTGCCATTATTCCAAGAATAAGTCCAAATGTTGGGTTGTAAGAGATGGAATTTCAGAGCAATTTTAATCCAATGAGTCCTGACTAGCACATTGCTTGTGCCCATGGGGGCCTTCCTGCCAGGTGTCTGTGTCTGAGAACAAAGTCATGTTTCCAAGATTTGGCATGCACACAGCTTGGATTTAGGAGTCCAGAGGACTGTTCATGCTTCCTTATTATATATTATTGGGTGGTGGGATCAGGCAAAAGTCTATAGACTCGGAAGAACCATCTAACCCAACCCTATGTGAAGCTTTCTTTTCTGTGACAACCTCCCTGACAAGTGGTCAAACAGCCTTTGCTTGCACAAGGCCAATGATGAAGAGCTCACCACCTCACAGAGCAGTCTACTGCATTTTAAATTAGCTCCAGCTGTTAGAGCTCCCTGAAGCTGACCCAAAATCTGTCTCCCTGAACGTTATACCAATACCCTTTGAAAGTGTCTAATGCCACAATTGGCATTCAGATAACAATCAGTATCACCAAGTCACAGATTCACAGACTCTAAGGAAGGAAACTCAAGAAGATTGTGTGTGTGTGTGTGTGTGTGTGTGTGTGTGTGTGTGCACGTTTCATGAAATCGACCTGATACCGGCTTCTTTGCAAATGTCAAGCATTTCTTGTGCCTCTGTCCTCTGGGGACAAACAGAACAATTCAAACCCCTTCTGCATATAATAGCCCTTGAAATACTTGGAGATGGCTCTCCCGAGTCTTCTCCTGTCCAGGCAAACATGACTTACTTCTTCAAGCTATCCTCACTACCGGCACCATCTCGGTTCCCCTCCGGAGCTTCTCAGTCATTCTTAACCTGACGGGCAGAACTGAATACAATATTCCAGCTGTGGTCTGACCAGGGCAGTGGACAGAGGGACCATCACCTCCTCATTCTTAGAAGCCATCTCTCAACATAACCAAAGACTGAAGTAGGGCTTTGGACCTCAGACCTCTTCTGTGGAGCTTTCAAAACACTAAAACGCCTTGATTTTTTTGTCCAGATGAACTGATATCAAATCATGCCTTCTCTTACTTCTGAAGCTGATTATTTGAATCAAGAAGATTATAGATTTTCCCTACTGAAGCCCCTACAATTCCTTCCTAAATTCCTTCTTAGTTTTCAGCCTGAGGTGCTAACCTGTCAAGATCCTTTCAGATCCTTCACTATTTACCTTGCTGACTCTCTTCCCCAGCGTTGGGTCAATTACAAATTTGACAAAGGTGACATATATGTGGTTATATTCAATGTTACACATCAAACATCCCAGGGCCAAGGATGGATCCCGAGAGCTCTCCAATGTAGACCTCCTACCATGTTGATCCTGAACCAATAAAGACAATTTTCTTTTTTTTAATGCAGCCATTGCAGAGTTCTAAATCCCTCTCTGATCTGATCAAGTTGAAAGTGCTTGTGCTTTGAATAAATCTCAGGCACACATGAGGAGAATCATGTATTTGGAAGGGACGTTAGCAGCCACCTAGTTCCTGTCCAATGAAGTCCTGGGTTCAGATCCCCCCTCTGACACGTAGGAGCTATGTGATACAGACAGAGCATCACATTCCTCAACTCCAATGTCCTCAGCTATAAAACAATAATAATAACCCCTGGTGTGGAGTCATTTCATTGGTGCCCAATGCTTGCTGACCCTAGAATAACTGTTAGCCCAGCTCATAAGGTTGTTATGTAGATGAAAAGAGAAGGGATTTAAAACCCTTTCTAAACTGTAATGTGCTCTGTGGTGGGGGGTGGTCCTTAACCTTTTGTGTGGGGAGGTGTCAAAGACCCCTTTGGTGATCCAATGAAGGCAAGGGGCTACTTCTTAGAACGATGCACGGTTCTTTAGTTGTTTCTATCACGTCTGCCTCTTTATAATCCTATTTGGGGTTTTCTTGGCAAAGACATTGGAGTGGTTTGCCTTTTCCTTCTCCAGCCAATTTTACAGATGAGGCAACTGAGGCAAACAGGGTTAAGTGACTTAGCTAGGGTCACACAGGGTTTAAGTATCTGAGGCTTGATTTGAACTCAGGTCTTCCTGACTCCAGCCCGGGTGTTCTATTTATTATGCCCCTACCTGCCCCCACCTTCTTAGAAAGATGTTTGTAAATGCATTACATAAGCTACAAAGAATTATAAAACAAACCACTTATACTGAATTATCTTAATATAAAAAAATTAAGTTCATGGACACTAGGTTAAGAGCCCTTATGCAGAATAAATGCCTAAGATGGTGCCCTATAATCAGTCACCTTTACAATAGAGCTGAGAGATGATCACCCAGACACTACGAGGGTCCCCCCAGGATGCATTTACGGGGAGTTTGTCACTTTGTGAATCAGTCTCATCCTTTTTTAGATGGCTCTACCTTTCAGGTTCTTTATTCTTCTAGTTAGCTCAGTCCCCAAAACATGCTCGTTTGTGCCTAATTCCTTGACAGATAAACTGTGTCCCTTGCATGGCTGTCTCTGGCATCAGACCTCACAGATCCTCTTCACCACCTAGGATGCTTTGAAAAGGCTTGACTTGCCTGTTCCCTCAAGGAGTTAACAACATGCTGCCCTCCAACCCACACCACCCCCACCCCAAGCCATTCCAACTGGGCAGGACAACAAAAGCAGTTTGACATGAGCTTGTGTCTGTGAAACTCATCGCAGTTGTAAGAACCTGGCAGTGGGGGGTTTCCATGTCTCCTTGAATCGTTCATCCACCAAGGCCCCTTTGACAACAGAGGGGAAAGCCTCTCCATTAATAAGAGGATGTAAGTAATGGCTAAGGTCCTTCTCTGCCCAAGCTGGGCCCTCACCAGGCACACATGTCAAAATAAAGGAACTCACGCCTCATTGAAATGCATTGTCATTTTCTGCAGCATATGTTACTTTTCCATAAAATCTTTTGCCTTGCCAGAAGCAAAGGGACTGCCCATAAAAACAAATTAAACCAGACAATGTCTGGGAAAGTTTGGAGAGGAAAAACTGCTCCAAGACGCACAGGCCTTCTGTAGCAGCTTCTCCGGGGCTATGAACAGAGGGGCCCAGGAGGTCCATCCCAGCAGTGATGAGATGTTCTCATGGCTCTAGAGAAAACTGGGAGGGCTGTCCCGTCAGTTATCACAGCTCCTAATCATCCCAGGCAGATTTAGAAGGGACCATGGGAGTCCACTTAGTTCAAACTATCCCTGACCAATAACGGCCTTATAACTTTAGTCAAGACCTTACCAACATGGCGCCTTCTTTCTAAGGTAACTCATTCTACTTAGGTATAAATCTGATCAGTCAACAGGGTTATCCTTACATAGGACCAAACCTACTTCTCATAATTCCATTCCCTGCATCCAAGCAAAACAAGCCTACTCTGTTTTCCAAGTGACAATAATCGCAATTCAAGAATATTTAGCTGTTTTATAGAATGATAAGAGCTCACATTGATATGGCCCCTACTAAGTGCCAGGCACTTTTATAACTTTTATAGTTACATAATTTTAGAAATTATAACTATTTTATAATTATTATCCCATTTGATGCTATTCTCATTTTCTAGGTGAGGAAACTGAGGCAAACACAGGTTAAGTACCTGGACTAGGGTCACACTTCTAAGGACATGAGGCCAGATTTGAACCCAGGTCTATCCAGACTCCAGGCCCAGACCACCATCTACTGCATTACCTAGATAACCCTTCAAATCCCTGAAAATACTTGAATGTAGTTCTTAAAAATGTCCTGTTCCTAACAAATGCTGGAGAGGATGTGGAAAAATTGCAACACTAATGCATTGTTGGTGGAGCTGTGAACTGATCCAGCCATTCTGGAGGGCAATCTGAAACTATGCCCAAAGGGCTATAAATAAATGCATACCCTTTGACCCAGCAATACCACTTTTAGGGTTGTATCCCAAAGAGATGATAGAAGTGGGAGGAATATGTACAAAAATATTTATTGCAGCTCTCTTTGTGGTGGCAAAAAATTGGAAATTAAGGGGATGCCCATCAATTGGGGAATGGTTAAACAAGTTGTGGTATATGAATGTAATGGAATATACCGTGCCATAAGAAATGAGAGCAGATGGACTTCATATTTACTTGGAGAGGCTTATACAAACTGATGCTAAGTGAGAAGAGCAGAACCAGTAGAAATTTGTACACAATCACAGACACATTGTATGTGTGATGACCAACCTTGATCAACTGGACTCTTCTCAGCAATGCACAGCTATAAGACAACTCTACAAGTCTCAGGATGGAAGGAGATGTCTACATTCAGAGAAAGATCTAGAAAGAACAGAGTTTGAATGGAGACTGAAGCAACCTACATGCTACCGTTCTTTACCATATTGGGTTTTGTTTCCTCTTTCTCATCATTCACTCCATCGGTTACAACCCTTCTATACAACCAGACTAATGTCCAGTGTGAAAGTATCTGCAGATCCTATACTTGATTGCATGCTGCCATGGGAGGAGGGGGGAGGGAGGAGAAAAAATCTGACACTCAAAAGTAAACAAACATCATTTTTTTTTTTAAATGTCCTGTTCCCTCTCTCCTATACCCTCACTCCAGATTTCTCGTCTCCAATGCCTTCAACAGTCCTATGGCACAGGCTCAAAGTCCTTTGCCAGTCTGGGTAGTCTCCCCTGGATGTTTGCAAGCTTCTACGTTGTCAGGTCCTCACAATACACCTATCAGACAAGTATAATTATGCCCATTTTACTAAAGGACAAATAAATGCTCAATAGTAAACACAATAGAGAGCAAAGCTAGTAAATACTCAGTCTTAGAGCTCCTGCCTCCACATGCACTGCCTCTTGACTATGCCTTTCCAACCACCTCCCCTTGGATAGTTTCTATGTTGCACTGTTTTCCAATTTGTTTAAATCTATTTATTTAATCTTTCTGCTTAGAGGGAGTGGTTCTCAACCTTCGTAATGCTGTGACCCTTTAACATTTATATGTGGGCAGACCCTCTTGGAGACGGATAGAGGAGGTTCCTAAGATCATCGGAAATGTGTGCTTTCCGATGGCCTTAGACAACCCCTGTGAAAGGGTCACGACCCACAGGTTGAGAACCATTGGCTTAGAGTGTCCACTTGGAATTCCTAGCTCCCTCAAAGGATCGGTCAGGATGCTGCCTTCAGTAGAGGACATTCCCTGATCTCTGAAACTGTTAGTGCCTGGAATTACTGTGTATCTCTTTTGTATTGACTTATTTGTGTTCCCATCAGTGGTCCCTTCACCCACTAGAATGTAAGTCCTTAGAGGGCAGGAACTGTTTTATTCTTGTTTTGCTTTCTGACCCCAGACATGTAGAAGTCACTGAATGAAGGCTTGTTGAGTTCTGTTTATCCACAAGCAGACCAAAACAATTGTGCCCTTTGCATCAAGTCCTTTTGGTGGTTGCACCAGGGCAAGTGAGACTCTACCCTGTGGCATCCTCTCCTCTGTGTGTCTGTAGGAAAAGAGCATCAATGGGAAAAGTGGGAGACTGAGGCAGGATGAGAGAAATGGTTTAAGATGCGTCTACTTCCTCCAGGAGGAGGCCACATGTTAAGGCATGGAGTTGCAGCCTCCAGGGCACTGGAATGGGGGCCGACTACTCGGACCTACTTCTCATGACCTTTGTGAGTTGGGCCAGGCCACCTTGCCTAGCTAAGCCCCAGTTTCTTCCTCTGTCGAATGAGGGAATTAGACTAAATGACTTCTTAAGTCTCTTTCCACCCTAAATCTTATGATCCAGGAACCTGCTGGTTTGAATGGCAACTGCCCCATTCCTAAACAGTTTTTGTCCATCCCTTGTTCTCAAAGAGGTCCGGTGACATCATGAGGGTGACGTCTTGATTTGGGTGTGACCTGGTTTTCCGTGAGGCGGAGCTGGGCAAAGTCATCAGCTTCACTCTTTCCTCCATAGTTGTCAAAGTCCAGGGCAGGGCTTGACACCTGTGCCTATTGTCCCACCCTTGGACCTAGGATGTCACTGTCACTAGGAGGAAGGAGATGGAGAACAAGGTGGGGATTTGGATTCTGCCTCCTGCAAGGAGAGAGACAGCTTTGGGAAGAGCCCAGGATGTGACATTTTTTCTATTCAATGAGAGTCTGCTGACCACTAGCATGGAGTAGTGGTTATAGAGCTGATCTCTAGTCAGGAAGAGCTAGATTCAAGAATTCCAGTGGTGAAGTGCCTTGGAGCCTTTCTTGGACTCTATGCGTGCCCACAAGCAGCTCCCCAAAGCTGTGCGCTGTGGAACAAACACAGATCTGCTCTGATCAAGACAGCGCCCTCAGCAGCAGCTCCGTGCACTAACTTGATCACTGATCCAGTCTCCTCTGGGTCTCACATGTCAAATGCTTTTCCAGGCACCAAGATTATAAAAAGAAAACCAAACATGCTCTGTCCTCAAGGACCTTCCATTCCACCAAAGACACAAGAGAGGACAATCATGGAATCAAAGTGATTTCAAGAGGGAAGGAGTGTTAACACCTAGGGAAGCACCAGGAATGAAGGGGGTGGGGGAGAGATGGCACCTGGGTACTGCTTTGAAGGAAGCCGATGATTCCAAGGCATGCCTTGGAGGAATCAGACTGCAAAGAAGAGCCAAGAAAAAGCCTGAATCCAATAATTGAGGCGGCTCCAGAGAACCACCTGAAAAAACCAAGAAGATCCATTGATGCTCACCAGACTTCTTTTGTTTGTGATATCATTCACCTCGATAGGTTGCCCTGTGGCATCCTCTAATAAGCTCCTACTCCACACATATACTCCCAAAAGTAACATTTTGTGTCATTTTCAGGGAACACAGAGTGGGGCAAGTTAGAGTCTGTGTGGTCCACACCTCAGGCTAAGCTTGGTGCTAGGAGAGCCAATTCGGAGAGGAGAGGTGGTACCTTGGAGAAACCAGTAGAGGGTGCAAATGAGCCAGGTCCTTGGGTATGCTAGAGAGAAGAAGGTGACTTCTAGGTTTGGTGATCAGGACCTTAGCCACGATCTAGTCCAGATTCTTCATTCCACAGGTGAGAAAACTAAGGCCCAACTGAAAGCAGAAGCAGCCTAAGTTCACACAGGCAGAAAGTGGAGGATCAGGGCTCTGAAGCATGGCCTTCTGTATTCTCCCACTTATCCCATGCTGCCTCGACTCCCAGAGCTTGGTTAAATCCCTGCTCACAGGCCAGTGGCATGCTGGGGCCTGCCATCCACTCTGACTCAAGATGACTAAGATGGAGCTTCTCATCTTCCCTCCAAACCGAGCCCCTCCCCTATAGCACCCCTCCCTCAGTCAATGACACCATCTTTCTTTCTCCTCTTCATTCAGGCTCAACCACTGGTCTTTGCCTTTTTCTTCATTCTCCACATATATCCATGAGCAAGCCCTGAAGATTCTTCCTTCATGATTTTTTTTTAATTTTTCCATGCCCATTATTGCCAAGGCACTTCTATAGTCCTTCCTAAACTATCGGAATAGTCCTTGATGGAGGCAGCTTTTACTGGCTCAAAGCCAAAGGACCTGAGTTCAAATCCCAGCCCTGATGTTTTCTATCAGTACTCCACTGGGCAAATCACTTAACCTATCTGAATCTCAGGTTCCTTGGTTGTAAAATGACTGAGTCATCTCAACAATGCAAGGCTCTAAGACAACTCCAAAAGACTCACAATGGAAATGCCATCCACATCCAGAGAAAGAACTTGGGAGTCTGAATGCAGATGGAAGCCGACTATTGGCTCTCCTTTTCTTTTGTTCTTTTGTTTCTTCTTTCTCATGGTTCCTCCCGTTTGTTCTAATTCTTCTTTACATCATGACCAATGTGAAAATATGTTTTGTGTGAATGTATAAGTAACCTATATCAGATTGCATGCCAACTTGGGTAGGGGGGAGGAGAAGGAAGAGGAGAAAATTTAAAACTAAAAATCTTACGGAAGTGAATGTTGAAGATGAAAAATTAATTAATTATATACAACAAGGAACTAAAATTAAAATTAAAAAATAAAATCATTAAGTTGGACCAGATAGCTGCTGAAGGTCTTTCTGGTTTTAAATCCGTGATCATCTCATCTGCTCTTCCTGCCTCCAATCCCTTCCTGTCCAATCCATCTTACCCACCACCACAAGAAAAATCTTCCCAAAGCTTATCTTTGATCATGCCACAATTCAATCAATAAGAAATTGTTTATTACCATACAGCGGGCTCTGAGTTCACATTATCCTATAGGATAGAGTCCAGGTATCTTAATCTGCCATTCCAGGCTTTCCATAATCTGTTCCCTTCCCAATTCTTCAGGTCTCAGTTTGACTGAGGCAACACCCATTCAGTGATTAAGGGTAAAAAATGAGGCGGAGGATGGCCTCTACCTAGAGAAGGAGGAGGAGGAGGAGGAGGAGGAGGAGGAGGAGGAGGAGGAGGAGAAGGAGAAGGAGAAGGAGAAGAAGAAGAAGAAGAAGAAGAAGAAGAAGAAGAAGAAGAAGAAGAAGAAGAAGAAGAATCAATCTGGGAGGAGAAGACTCTCAGGATTTCTGGCCAAAATACAAACAATTGCTATTTACATTCAATTGACTCTAAGCCAATCAGGACCCAAACAACATAATGTCTGACTCAGCATCATGAGAGACCTGGATGAAATTTCGTTTCCAACATTATAAAAGCTGTGTGACCTGGGGCAGATCACTTAACCATACAGAGCCTCAGTTTCGTCATCTGCCAAACAGGATGAATGAGACCTGTGGCTCTTGCATCACAGGTTGTTATGAGGATTGAACGAGATGATACAGAACACTGTGGCAATGGTAGCCAGCACATTCTCTTTGTCCAATCAGTCTACAGACTCTTAAACATGACCTGTGCATCCCTATCTCTGTGCTTTCACTTCCAGATGAAATAATTAAGGATGGTTTCACAAACATCTTGATGTCCAAAAGAATCAGTATAGCAGATCCATCGACTATAGACATGAGCCATCTCCAATTGGAATTGTTCTCCTCTCCATCCTTCTCACTGAACCCAATGCATCTTTGAGGGACTGGTTCAACAGCTGGCATGTATCTAGCATGTTTGGGGTGGCAGAAAGTTTGATAGGGCTAACCCATTTGCTCGTATGCCTCCTCCTTCATTTATGTGTTCCCTGATCGTTTTAGTCTACGAGGTTTTCTTCTTGCACCAAACTCCCCAAATCCCTACAATTGTAGCCCTTTCACATATTTATCCTACACTGTCTTATAGTATATTATATTGAAACATTAAATATCGTTCCTCCCAAATAGGCTATAAACTCCTCGAAGGCAGAGACTTTAGGATCCATCCCCCAGAGGACTTGGCAAAAGACCTTATAATAACAGTGCTCAAAGATGCCAATGGATCATGAGATCTCATCACTGAGCAAGTTGGCTGTGGTCCATTATGGAATACTGTTTATGAAGATCTGACTGCCATAAACTAAACCCCTCATTGTAGATCCTTTCAGTGGATGTACAGATCATTCTTGTAAACATGTTATGTATATGAGAAAAAGAACATAAGCCTTCTCAATCTCCTTTTCAGTATCATCAAGGTCCAGTGTTTTCCCACACATTTAGTATGTTCATCTCCTTCAGTTATCTTGGGCCCCAATCCTTTAATGACCTCACAATTTTCACCTACAGCATAAATACCAGGTAAGAACACTTGGCCTGATCCAACTCCTTGTGTGTCTTGGTTCTCTTTCCCGATAAGTAGGTCCAGAATTTTGATCATAGAATCCAAGTATCATGGCCCTGCTGTAAAATTTTTTTTTAAATGTGTTCTAAAGGCCTTTTCAGATCTTTTCCATTTTTTTTCTGTTTGTTGCCCCCTTATACTTTCATCCTTAAATGTCTTTGGGGTAATTTTGCATAACGGGGTTTCCTGTCAAATTTTCTTTAAACTGTCTTGACCTTGCATTGTTAATCACAATGTCATGAGGTAATACTGCTTATAATCTTATGTCATTTCTCATAAGACATAAATATGAGTTTACCCTCTAACCTAGTGATGCCTTTGAATATCGTATCCCTTTGCTTGACAAACAGGTTAAGTGTTTGATGACCAAGGCAGTTCTTAGGATCTTTTTAACAACTGATTTACATAAGTAAAATTTCTGTACCAAATCTTTTTCTCATGTGATCCCATTTTCTCCATTAAAATGTGTTTGAATAAGTTGAGATAGAGTTGTTTTGGTTGTATACCACATATTTTTCTTATTTTGAAAAAAAGATTTCTTCAGGTTTGAACTAATTTTGATCTTTGCTCTAATAGATCAGTGTTCGACTATACACAAATAGCTAATTCAGGAATGAATATCCTATCAGGAATAAGTGGATTTTTATCAAAAAACAAAACTAATTTCATTTTTAATGATGCTATATGGTATTCACAATGTCCAGTGCCTTCCAATTTCTTTCTTAGAGAAAATGTTCCTGATATATGAATGAATTTCTGTGTAGTCCACGTCTTTGACCTCTCCCTCCTAATTTCTGAAACATATATTTTACAGTATTTTTTTCATTCTCACCTCCTTTTCCATTGAAGTCATAAAAGTAGACATTAATTTAACTTTAGGAGAGGGCAGTAACCTAATAAAATATCACACCCTAAGCAATGGCCTGGGGAGGAGATTGGAAAGACTTGAGAAGTGGGCTCTGTCCCTATCCAGGAAGAAAGAGAGAGAAGAAGTGAGTCCTAGATAACCAGCAATACCCACTGGTGTAGAAAGTAGGTTTTGGGGAAAGATAATAATTTTTATGCTTATATAGCACTTTTGCAAAGCATACTTACCTTGTTTCCTCCCAATAGCCTTGTGATAAGAGGGACTTTATTGTTGCTGAGTCATTTCAGTTGTGTCTGCCTCTTCTTAAGTCCATTTGGGGTTTTCTTGGCAAAGATACTGAGGTGGTAGTTTGCCATTTCCTTCTCCAGCTAATTTTATAGATGAGGAAACTGAGCCAAGTAGGGTGAAGTGACATGCCCAAAGTCACCTAGATAGGAAGGGTCTGAGGCCAGATTTGAACCCAGGAAGATGAGTCTTCCTTATACCAAATCCAGTGCTTTATCCATTGGGTCACCTCACTGCTTGATATAGGTGTTACAAGTATTTTAAGCCCATTTTGTAGGAGAGAATATTGAGGCTAATAGAGGTACCAATGGCAACACAACTAGTAGGTGTATAAAGCAGGATTTAAGTCCATGTCCTCCTGACTCCTGAGTCCAATTCTCTATTGTTTAAACCATTTGCCTTCAAATCAGGAGTTCTTAACAGGGATCTACAAACTTGGCTCAGTTTGAAATATTTTGATAACTTAGTTTAATACAATTGACTTCCTAGGTAATCCCATGTAACTTACTTTGTGCATTTTAAGATATCATGCTGAGAAGAGGGCCAGGACAACTTGAAGGTTAAGAACCCAAGGGGTGGGGCGGAGCCAAGATGGCGGCATAGGAGCAGCAAGGCACGGCAGCTCCCACACAGCCACCTCAAAATACCCATAAAAATATGACTCTAAACAAATTTTAAAGCTTTAAAACACACACAGATATATCTCCCGCTGAAGGCAGCTCGGCTAAGAGGGACCATCTCAGCCCTGGGAGCCGAAACCAGCCCAGCCTGAAAGCACACCTTGGCCCTGAGGGCACCCTGACAAGCTGAGCCGAACCACAGCTGGGGCTTCAGGAGAGCAGATCAGCGGCAGATATGGCAGTTTCCAGAATTATCAAGTCATAAGGATAAAAGGACTAAGTGAAAGGTCAGTGGAACTCGGCTAAAATTGGGGGAGAAAAGTGGTCCAGCCAAACTGCCTCCAGGGCAAGGAAGCAGCAGAAGTGGTGGCCCTTCAGCCACTTCCACATTGCTGCTTCAGAGCTCCTGGCCTGCAGACTGCAGGGGGGCCAAGCGATTGTTCAAAGGCCAAGTGCTCTTGTGTTGAGCAGCCTGGATCCGGATCGTAGTCTTGGGTGGTGGTCCTGGGGCGCGTTTTCAGTGAGCCAAAGCTGGTAGGGGCTGCAGCAGCCTCCTAAAAGCACCAGCAGCTGGGAAAATACCAGTAATTTGGGACAGAGCTTTCCCTTCTGGAAGCAGAGTTCCACAGAGCTAAAAAATCATTGACGGACCAACCATGAGCAGGCAAAAGAAGCAAAGTAAGAACAGCAACAAAACTCTAGATTCCTTCTTTGGGGAAAAGAAGGATCAAAGCAGGGAATGGGTGGAAGACAACATAGTCAGAACTCCTGCACCAAAAGCTTCCAAGAAACATGAAGACAGCCTAGAAGCTAGAGATCAGCTTAAGAAGGATTTTGAAAACCAAATGAGAGAAGTGGAGGAAAAATTGGGATGAGAAATGAGAATGATGAAAGAAAATCATGAAAAGAGCGTCAACAACCTGACTAAAGAAATTAACACTTTAATAATAGATTAACTCCAATGGCAAAAGAGGCCAAAAAGCCAATGAGGAGAAGAATGCCTTAAAAAGTCGACTTTGTCAGATGACAAAAGAATCTCAAAAGCTTTCTGAAGAGAATAATTCCTTCAGAATTAGAGTGGAGCAAATGGAAGCAAATGACTTTATGA
>CM053586.1:349549086-349575889 GCA_028646515.1 Pseudochirops corinnae
TTATTATTATTATTAACTACATCCAACTGGGACTTAAGATACACAGGCAATGTGGTAGGAAGATCCATCCTGCCCTACTGGAAAGTCAGAGGGGTGATAGGGGAGGACATAGGAGAGACTAGAGTGGGGGAGGGGTTATACAATGGGATGGCTGTTTTGGGGTGGTGGGTAGGAGAATGATAGGGAGAAAATTAGTAACTCAAAATCTCATGGAAGTGAATGATGTAAACTAAAATAAATAAAAGTTAAAAAAAAAATTTTTTTTAAAAGAACCCAAGGGGTTCTGATGAGGTGCAGGCTCTGGGAGCCCCCTTGAGCTCTCCTTAAATCGTTGAGGTACCATAAAAATGATGTGGTATGGGGTAGGGTTAGGGGTGCTTGAGACTCCAAAATACCAACACACTGGGTCCTGCCAAATAAATTTGACTCAAGTCTTCTTTCAGCCAAAGAAAAGCAAAGTTTATTAAAAGTTCACCAAACTGGGTAGACTCTTAAGGAGCCTTGGTATCCGTGACACTTGCATTGGGCAAGTGGGCCAGAGCAAGTCTGTCACAGAGTTAAGTCTGTGCTAGGTCATTCTATGACACTCTCACACACATGGGGGTAAGATGGGGTCTTATATACAGAAAGGTTTTGGGAGAAATCCAGGGGTGGTCTAAAGCAGGAGTTTGGGAAAGGTCTTCAGAAGTAGTCAGATGAGGTTAGACTCCAGTAATTAAGGGTGGGAAGTTGCTGGAGGCTACCTGGAGCTGACAGACTATGGTGGGCCAGGACAGTTCAAGGGTGAAACAGGAGGATCAAGGGTGGAAACTGCTAGACAAAGGAGGGCTAAAGACTTGGGCAGAGCCACAACTTGAGGCCCATGGCCTCAGGCAAATGCCTTATGAGAGAAGATTCAAGGAGTGCTGAAGAGGCTCCCAGAGCCTGTACCTCAAAGATTCAAGGAGAGCTCAAGGGGGCTCCTAGAGCCTGCACCTCATCAGTTCCATTAAATGAAGGATAGACAATGAAGAAGACTCACCACACCTAAGCAGCATCTATTATATATGAATAAATTAGGATGTAGTTGGGGCATACAGGTCACTCTTAAGTGAACACGTTGCAAACATGACACATGACACATGAGCACAGGAATACTCTACAATGAGGGCATTTTTTCAGATCAGATGTGCAAAACAAGATTCTTTCCCCTCCCCCCAAGCTAATCTCAGCCCAATCAAGGGAAGCTGAATCCTTACAGAAAATGCATTCTCAAAGAATGAAGGACTTGGCCCAAGGGTGGCACTGAGAAGGAAAACAAAAGAAATTCTATTTTCAAAACAGAGACTCTCTTAAGGAAACTCAAGACCCAGATTTGAAACTGGGGTTTAGCCCTCTCCCACAAAGGGCTCTTGAGCAAAACATCTGACCTCACTGTGCTTCCCTTTCCTCATCTGCAAAATGGAGATAAGTTAACTGTCCTAGCAATCACAAAGGATTGTCAGGATGACTAAATAATGCAAAGTATTCAATATCATTTGGAAAGAACAAAGCAGTATGGTACATTGGACAGATAGTTGACTCTGTTGTTAAGGGCTATTGCTGAGTCCTTTTCAGTAGTGTCTGACTCTTCCTGACCCCATTTGGGGTTTTCTCGGCAGAGATCCTAGAGTGGTTTGCCATTTCCTTCTCCAGCTCACTTTACAGATGAGGAAACTGAGGCAAACAGGGTGAAGTGACTTTCCCAGGGTCACACAGCTAATAAATGTCTGAGACCAGATTTGAACTCAGGAAGATGAGTCTTCTTGACTCTAGGTCTGGGTTTCTCTACTGTGTCACTTAGCTGGCCCAAAAGAGAGATAAGACCCAGATATTTATGATGCAAGTTCCAATATACATGAAGGAGAGTGAGAGACTCAAGGAAGGGATACCAAACTACCAAGAAGAAAAGATAGTAGAAAGGCAGAAACTCTGGGCTAACAAAAACCTGAAACTGAGCTTGAAATAAACACTTCCAAGGAAGCAAAACCATAAAGAAGTAAAATAATAAAATCCAGAAAAAGTGAACCATGTCTCATTTTTCAGGAACCATAGGCTAATGAGTGAACAATGATCATGGAAGGAAGTCAGGGACACTGCAGAACAGCTCCTAGGAATCATCTATCTCCATTTGCAGAGGTACCAAGGACTAGGATGCATTTTCTTTTTTTTTTTAATTAAATTATTTATTTTTAGTTTTCAACATTCACTTTCATAAGTTTTAAATTTTCTCTCCCTCCCTCCCCAAGATGGCTTGCAATCTGATGTGGGCTCTACATATACATTCCTATTAAACATATTTTCACATTAATTATGTTGCACAGAAGAAATATGATGAGAGGGGAAAAACCATGAGAAAGAGAAAGAAAAACAAAAAAGAAAATAGTCTGCTTCATTCTGTATTCCAACTCCATAGTTCTTTCTCTGGATGTGACTGGAATTTTCCATCAAGCATCATTTGGAATTGTTTTAGGTCCTTGCATTGCTGAGAAGAGCTAAGTCTATCAAAATCAGTCCTTGTACACCGTGGCTGTTACTGTGTACAATTGTGTACAATGTACTCCTGGTTCTGCTTCCCTCACTCAGCATCAGTTCATATAAGTCTTTCCAGGTTTCTCTGAAGTCTGCCTGTTCATCATTTCTTATAGCACAATAGTATTCCATTAGATTCATATACCATAACTTTTTAGCCATTCCCTAATTGATGGACATCCCTTCAATTTCCAGTTCTTGGCAGAATACATTTTCTTGGTGAAAGGGAGGAAGGACTGAGAGACTCTAAGTCCTTCCTAAGCAGGTGTTAAAGAAATCAAATTCAGCAGAGGATGGAAGAGGGCCAACCTCTGAGCTCCCACTGAGGTGGTAAAGCAGGCCAAGGGACAGAGATCCATATCAGAAAAGGAAAGGAACGTGATCAAATGGTTAGAGACAACAGGGGGCAGGGCCCTGATGCCTGCCCAGAGTGTAGCCGCATGGACTCTCTTGGAGGCTATGGGCAAATAACTCAATTTCTTTATGTAACTCTGTGATCTCTTGAAAGAGACCAAATTAAGATGAAGACTTAATTAGGAAAAATACACGTTTTGGTTTTTTAAAACATCAATAAATCATCAAATTTTTTAAAAAGAATGACATTCATGTTGAACTCTTTCATAAACCATAATGTAAAGATTAAGTAGCAAAAGTTTTTATTCACATAATCTGGTCCATGGAACAGAATGATTTTAATCTGTATTTATTATGTATTTTCTTATATGTATATATTTCCTCCCTAGAAGAATATAAGCTCCTTGAGGGAAGGGATTATTTCTTTTTTTTTTTTTAATTTATATTTCTAGGACCTAGCAGACAGTCAGAAACATAATAGGTACTTAGTGCATATTTGCTGATGATGGACAACTTAGCAATGACTAAGCACCCACTGTCCTAGGCACTCTGATAAAGTCTAGGGATAAATTAGAGGCGTGCAGGAGAGAACTCTATATATCTGGATTCAGGTGAATGTAACTATCCACATGCTCTCTGTTCTGATGCCTGAATAAGGTGAGAATGCCTCCTGATTGAGCTAGAGAAGCAATCAATTTATCAAAGGTGTAAAAGGTGTTCCTGCTTGACATCCACACTTGGAAGCCCCATCTCAAATGCAAATGTCCAAAACAGAACTCAGTAAATTTCCCAACTAACGCAAGCATCAGTCCTAGTCCCCCTGTTTCTAGTGAGGGCACCACCATCTTTCTAGTCACTGAAGCCTGCCTCCTCTGAGTGATTCTCAGCTCTTCCTTCTCCCTCATCCCTAAGAACCAACCAGCTACCATTTTGTCAATTCCATCTACACATCTTTTTTTTTTAAGAGGAGGGAAGGCAGAGCAATTGGGGTTAAGTGACTTGCCCAAGGTCACACGGCTACTAAGTGGTAAGTGTCCAAGGCTGCATTTGAACTCAAGTCCTCCTGACTCCAGGATGGGTGCTCTGTCCACTGTGCCACCTAGTTGTCCCCTACACAACATCTTCTGCATCTTCCCTCTTCTCTCCATTCACCCAGCCACCAATCTCACCCTGGTTTTGATCACCTCTCTTCCACTTTGATAATGGTTTACTAATTGACCTCCTTGGTTCCAGCCTCTCTCTTCTGAGAAGATAATAGATTTGAAACTGGGAGGAACCTCAAAGATCATCTAGTCCAATCCCCTCATCTTACAGGTGAGGAAATAGAAGCCTAGAGGGTTTAAATGATTTGCACCAGGTCACACGGGCAGTAAGTGTCAGATGTTAGAACTGAACACATCTCCTGGGGCAGTGAGCATCAGAGGTGAGATCCTCCGCACAGCTAGTGAAATCATCTTCCTAAAATGTAGGTATGCCCATATAAAGTGCTTGAAAGATGAGATTGTTTAGTTTTTCTTTTTTATTCCCCATATCCAACACAGTGCCTTTTACATAATAAGAGCTTAATGAATCCTTGTTGTTCTCGAATCTTCCCTGGAAAAGCCTCATGCTTTGAGTTGCCTGAGGTCTGAGGTCAAGTGTTTGCACTACAAAGACATGAGATGTCAGCTACACAGACAAGCCCTAACAAAACCCTCTTGATAATCAAAGCTACCCTTGTGCAAGGTTTGCAATCTGCTTTCCATGAATTATCTCATCTGAGTCTCACAATAACCCTTGGAGGAAGTTACTGTTATTATCTCTACTTTACAAGTGAGAAAACAGGCTGAGCAGATTAAGTGACTTGTTCAGGATCACAGTGCTAGGAAACATCAGAGTAAGATTTGAACTCTCATATTCCTGACTCCAAGTCCAGTGCTCCATTCACTGCACTAGTTAAAAGCCCCTTCTCCATTCTCTCAGGTGTGCTTATGTCAAAAGTCATGAGACTATGGCAGTCAGAAGTTGTTGGACCTTGACATGGTTGATAAATAAATGGAATTTCACATCAGCAGACATAAGGTAATAGTGGGTTGTGCTCATGTCTTATAATTTATAACCCTCTTTGGCAAATGGGCATCCCTCCAGTTTTATCCAGCCCAGTTCACCTTCAAGCAATCAATGAACAAATAGTTATATAATTCTCATTACATAAAAGGAGAAAGCCCAGGGAGCTATAAAATTGTTCATCCCCTTTGACCCAGCAATACCACTGCTAGGTCTACATCCCAAAGAGATCCAAAATAAAAGGGGTTGGGGATGGAACTACTTTAACAAAAATATTTATAGCAGCTCTTTTTTTTAATGGCTAAAGAATTGGAAATCGAGTGAATGTCCATCAATTGTGGAATGGCTAAACAAGTTGTTGTATACGATTATGATGGAATGCTATTGAAATGACTATAAGAATACTATAAGAAATGCCAAGCAGGATGATTTCAGAAAAACCTGGGAGGACTTATATGAACTGATGCAAAGCGAAGTGAGCAGAACCAGGAGAACATTGTACACAGTAACAGCAATATTGTAACAACGATCAGCTGTGGAAGATTTAGCTACTCTGATCAACATAATGAAATGAGATAATTCTGATAGACTCATGATAAAAAATGCTGTCTACCTCCAGAGAAAGAACTGATAAACTCTGAGTGCAGATTGAAGCATATTTTTTCACTTTATTTTGTGTGTGTGTGTGTGTTTTATCAAATGGCTACCATGGAAGTATGTTTTGCATGACTTCACATGTATAATAGTTATTATATTGGCTTGTCTGATCAAGGGATGAGGGAGAAATAGAGAGAGAATTTTTAACTCATTTTAAAAAAAACAAATATTGAAAACGTTTTCATGTAATTGGGAAATAATTTACCAAAATAAATAAAAACGTATTTTTAAAAATAGAGGTTCAAGACTTTCTAGAATTGGGCCATCAAATGATTAGGAGATTAGTTCACTAAAATATTGCAAGGTAATTCCCATACTCCCTTTAGAAAGGGTCTAGAAAGTGGTTTTGAAGATTAGGTTCTATATTAGCAGAAGCTGTATCTCAATTAAGAAATTACAGATATGCTAAAGTACCAAAACGAAAGAGATTCTTCAAAACAATATAACTGTTCAATCAAAAATGTAGTATAGTCCAACCTTTATCACCAGTGAAGTGCCAATGGAGGAGACAGGAAGTAAGTATATTAAGAGCCCAGTGGGGTGAAGAAATTATTATGGGTTAGGGTGAACAAGGATCACTTTTTGAGGAAGCCAAGATTTGAGCTGGGCCTTAGGGGGTAAACTACAATTAGTTAGAAAGGAAGAAGAAGAGTATTCCCAAAAGAAAAAAGCAACAGCAACAGCAGCCCCAAAGGAAGTCAAGCATATACAGGCACACCTTGGAGAATTAGAGGATTCTGGTCCAGACCACAGCAATAAAGTGAATAGCACAATAAAATGAGTCACACAAATTTTTTGGTTTCCCAGTGTATATAAAAGTTATGTTTACACTAAACTGTAGTCTATTAAGTGTACAATAGTATTATGTCTTTTAAAAATGTACATACCTTACTAAAAATGCTGTATTGCTAAAAAAAAAAAATGCTAAACATCATCTGAGCCTTCAGTGAGTCATAATCTGTTTGCTGATGGAGGGTCTTGCCTTAATGTCGATGACTGCTGACTGATCAGGGTGGTGGTTGCTGAAGATTCGGATGGCTGTGGCAATTTCTTAAAAAAAGAAAACAAGGAAGTTTGCTGCATTGATTGACTCTTCCTTCCACCTGAAAACTTAGGATCCAGGTTGTTAATTGGCCTAATTTCAATATTGTTCCTCAGGGGATAGGGAGGTCAAAGGAAAGGGAGAGAGACGGGGGGGCAGCTGGTCCATGGAGCAATCAGAACATATGCAACATCTATTGATTAAATTGACCATCTTATATGGGCCTGGTTCATGGTGTCCCAAAACAATCCCAATAGCAATATCAAAGATCGCTGATTATAACAGATATAATGAAAGAGTTAGAGACGTTGAGAGAACAGCCAAAATGTGACATAGAGGCACGATGAGAGAAAAATGGCGCCAACAGACTTGCTCAATTCAGGGTCACTACCAACCTTCAATTTATTAAAAATGCATTATCTGCAAAGCAGAATAAAATGAGGTATAATTGTTTTTGAGACGCTAATTAGTTGTCTGGGAAGCTCCTCTGTATCTGAAGTCAGAAAGATCTGTGTTCAAATCTCACTAAACTGTGATGCTGGGCAAATGTCTTAACGTCTTCCTGCTTCAGTTTGGTGGACTGTAAAATGGAGGCATTTTACATTTCCCAGGGTGGTTGGAAGGACCAAATGAAATGGCTGGAATGTGGTAGACACTTACTATCTTCCTTCCTTCCTGGTAGATGAGTCTGGCTAGACCAGTAGTTCTTAACCTTTCTAATGCAGCGACCCTTTAATACTGTTCCTCATGTTGTAGTGACCCCCAACCATAACATTATTTTCGTTGCTACTTCATAACTGTAATTTTGTTACTGTTATGAATCGTAATGTAAATATATGATATGCAGGATGTATTTTCATTGTTACAAGTTGAACATAATCCACAGGTTGAGAACCACTGGGCTAGAGGGACCATAAGACCATAGACGTAAAGCTGGAAAAGGGGCCATCTCCCCTAACCCATCATTCAACAGGTGAAGAAGTGATGTCAATGGAATCTGAGCCACTGACCCAAGGTCACATAAATGGTAGGCAGCATATACCCTTTTACTCCAAATCCAGCCCACTTGCCTCCATTCAGTGTTGGGAGATGATAAAGAGATCATGGCCATTGTGGCTTGCATTTCAATAACACTTGGGCTCATAGTTACAGAACTGCCTCAAAGGAAGCTTAGCTATTGAGACCAACCTCTTCAGTTAACAACTAAGAGAATTTAAGCCCAGGGAAATGAAATTATTTGCCCAAGTTGACATAAGAAGTGGAAAAGTCAGAATTTGAACTCAGATCCTACTCCAAGATCAGCCCTTATTCCCTGATACCTCACTAACTCTCGTTGTAAGCCTAACTGTTTGTACTTTACATACATGATCTCATTCAGTCCCATGTGTCAGGTTCTACGACCCTCATTTTTCAGGTAAAGAAACTGACACTCAGGGAGGTGAATGGTCTCGTCCATCTATTTATCAGCAGTAACTAGAGGTGAATCCAGAGTCTGTCACTTCCAAATCCATTGCTCTATAGTCAATACAGTCTATCGAGCCAGACAAGAACAGAACTAGCCCGTTGATGAATCTATGAAAGAGTGTGATTGCCTTAACCTATTTGGATTTAAGGTCCCAAGAATAAGAGAGAAAACGAGGGAACGGATCTCCCAAGCATGCAAGATTTCCATAGCTGGAAAACTCAGCACCCTAGATAAATACTGAAAAATTCTGGGTGGGGAGCATGTGGCTGGGTAGGACGGCCTACTCGACCGATAACACCAGCTGTAGGTGAACTTCTGGTCAATTTGCACAGCCCTAATTTCCTCTAATCCAAGATGAAAAGAGATGATTGGCTGCTGTTCCTGGGGCTGCCTAGCAACACAATATGTTTATGCAACAGGCCTGGTGACATCAAGAGAAAAGAAGAAAAAACCGTTGGAGGAGAGACTGCCAAGGGCTGGAGCAGCAGGGATGATGGGAGTCGCTGAGTGCCAACAGCCCCAGCTTGGGAGCAGACCTGCCAAAGCTCCAGCTCACCGTGTGATCCTCCGATTCCATGCCGGCTGAGCAGAAACATGGAAAATGGGGCCTGGTGGGCTCCCAGATCCCCTGGTTCACTGTGCTAATAACAGATTTCCTCCTCTTGGCCATTGTTTTCACAGCTGCTCTGTTGCCCATGCTCCATAAAAGGAGAGGAAGAACAGAGGCCCCAAGTCACTCTTAGATTACAGTGCTCAGGCCAATGGAGAGAGAAAAGATGGGAACAGGAAATAGTTCACACATCCCTTAACCCTTTCCTTTTCTTACACTTGAGTAGGACTGAATTCCAAATCTCAAGGATACTAAGCAAAGAGTCTCTATTTTTTTAAAGGTGTATTCCAAAATATCTTTAATAAGTCAATTGTTTGAAACTCAGCATGCATCTTCCTAAAGAAATATTGTTATAAAAGATGGTTAGATGCCCAGGATATCCCACAATGTATTTCTTAGTCTTATCGACTGATCATGTGCTGCCACTCCCCATGCACTTCAAATAGCTTGATATTATTTTAAACATATTTTGTGTACATTTAGATGAATTTGTATTTCATTTTATAGGATGAAAGCTCCTTGAAGTCAAGAATGATGTAATTTTTATCTTTGAATACCCAGCGCCTAGCACAGTGACTGCACACACCTAATTATTCAATTGGATCTGTGATCCGGTCCATTCAGGGGCTTCTTGTGGTGATTCAGAGCATAATCCATCCATACCTGTCCATCCCATGCAACTCTTGCCCATTTCCTCCCAGAAGTTCAATGGTGGGAAGAGAGATGTTGCCCAATGAGAGACCATCACTCTCTCCCTCCAATACTGGTGGAGCCCCGTGGCTTTCCATCTGTCCCCCCTATCATCTAGCCACTTGACCAACCCTCCTCCTCCTTGACCACTTCCTCTTCCTAGCCTTGTTTTTTATGACATCTTATACTACTGCTCCTCACTGTTCTTAACTTACTTCATTTCAAAGCCTGTTCCCCACGTGCATCTCCGTTGCCCTTTGCGTGGTACTTCAGAGACAACAGTATTCCATATCTTACTGACAAAGAATAATACAAGGAAACGGTTGTCGTTAAGAAGATGGGTACTTGCTTTCATGGTAAATGAGAGGTCAGTTAAAGAGCTTCACAATTTCCTGACAACAATCCAGCCTGTTTTCTTCCTGTCTAATTCAGGGCCCAATTCTTTGGCCTTCACTACTGCCTATTGGATAAGCCCAATAGGGTGTCCATCCAAATGCCTGCCATAACATGGCTAATAGATCTTCTGTATCCACTTGGTCTTTTCTGTGTGGCTGGACAGGCCAAATTCCTTTGACTGACGGCAGATCAATCTCTTCCAGGAGCTTCTGCAGTGTTCTGGGCTGATGCAGTCAGCTCAATGTCATCTTCAAACAGGAACTTCTAGAGGCCCTCACCCTCCACAAGGAATCCCTTTTTGATCCGGGCTCCATGCTGGATGATCTCCTCCATGATGGTGGCAAATCCTTTTGGTGAGCATATATCTCCCCGTTTTATGTCCCGCCTGACATTTATCAAGATACACCATCTCTCAGCTCTGGGCATTTTCTCTGGTTGTCCCCAGGCCTGGAATGCTCTTCCTCTTCCGTTCCAACTACTGGCCACCACCACACACCCACACCCACACCCACACACCCACATACACACATCCACACACACACACACACACACACACACACACACACACACACACACCCACACCCACACACCCACATACACACATCCACACACACACACACACACACACACACATGCGTGCACACACGCACACACACACGCACATACACATATGCACACCCCTTCCTTTAAGTCTCAGCTAAAGTCCTGCTTTCTACAGGAAGCTTTCCCCAGCCCTTCTTAATTCCAGTGCCTGCCCTCTGTTAACTATCTCTTGTTTATTTTGCATACAGCTTGCTTTGTATATGTTTGTTTCCATGTTATCTAATGACATTTATTTGTTCAGAAGATCTAATGGTACCATTAGATTGTAAGCACCTTGAGAGTAGAGTCTATTCTTACATCAGTCACTTATGAAATGATAAAGATGCCAAAAATCTCTTGGGAAAGACTGTTTCTCCCTATTCATATCATCATTGAGGATTCTCTTATTCAATGCCTTGATGATTCATAAAGATTTTGTATGAATGGGCATAGCCATAGAGTAATTACTGGTGTTCTCTTGGGCACCTTTCTAAAACCCTCCTGAGGTCTGAGGCTGGGTTTTGTTTTGTTTTCCCCAGGCCTTTGGCCTCTCCCTCTACCTCCCGAAGATACCTTGCACATCGGTCTCTTGATGTCCTGCCCCCAAGGGCATCACCTCCAGCGAGGGTCAGCTCTGGGCAGCCTGGGCCCGATCTGGCTGCTCCTTCTGTCACCTTTTTAGTATCATCTCAACCTCTACAGGTACATCTGGAACCTGGGTACAAGGACGGTGGTTTCACTGTTCTTGATAGAGAAAATAGTTTGCGATGATTTGCAATTTTTTATGATTATTATTATTATTAGCTATTTTTTTATTATGTTCACTATTATACTCCATTTTTCTTCTGCCATAAAGTAGGTGCTTAATAAATGCTTCATGAATTACTCTACATTTGACCCATAATGTAGTTCTGATATAGAACTTCTAGTAGGAATCTTATTTCTTTTTACTCTTAGGGCCTGGGAGAAGAAGATCATTTGGCTGGGCACAGAAGCAGGGCTGAGCAAGATATGGAACCAGGTTCAATTCAACAGGAAGCATATATTAATCGCCAGCTTTGGACCAGTCAGAGAGATAAATGTTGGAGATACAATGACAAAAATTAAACCATTCCTGCCCTCAAGGCACTTACACACTTCCAGGGGAAAATGGCTGACCTTGGGTATTCGCCCACCTCCTCCCTACTTCCCGTAGTTACTAACTTTAGATATCCTCCCAGGAATTCTCCGTCGGCAATGAGAAGTACGCTATGATTCAAACAAGCATTCTTAGGTAGAATTCAGTCGTAAAATGAAAAATTCAGGTAATATATGTATCAAGAAGGTCCCATTAGATAGACTGGGGCCCACTCTCTGAAATCAATCATCCTTGTCCCGGCTTCTCCCAAACACCTCAAAATTTGCAAATCCTCTTAAAACTCCAAGTGTCTGGTTTTGACCTGGGCAGAATGAGCTTTAAGGACTGGGAAAGTAGGTGGGGGGAAGGTAGTAAGAGCATGATTCTGTAAAGGTAGCAAAAATATTTTGTTAGTCATACAGTTATCCATACTAATAAGTTACTGACTTGGTCTATCAGAGTAGACATTCTCCAATACTCTAATACTTCAGAGATCACTGGTTTCATAAGCAATGATGTCCTTTACCCCTGCAGATCACGGCCCCTGTAGGGTTTAGTTGGTGATTTTGTAGAGTCTCTGTGACTGAAGAATTCATTCCTCTGGGCACAGCTCGGCAATGAGTTTCTCTGAACTTAGGTAGGTTGGTCCTTGGACAATACACGATCATTGACTCAGTGGTGAACTACTCAAGCAAGACAAAGCTGGAATAGTTTTCAAGAACCCAGAGTCATCTCTATCTTACAGTGAGGTACAAGAAAAGGATTTGAGCAGATATTTAAATAAATTACCAAAACCCACCATGGTCTTGCTTTACAATTATAGGCCAGATCAGTATCAGTTCACATCCTCTCCCTCCAAAAGGGTGTCTCCCAACCAAGAGCTAATAGAGGTTGGGATACAAAGGATTTTAATATTTATGTGAACTATACACCAACTAAAGTTACACATCCTCTCCTGATGGCATGTTTAGGCAAAAAGATTCAGTGACAATGGACAGAAGTGATCAAGAGAAAGATGTGGGTTTGATGTCACAAAAATCTTCTGAACAAATAGAGGTTTCCCAAAGTGGAATGGGCTGCCTTGGGAGGTGGTGGGTTTTCCATTACCTCTGGTCTTCAAGTAAAGACTGGACTGATCACTTGTCAAGCATGTTGTAGCAGCAATTCATCTTCAAGTATAGGTCAGAGGAGATGACCCTTTGAAGTTCACTTTGAAATTGGCCCATTCTTCCAATTCAGAGATGGCATAGTTCATTGCTTAAAAGAAAAGATCAGAGATTGCTTAAAAGAAAAGATCACTTTCTTCACAGTGGTGTTGCAAGAAGAGTTCATGATAAACCTTAAAGATTTGTCAAGATATTACTTATTATTATTAATTTAATAAGTATGTAAAATTTATCCACAGCTGATATACAGAAAGCAGAAGTACATAATGGCTAGGAAGCCAGTCTCTGAGGCAGAGCCTGACTTCAGGTCCTGCCTCTCAAACATACCAGCTTGTAATGATATGGAAATTTGAAGATCTTCCCTGCCCCTTAAGGGGCCTCACTTGGAGCCCAACAAGAAGAGCTTGCTTAAGGGAGGCTTGTTTTTCAGGAAGACTCACACCTTTTGTTATTTTGTAATTATGTAGTGGGTCATGAAGATTGTGAAGTCCTTTGACCCTGGAGAAGGGTGTGTGTGTGTGTATGTGTGTGTATGTGTGTGTGTGTGTGTGTGTGTATGTGTATATATATTTATACTCTCTTGAGGTGAGATTTTGCTTTGGGGGCTCACTTATGGGAAGAGTTTTGTGATTTGGCCAGATAAGATTCTGGGTAGCCATTGAGCCCCTTAGTTTTGAAAACCCAGATGTTGGTGCTTCTCTTTCTGGTAACTAACTATGTTTGTATGTATGTAATGGTCAGATAGGTAGAAGCCCTTTAGAAAAGCAGATCAAAGAACCTGTGGTAGCAGCCTCCCTGGGTATGCTGGGATGCTTGCTGCTACACAACTGAAAGATTCTGTGTAAATCATTTAACCCCTCAGGGGTCCTCTCTCCCGACCCCACCCCAGCAACTTCCTAACACAATGTGTTGCAGATAATTTGTGAAATCAAGCGAAACCTTAGGTCTAGATCAAAATAAACAAATGATGGTGTATTCAGAACCTAGATCCCTAGGAGATTGAAAAGGAAAAAAATTCTGGTTGGCATTTTTGCTTGAACTACTAAGCAGCATCCTGTGACATTCTTCTCCAGTATCAGAAATTTTGCAGCCCCTTGCAAAATCAGACACAGTACTTTTGAAAGCTGATAAACCAATAAGATAGCCCTCAGTCTCCAGTGACTTATGTTCTGTCTTCCTCTATCCTGAAGTAGTTGATGCAGGCTAATAATTATCCCTATCAGATGTAGAGCAAATCACAGTATCAACATAAGCATCAGCACTTAGAAGAAAAGGAATGATTAATCCAACTTCCTAGGTGATCATTGCAGGGTTCCAAAAATGTATGATGGGTCATAGACACGACACAGTATAAAGCAGCTCCTAACAGGCTGTTTGAGTGACTGCAGGTCTAAATTACATGTAGGACATATGACACGCACAATTCACAGCAAGAAGTATAAACCCATAGAACACAAGCTAATGTGCCTAACAACAAAGCAAATGAATAATATCAATAAAATATGAATAATACATAAAAAGCAATGTATATGTAAATAAACAAAACTATGCATAAAATAATAGATAAATACATTAATGGTAGATAAATGATATTAGCACAAAAGCAGATAAAAGCAAACAAGAAAAATGGTGTTTTATATGCACATCAATGAATCTAGAAGAGTTAGGGGATAAAAAAAAAGCTACCAGTGGAGCCAGGAAGACCTGATACATACTGACTATGTGACTCTGCACAAATCTTTAACCTGTAGTGCTCCAGGAAACTCTCAAAGACAATAAGTTGCATAAAGGATGCCAACCTGAATTTGTGAAGGGAATTTCCTCATCTGGAAGTTCCTTGTGTTAATACAATCACAGATGTAGTCCCTATCCCCTATGGATGAACATATGGAATTACAAATAATGAAAAACATGGTTAAAAATTAGCAATACCATAAGGACAGATGATAGATAGATAGAACCTTAATTAAGTGCTCACAATTTGCCCAGCACTCTGATAAGTGCTGAGAATGCAAATGCAAGTGGGGGGAAAAACACTAGTTTCCACCCACAAAGAGCTTATATTCTAATACAAGAAGATAATGCAGAAAGGAGAGTGGAATGCAGAGATCTATGGTGATGGGAAAAGGCACCTGAGGGCAAGGCTGAGAGAGAGGAGTTGGGAAAATCTGGACAATCAAGTGGAGCCTAAAGAAAAGCGAGCATGGAAGCCATGAGCACATACTGAAATGGGAGTCCTAGCTTTCATTCATTTTTCACTCATGTCCAATTCTTTGTGACCCCATTTGGGGTTTTCTTGGCAGCAATACAAGAGTGGTTTTCCATTTCCTTCTCCAATTCATTTTATGATAAGGAAACTGAGGCCAACAAGGTTCAGTGACTGGCCGAGGGTCACACAGCTAGGAAGTGTCTGAGTCTGAATTTGAACTGAAGAAGATGAGTCTTCCTGACTTCAGACCCAATGCTCTATCCACTGCACAGCCTCTTTGCCCCTAACCAGGAACTCTCCAATTATAGAAGAGGGTTCCAGGAGTAGAGGCTTCTCCAGGATGTGAAGGTAGAAAAGCCCAGAGAGTCAGGAATGGAGAGAGAGGTGACCACTTCCCCGCTTTCCTAATAGCATACATTAGTCCAGTCACCAGTCAAATGACCCCAGTTCTCCAGTGACCTATATTCTATCTTCCTCTAGTCCTGAAATAGTTAATGATGCAGACTAAACATACTCCTCATCAGAATTAGAGTTCTAAACTTGCCTTTGTGGAGGGCTGATTAGCACTCCTTCTATTCTCTTTGAAGTCTGTAAGGCTTCATAGTTAAAGGCTCCATGCCTAAAGTTCTAGGCATGAAAAGATGTTTCCTCTAGATTCAATCCTCTTCCCATATTTAAACTGGTTCTTGGTTTACTGTACACAGTTGTCCTCACTTGGGATGTTTTCCTGAGTCATTTTCTGGTTCACACAGTATTTGGGTAACTGACTGGAAGCCTTTTTTACTTAGGCTGCTGAAATAGCATTCCTTCAGCCTCAACTTACTCATTAGAAAGTCAGACTAACAGTTCATCTATAGACCATAAGTGGTTGGTTGGGGTAAATTGTCTTTATGGGGCCTCTATAAGTCCCTGGTTCTAAGTTGCCCAATCTCTCCTCTAGGTTTAGAACAGATTTGCATTGATGTTGCAAATTGTGTATGCCAGGAACATAAAGATTACCCAGCAGAGCTCTCTTTTTGGTTGAAGATCATGACAATGAACTTGGGCATCATGCCATTTTTTTTTTTTATTTCTGTTAGTGCTCTTCTGAAATGAAGTCAGAGCTAAGTGGCAAGCTTCTTTTAGCTGGGAAGTATGCCAGTTGTAAGTGCATCTGGCTTTTCTGTGCACTGAGACTCCAGTAAACCAGGTAGACATTGCTCTAGCTAAACACCAGTGCAACATTGGCAGCATCAGTCCTGGTACCTTTGGACGTAAGAACTTGGAATGTCACACTTTGAGTCAGGTGAGAGTTTTGTTCTAGTTTCGATGTTCTAACATGTTCAACAGCATTGGGTTGAGACTGTAGGACTGTGGTTCTCCTTGGTGGTGATAAAGTATAGGATTCTAGACTCAAATATAAACCAAAGTTAAAATCTCCTTGAGCAACATGTTTGTAAAGCCTCTGTCTTAGTCTGAATGGATCCTGGCAGTTCACACATGGAGAAATATTTCTCCCATAAAATTTTTGCAATCAAGGAAATCCTTTGGTTGGATATATCTGTGCTTACTTTGTGAAACAGTAAGCCATCACATCAAAATATGACTAGGTTCTTACTACCTCCTTCCAGAGATGTGAAGTCAACACAGACCAGCATTCAGTACAGTACCTGGCATAGAGTAAATGCTTAAAATGCTTGTTCATCTACAGTGAATTGTATAATTGGTGCAGCTTTGAATGACATTTTTTTACCAACACCCATTCTCCATGATTTGATTCTTCTGTACACTCCCTGGGTGGTTAGGAGGTGGTATACTGGATAGAGTACCAGTCCTAAGGTCAAGAAGACTCATCTTCCTGAGTTCAAAACCAACCTCAGACACTTACTAGCTGTGTGACCCTGGGCAAATAATTTAACCCTGTTTGCTTCAGTTTCCTCATCTGGAAAATAATCTGAAGAAAGAAATGACAAACCACTACAGTAGCTTTGCCAAGTCAACCCCAAATGCAATCACAGAGACTCAAACACAACCGAAAAACAACTCAACAGCAACAACATAATACCTGGGTTTCCTAGTCACGTGTTTTGCATGCAGTTGGCTTTCAATAGCTAAGATGTTGAATAAACCAATCAAATTCATTTGTCGATAATGAAACAATTTTGTGTTTGAATTCCTACCAGGATGTATTTCTTTCATTTCTCACATTTCACCCCATTTTAGTCAATACCATCCTTCATCAACAACTCTGGAAAAGAGGATGATAAATGCTCATTCTGCACAGAATAAATATAAACTGATCTCTACCTTATAATACCCCCAATGGATTCTCCCACCTAGAAATAATAACCACAATTTAATATTTAACCACAATTAGTATATGTACAGACAGATAGCTAAGCATGGCTGGAGTGTCTATGGATGGGTCCTGTGTCACGATGTAAGAGAAAGAATGCTGGATTTGGAGGAAGAAAGACCTGGATTCAAATCTTGTCTCAGATACTTAGTTGCTGCCTGACAGTGAACGGGTCACTCCAATTGTCTCCATATGTATTCACATATGTTAACTTAGGATAATAACTGCACCTACATCACAAGATTGTTGGAATGACAGAAAGGGGATAATGCATATAAAGCACTTTTGTACATTTTTGGTGATGTAGATAAGGAACTCCCAGGTAAGGAAAGTCCCTCCACCAATATAGATCAGGACTTGGTTGGCAATTTATCAACTTAGAAAGTTACCTGAAATAATGAGAGACCAAGTGACAAGCCCACCATTAGGCAGTTAGGATGTGTCAGAGGGGAGACTTGAACCCAGATCCTCCTGACAGAGGCTGGGATTCTATTCACTACTTCTTTCTGCCTCTCTCTCGTTAAATACAAACGTGTGCATATTGTCCCCTCTAGGAGATATTTCCCACCACCACCAACACTGTCATTTGCAAAATCAGGTCTAGTCCTTAAGGGATAACTCCCAGCTCCTGATTGAAGGGTAATCTTTAATTTAAATGCATGTCCACGCTTCTAAAACTATAAGTCACAAGTCCTCACATTGTACTTACTTTTGATTATCAACCAGTAAACAAAATTAGTTCAAAACAAAGCCATTTACTGAAATAACACAGAAAAAAATAGCTAAACATTACTTCCTCCTTAAATCTGGGACACAAAGCCTCATGGGAAGACTGGGCCCCAATGAGGTACATACACAAGAAATATGTGTGGTCAGGAAATGCAAGGGCCTGATCACCTTTCTCATCTTGTGGTGCCTTAATGTGGTGCCCTCCCCTGTAAAGAGTGTCTCTGCTGACAAGTCACTTACGTAGGCTCCCTGGATCTGTGACCCTCTGCAACTCAGGTCTCAACTACCTGTCTTCCTTGGACCCATATTTGGCTCTTTTTTCTGCTTCCAGGGATCATACCTCATGAAGCTTTTCTTGACTCAACTATCTTTCTTCAACTACAGAGCTGGATGTGGTGTATACTACTGAGTTCATAATTTTGCTGCAAGATACCATGACCCGTGGGGAAGGGAAGGAGAGAGAGATCCCTTCACCTCCTCCCCCTGGTAAAGGTGCAGGATTTACACTGCACAAAGCAGCTTCGTTCTCTGCGTCCGTCTGTCCTTGCCTAACTTTATCTCTTTATCTTTATCTGACTCTTTTTTTATCTCTCTTTCTGTTTCTGTACCCTATCTCTATATCTCTCTCTGTTACTGTCTCTGTGTCTGTCTGTGTCTGTGTGTCTCTGTCTCTATGTCTCTGTCTGTCTGTCTGTCTCCCCCTCCCTTCTAGTCGATTCTGAATGAGGGGAGCAGGAGTTCCCAGCTTTCAAACTCGTGAGATTTCCTTCTAAGATGAAAATGTCTAACTCATGATTGTTGTTCAGTTACTTATGTTCAGAAGAAAAAACAACAGAATTCACATAAAATGATCATAGATCGTTTAAAAGTGTAGACGAGGCATGAGATGGCAGAGAGCTGTGCTTATATATTTTATATTATGTATTTGCTTAAATGTTTGTATATAAACATTATATATTAAACCATCCTGCAGAAACTTGACATCCTGACTTGGTCTTACTGAGCTAAACACATGCACTAGACCTTATTAGGAGCCATGGGGAGAGGGATCTTCCCCCACCACCACCACACACTCATACACAGGTGTATACATAGATACACACATATACTCTCACTTGCACACACATGCACACACATACACTCTCACTTGTATGCACACACGTGCATACATTCATACACACACATACACTCACTTGCACACACATACATATACATACATACACACACATTATGACGAGTCCAAGAGGAAGAGTCAGTGAGTCCTTACACTCACTATGCAGGTGGGAAGAGATAGAGTGAGAGGGAAATTTGTCTTTCCCTTTAAAGTCAGCCAAGTGGCCATCTTTTCCTAGCCCAGTGAGAAATACTCTTTTGATTCGTCTCTGTCCTGTTACTGCCATCACAAGGACCAAGTGATCACTGTTACCTCAAAGCTCCATGTTCTTTAACATGGAGCCAGAGCAAATTTGGCCACTAGAAATAAAGAAACTCAGCTCATCTTTATGCCTGCTCTCTGGTTGCATGGGACGTGGGGTGTGTGTGTTGAGAGGGGACTTTGTGCTTAACTCTCCCCTTTACATGCACGCACGCACACACACACACACACACACACGCACACAAATATGTGACTCTCCATCACCTTATTCCCTTTGCCATTAAATGATCTACAAACATATTTTGTAGCAAGTGCTTCATATACATATGAAATCTTTATTTAAAATATATCTAAGTGTGGCCTATTGGATAATATGCTGGTCGCAGCATCAGGAATATCTGAGTTTAAGGTCAGTCTTTGGAGCATACCAGCTCTATAACTCTGGACAAGTCTCAGTCTTCTCAGTGACCCAAGCAATTCTGTATGATTATTGATCACAGAGCAGGTGCTGAACTGAATTGGGAGAAATTTGATACCAGGATCTCCCCACACGGATGGAATCACTGGGCCAATCTCCACACTCTTCCAAAATATTTTACATGTTTAATATTATATATTTATAAAAATGTTCCTATATAAGTTACATATTAAACCATCCTGAAGATGTCTTATAAAAATATAAACTTATCACCAATCCCAGTCTGTATTCCTTAACTCAGCAGGGGAAAAAAGATTCAAATCCCATTTGGGAAAGAATGTCATGAAGCCATGATACAGAATAGCAAAAAAAAAAAAAAACTTTCCACTTTTCCACTTTTTCCGATTTGGCAGATTTGTTGCAATTTTTGGCCAGCCCATTTAAATCATGGTGGTCAGAGCGGTGGCTGGTTCCTGGTGTGCTCTGTAGACTATGAAGAAGCATTGACTCACGGAGATAGCTTCAGCCTCCGGATCTCGAGACCTTTATTTGAACTCTTGGCTGGGGTATAATTGATGGAGAGAATTAGAGGGGATATTAAGACCTGGGACTGAACTTTTTCAATAGTCTCAGCTCGTCTGACATTGCTCATGATATTAGATGCTGCCATGACGATATTAAGAGATGCCGCAGTGACAGAGATTAACAGAGTATGCAATTATATTTAAATGCTGTAATTGGAACATGCTGTTAAGTGCCTACTGTCAGGCCTGGATTTCCCCTCATGGCAAGCAAACGATTTCTTCCTCAGCTCTGTAAATTTAACACTGTCCTCACCAGGCCAAGTCCTTTGTGTATTATAAAGACGGAGCCTGCTCACGACCCTCAGGAGCTTGGCCATCCGTGGGCATGGGCAGTGCTACTGCAAACATGGTTTTATTTCTATAGAGAACTCCCAGGTAAGAAAACTCCTTCCACAGATGCAGGTTGGCATTGTGTCTGAGACTTAGTCTTAGAGATCTGCCTGGAGCAATGAGAGGTTAAAAACCGTGTCCAGAACCATGCATTTTTATGGAGATTTAAGATTTGCAAATACTTTATAAATTTGATCCCATTTTGTTCTCACAGCAGTACTGGGAGGTAAGTGCTGTTGCTACTCACACTTAACAGTCGAGAAAATTGAGGCAAACAGGAGTTCAGTCACTTGCTTAGGATCACATAGCTATAAGTATTGGAGGCTGGATTGGAAGTCAGGTCATCCTGACTCCAGGTTAAACATTATATTAATTGAGTCACATTCAGCTTCTGTCAGAAGCATGATTTGAACTTGGATTTTCTTGGCTTCAAGACTAGCTCTCCATCTGCTATGTCTTTCTGCCACAGAATCTCAGAGTCCAATGGGGTCTCAGTGGTCATCAAGGCCAACCCACAGATGAAAGGACCCCCCACTACAACAGACCCAGCAAATGGCTCTTCAGCCTCTGCTCAAAGCCCTCCAATGTGGGAGAAGCCACCATCTTCAGAAGTAGTCCAGTGCACTTTGGGACAACTTGACTTGTCAAGGAGATTTTCCTGATATCAGGCAGCCTAAATTTGCCTCTCAGTATCTTGTTCCTGGTGGCATCTACTGAGGCCAAAGAGTCAAATTCATCCTTCATGTGACAGTCTTCCAAATACTTAGATGCAACTGTCATGGAATCACAACATCTCAAGAGTCCTAAGGGACCTCGGAGGCCAGTTCATCCAACTGGTACCTGAAGGATTTGATCCAATGCAATAAGCATTTATTAAGTGCCTATTGTGTACCAAGAATCCTCATGATAAGATCCCAAGCAAGAGGTCATCCAGCTTTTGGTTGAAGACCTTCAAAGGGAGACAAACTCAAGCTAGGCATCCATTCTCTTTGGGATTGCTCTAATTGCTAGGGAGTTATTGAATTCTCATGTGTGTTTTTGCTTTTGTTTTATATTGTTTCTAAGTCTAATTCTACCTCTTTGTTACTTCTCTCAGGGCCAGGAAGGACACGCCCAGTTCTTCTTCCTCACGATAGTCCTGAAAACACCCTAAAATAGCTGTGTCTCCTTCTTCCACCCTCCCCTGTCTCCTCCAAGTTAATTTTCTTATAGAATGCTATCAAAGATACTCTCTTGGCGGCTGCCTTCCTCTGGATCGAAAGGCCTTAGGATCATAGAGTTAGGAATGGAAGCAATCTCAAACACTTTCCGGTCTAAAAACTTTATTTGACAGACGAGGAACCTGAGACACAGCAAGTCACACGACCTTCAACATCACACAGATGGGCAGCTTCAGCAGGCCCAGCCTGTGGAGGTTCTATGTAAAATTTCAGCCTTTTCTTTTCCTCTTAGGAGGCTGAGTCTCCCCGCCTCCCCTCGGCTGGAGCACAGTGGCCGTTCCCTGGCCCTTGGGCACTCATTTCTGCTACTGCTTTATTTCAGTCCCAACTCTCCCCAATCCTATTTGGGGGGTTTGTAGCAAAGACACTGGAGCAATTTACCATTTCCTTCTCTAGCTCGTTTGGGTTAAGTGACTTGTTTAGGGTCACACAACTAGTAAGCATCTGAGGCTGGATTTGAACTCAGATAGAGGGGTCTTCCTGACTCCAGATCCAGCGCTCTGTCCACTATGTCACCCTAGCTGCCCAAAGGTCACCTGCTCCATCTTCAGCCTGAGCCAGTTTGCCCCTCCTTAGGCAGCCTTGCCATATTGGTGCCAGGTTTAGCTCAGACCCCTAATCAGCATGAGCCCTGCCGTAGCTCAGAACTCCCAGACTCCAGTGATCCACCAGCCTCAGGCTCCCTAATCACAGGAATCACAGGAGGGCACTACCACACACAGCACACATCTCAGCCTGTGAAGGCTTGGCACATAGCATGTGTTCGGTAGACATTTTCTCATTCGTTCTTAATACAAAGATTGAATTCGCCATTTTTGACTGCTGCCTTGGTATTATTTCCTAGTGAGTTTTGTTCTAGAAACCCTCAAAGCTTTTGGAAGCCAATTGTCATCAAGCAAGGCCTCTCCCATTGTGTACTCATGATGTTGCCTTTTGGACCTCCATTGTAAGATTGTACATTTGATACGGTTAGAAAACCTCTTGCTACCAACTCAGTCTGATTCTCCAATCTCTATTCCAAGAAGCCCTTGGGATACAAAAATAATTTGTTTTTTATGTTGTCCCCCTCCAATGGCAAAATTGTCCTATATTAGTCCCTTATATAATGACATCGGATCTACAGCCATCCACAATCGACATGGCAGGCCCAACGCTCTTCACTTCCCATCTCTATAAGCATTTCAGCATCCCTTGACCTCCAATGTTGTCTCTACCTACGCCAAATCCATCCCATCTTCCATCTGTGGCTTAGCCTCTGTCCTTCCCTTGGATATACTCAGTCCAGCCTTTTCTTAGCCTACCCTGTGATTCACACATCAAAAAAAACAGAGGAACTCTCTGACACACTTCCAAGAACTGATATAGAGGGGCGGGAGGTGGTGCAGTGAGTATCAAGAGGACCTGAGTTCAAATCTGGCCCCAGACACTTATCACAAAACTAGCCCTGTGACCTGGAACAAGTCACTTAACCCCAATTGCCCTACCTTCCTCCCTCCACATCAGAATTGATGTGGAACATTAGGAGGGATGAGGCATAAAGAAAGGGGTTAAATGGCTGTAAAATTGGCGATGGTTTCTTTCCCTCATACTGTCCCATCCACCTGGCATACAGGCCCTGTCTCGTTGTCCATCATCATCCTCCCCACCCTTAAGGCCAAGCTCCATTGTCATCCACACCCCTCCCAGATGAAACCCTGGAAAGAAATCTCTTCTTTCCCTGCCCTTGAGCTTCTGGAACCCTTAGGAATATTCCTTCATTCCTGTGAAAGGCAGTGATGGATCTGGAGCCAAGCGGTTCTAGCACTGACCCACGCAGAGGAAAATTGTCAGCTGTGTGGCCGTGGGCACCATATTGAACCTTTATGGGCCTCAGTTTTATCATCTGTAAAACAGGGATTATAACCCGTCTCACGAAGTCATTATGGGGATGAAATGAAATGAAAGATCTAAAGTGCTTTTCAGCCCTTAATGCACCATATGAACGTCAGCTCTTATTATTAAAGATAGAAATTATTCCTGGGATTTCGCTGACACATGAAAATCGTAGAGGAGAAAGCTCCCTCTGCCATACAGGTTGGTGCCTTCTCTGCAGCTGATACTCCTAGAGAGTGTATAAGAGTCACACACACACACACACACACACACACACACACACACACACACATACATGCACACTCACACACACTCATATACACACTCACACACACACACATTTACACAGACATACACTCACACACACTCACATTCACACAGACACACATACTCACATTCACACACACACACACTCACACACACTCACATTCACACAGACACACATACTCACACTCACACACACACACACACTCACACACACGCCCCAATAAACAGCACTCTCCTATGCCACTGGAACTAGATTAGAGCATAACTGGGAAATATTTAACCAAATGAATAAAAATACAATAGAACCTAGATAATGTTAAATGTGTTTCCTAAGTGAATATGTAGTCTGCAGAGATTTTCCTGTATGGTTTAGTGGCCCCCATTGCTGTACAAGTTTGACACTTCTGACTCAGAGCACAGAGAAGTTACGTGATTTTTCTGGGGTCACAGCCAGTGGAACTTTAACCCTAGTCTTCTAGATTCCAAGGCCAGCTTTCTATCTACAGTACAACACTGCCTCTCAAATGCTATATAAATGTCCTTTATTATTAAGGGCACTGACTGAACATGTGATTTCACTGATACAGGGCAAACCCAGACGAGAAAGCTCCCTCTACCACTGTGGGTCAACACCTTCTCTACAGTTTGAGGCTGTGGAGATTCCCCAGGATCACGGAAGGGTTAAGAGCTTTGCTAAGTCCATGGCAGGACCGAACAAAGGTCATTCTGACTCTAGGCCAGTTCTCTACCCAATAGACCACACTGCCTCTCAAGAACCAGGAATACAAAATAAAAATGGAAACCATTTCTGCCAGGAAGGAACTCACAGCAGATGTAAACACATAAATAACTATGCAGCATATGTCCAGTGTGTAATATAATCTTCCACAAGATCACAGATGACATGCAACCCAAGACAAGAGAACGTGGGTCATTGGTGGCATGTCGGGAAAGGCTTCATGAAAGAGATGGGAGCTGACGCATACAGTGACGTCCACAAGGCAGAGGTGAAGGATGACATTCCAGGCACAGGGAACCATCGGTCAAGTCAACAGACATTTATTAAGCACCTACTGTGTGCCAGACACTGAAATATCGAGCATTTATGTACTGCATTAAGGTTTGCAAAGGATCTTCCGGGTATCATCTCATCTGATTCTCACAACAGCCCCGGGAGGCAGATACTATTATTATACAGGTGAGGAAACAGAAGCTGAATGAGGTTAAGTGATTGGCCCTGGGTTGGATTTAAACTCAGGTCTTCCTGACATCACAATAGTCCTGTAATCTATCCAAATGCTACAGAGCTGCCCCCTGCACAAAGACATGGGACTCCATATATGGGAAAGAACCAGAAAGCCAGCATGACTAAAATGGAGTGGGATTAAAAGGGACCAATAAGAAAACCCTGGGAGAGAAGAAAAACCATTGTGGAGTGCCGTGAGACTGCACATCTCTTATCCAAGGACCCACCTACAATGTCAAAGAGGTTCATGATCAGGGTGGTCTGAGGAAGTTGACAAGTGTTTTTTGAATGAGTTAATGAGTCAAAGAAAGCATGAAGGAATATATAAAGCCAATGCAATATTGTACGAGTCTGAAACCTTTCTGAATATCATAAAGTTGTTATACATTAATTAGGCAGCGATGGATAAGCACCTTCCTAGATTTACTGAAAGTAACACACAAATCGAGCTGTAATGTAATTAATTCAAAATTACACAAGCAATCAAGGTGTGCTCACTTTTCTATCAATCAAGGCCTAATTACTTCACTGTGAGAAGGCTCCATGGGGATTTGGTTAGCATTTAATGGGGCTTCCAGTCAATACCACTGCTCAGAAATTGCTAGATTATTTTTTTTTTTTTTAAGAAAACTGGCTCAGTGACACTGAGCTAAACCTCTAGAGCCATATTTGTAGTTGGTCATCAATTCCTGGGGCAAGAATGCCTTCTAAAGGTGAGGTCCCAGCACAGGTCAGGGTGTTGAATACCACTTTCCAAAAATATAAGGAAAGAAGAATCACAGAATGGGAGAATTTCAAGGTGGGAAGGGACCTCCAAACCTCACCCTGCCAAATGTCATTTCTAGAATACATAGAATAAGTAGCTGCCCAGTCTTTGTCTAAAGACCTCCAATGAGAAGGAAGCAACTTGTGTTTGTCCTTCGCTTTTGAAGAGTACCATGGCACAAGGGAAATGATGACATGACTTACAGTTGATATTGATTTGAGGGAAGGAAGGTTGTGCAAGGTCACCAGCCTCATTTTCTCCTCCAGAGTCAAGTGGGTCCAGTGACCAGATATTCTCAGGATGACTGGAGATGACCCAGAATGCAATGGGAGACCCTGGCCCTTTTATTCTAAGGCCTTTTTAGGTACTCACTTAGAGTGAATAGGCCTCTTTAACAAATGAGTCAAGGGATGGCCTTTTGAATTAGAAAAGGGAAAAAGATCAAGCTGGGAGGGGAAGACCCTCAGGCTTGCTGTGCCAAAGAGAAACAGTTACCACTGACATTCACTCTAAGCCAGGGGGGTCCATAATACAGTCATTAAGTAGAGCTTGGGCAGGGACCTATTGTGGTCCAGTCTATGAGCTTTGGAGTGAACTGGAGTGAAGATTTTGGTTGGAAATACAGACAGACAGATAGACAGATACAGAGACAGAGAGACAGAGACAGACACAGACACAGAGAGAGAGAGAGACAGAGAGGAAGGAAGGAAGGAAGGAAGGAAGGAAGGAAGGAAGGAAGGAAGGAAGGAAGGAAGAAAGGAAGGAAGGAAGAAGGGA
>CM053586.1:349576389-349657357 GCA_028646515.1 Pseudochirops corinnae
TTCCCAATTTTTCCTCCACTTCTCTTATTTAGTTTTCAAAATCCTTCTTAAGCTGAACTCTAGCTTTTAGGCAATCTTCATGTTTCTTGGAAGCTTTTGGTGTGGGAGTTCTGACTGTGTTGTCTTCCTCCTGTTCCATGCTTTGATCCTTTCTGTCCCCCCAAGAAGGAACCTAGAGTTCAATTGCTGTTCTTACTTTGTTTCCTTTGCCTGCTCATGTTGTTGCCAGTCAATGATTTTTTAGCTCTGTGGAACTCTGCTTCCAGAGGGGAAAGCTCTGTCCCAAATCCCTGGGGTTTTCGCAGTTGCCGGAGCTATTGGGAGGCCACTGTTTTTTTGCAGCCCCACCAGCTTTGGCTCACTGAAAATGCACCCCAGGACCACCACCCAAACCACAATCCGGATCCAGGCAGCTCAATGCAAGAGCATTTAGCCTCTGAACAATCTCTTGCTCTCCCCCCCTCTCCCCCCCCGCAAGTCTGCAGGCCAGGAGCTCTGAAGCAGCCACCTGGAGGCAGCTGCAGGGCTGCCACTTCTGCCACTTCCTTGCCCTGGAGGCAATTTGGCCAGATCACTTTTCTCCCCCAAATTTAGCTGAGTTTCACTGACCTTTCACTTTGTCCTTGTTTCTTATGGCTTGATAATTCTGGAAACTGCCACAGCTGCCACTGATCCACTCTCCTGAAGGCTCCAGCTGCAGCTGGTCATGGCTACCCCAGGGCCAAGCCGTGGTTTCAGCCTAGGCTGGTTTCAGCTCCCAGCATGCTGTGATGAGCCCTTTCTGATGAGCTGCCTTCAGTGGGAGATGTGTTTTTCTGTATTTTTGTGAGTTTTGGAGCCCCAAAATTTGTTCAGAGTCATATTTTATGGGTATTTAAGGTGGCTATGTGGGAGCTGCAGAACCTTGTTGCTTCTACGCTGCCATCTTGGCTCCACTCCCACTCCTGCTTATTCCAATGAAATCACAGGTCCATCAGGGGAAACCTCCCCAGCATCTGGCTTATAGTAGACACTTAGTAAAATCTTGTTGAATTGAACTGGTTGGAAAGAGTGGAGCAGTAAGGGCATGCCAAGGGCTGGTTATACAAAGATTATCATTTGAGGACCTAAAGTCTAAAAGGAGGTCCAAAATTGTTTAATTATGGAGAAGAAACAGGTAGAAAAAAAAGGACTGTTAGCCAAAGGTCTAAATTAAGTTGAAGATGGGGGTGCTTAATCAGATAGAAGCAAGATAATCCACCAGGTAAAGAGGTAAGCACAAGAAAGGTCCCACAGTATGGTGGCCATTGGGCACCAAATCATGGGGAGACTTTAACAAAGAAAGGATGGAGTTAATGGAGACATGGGATTCAAGAAAGGGGCTCAGCTACAGGAGGACCAGGGAAGAATTCTGTCATGGGAGAACTGGGCTACCAAGGTCAGAGGGATGCCAGCAGCAGGTGCCTCAGTGCTGAGGGTCCTTTGGTTTTCCCCACCCTAGGACTGGCCCCAGATGCTGGGGCTAGGCTGATGTCATAAAGTCATAAAATATCCAAGCTCAGCAGGCATCTAATCCAAAGAACAGAGGTTTGGATATGCGATTCCATTGGTATAAGGAACATCCATTTGATGGAAGTCCATCTGCCAATAAAGATTGGCACTCACTCTTACAGTGAGTGTAGAGTCTTCGAATTCAGTGTGTTTGTCTACAGTGTAGAGTATGGAGTATTGAGCACAGTGAGTATTAGAGTATGGAGATTCACCTAGAGTGCTGAAACTTTTAAGGGTCTTGCCCAGGATCACACATCCAGGCTATGTCAGAAGCAGGATTTGAACCCAGGTTTTCCTGGTTCTGAGGCTAGCCCTGTACTACATCACATTGTTTGTCATACTATATCTTCTCTACCACAAAGTCATGGGACCTCCAAAGGCCCAAACACATGATCATAAATGTGCTCTGTAGGATCTTCAACAAGAGATCATACAGTGTGACAACCAACTTTGATAGACTGGATTCTTCTCAGCAATGCAGGTTAATAAGACAACTCCAAAAGACTCATGATGGAGAGAAATGTCTGCATTTAGAGAAGAACTAGAAAGAATAGAATTTGAATGCAGACTGAAGTGAACTACCTGCTCTCTTTCTTTTTCTTGTTTGGTTTTGTTTCCTCTTTCCCATTGTTCATTCCATCAGTTACAACCCTTCTTTACAACCAGACTAATGTCTAATGTGAAAGTATTTGCAGATCCTATACTTGATTGCTTGCTGCCAGGGAGGGGGGGAGAAAAGAGGGAGGGGAAGAAAATTTGAACTTCAAGAGATTGTGGAACTGAATCTTGTAAACCAAAGGTAAACAAACAAATTAATACAGACAAAAAAATTTTTTTAGAGATCATACAGCTTTTGCTTCAAGATCTCAATCATGAAGGATTCACAACCTCCATTCAGACAAGCTTATTCCTTTTTTAGACATCTTAGGACATTTCTCCACTTAAATTAAGCCTCAATTTGCCTCTTTGTAACTTTTCTTCATTAATCTTAGTTCTAATCACTGAGATCAAGAAAAACAAGTCTTGTCCTCTTCTCTATTTGTATCCTTGAAGACAGTTATTAGACTCACCCACCCAATGCCGTCTCTTCTCCAGACTAATTAATCTGAATTCCCTTTTCCTGTGGCTTCTTTAGCATGGAGTTGAGACCCTTCACTGTCCTGATTGTGTTCCTCAGTGGGCTCTCTAGTTCACTGAAGTGATTTCTAAAATGTGGCCACTAGAATAGAACACAAAAGTGCAGATTGTAGATTTGGTAATGAGGGTCAAGTGGCCATTTGTTCATTCGATAAACATTTTTAATAATATTTTATCTTTTTCCCAAAAAGTTTTAAAATTCATCATTTCAAATTTTGAATTCCAAATTATCTGCATCTTTCCCTTCCCTTCCCTCTTCAACAAACATTTACTAAGTAGTTCAGGTATCATTCCCCTTGATACAATGACACAATATTCGTAAAGCAGTTGGCACAGTGCCTAGAACATAACAGGTGCCCCCAAAATGCTTGCTATTATTATAATCATTAATATTATTAATCTCTGGGGATGAAAACAATCTAAATCCTTCTCACCACTACCCATAGGATATAGGGGAGTGATCCTCCTCCATGTTTAAAGATGGACTGGAATAATATGGCCGAAGAGCTAGGCAGCACAATGTAGAGAGCACGGGACCTGGAATCAGCAAATCCTGAGTTGAAATCTAGTCTCAGACACTTACTAGCTGTATGATCCTAGGAAAATCACTTAAATTCTCTTTGCCTCAGTTCACTTGACTGTAAAATGGGGATAATTATAGCACCTACCTCCCATAGTTGCTGTGAGGATCAAATGAGATCATTTTAAAGCACTTAATGCAGTGTCTGGAACAAAATAAGTGTTATGTGTGAGTAGACACTAGCTATGATGAGGATGATGGTGATGATGATGATGATGATGATGGTGGTGGTTGTAGAGGACAATGCAAGTCAAAAGCACCTTTGTCCCACAGGAAATCAGAGATTGCCTTGGAGCCTCTTGGTTTTGGGATCTTCCCATGCCTGTAAGAGATAAGGGTCACAGCCCAGTTGCCAGCTCACAAGGAAGTCTCCTACAAGCTTTCTCACTTGATGAGCAGCAGCTGACATGATTGGTTCAGCCCCCCTCCATTGGTCCATAGCCCTGTGCACAAGGAGATCATGCTCGAATCATGTTGCCCTTAGACTGTAAAAGGAGAACACCATTATGAAATAAAGAACAGCTACTGCAAGCTTCTCTCGCCTCTGGTCTCTTCATTCCCTCCTGAGAAGACAATCTAAGGCTGGTCCTTAGGTTAATGAACTGAGCGGCTGTTGCAGGTGGTGATGAAGATGATGATGGTGATGGTGATGATGTGATGATGAAGATGATGATGATGATGATGGTGATGGTGGTGGTGGTGATGATGATGATGATGGTGATGGTGATGATGATGATGGTGGTGGTGGTGATGATGATAATGATGATGATGATGATGGTGATGATCATGATGATGATGATGGTGATGATGATGATGGTGATGATGATGATGATAATGATGATGATGTAGGCATGGCATTTAGGCACCCTTTACATTTGAGGGCAAATAGCATATATTTGCACATTTATGAAATTTATCTTAACTATACCAGGAATCTACGCCCCCCCCCCCATTTAGTCCAGATCCTGTAAGACTCATTCTAGGATTTTTTCACATAAAGTTATCACTTGCATGCAATATTTAATAAGTGTAACACTCCTTGGGGTCATTATTATATTTTGTCTCCATCTGGGATTTAATCCAGGAAAATCTCCCAAAATAGCTCAGTCTACTTTGCGCCTCATTTCTCATGATGATCCTCATATCCTCCCTGCTTCACCTGACCCAAAAGGAAAGCACACTCCTCGTGGCTGAAAACATATTTACTGAATGAAAAAGAAAGATTAAAAACACAGTATTGAGACTCCTCGAGTGGCTGTTTGCCACTCAGCTGACATGCCCACCCTCAGCAGCATTGGTGACCTCTTTAATGCCTGACTTCTCACATTTACTCTTCCCAAGGAAGCTAATGCTCCCAGAAGACATTGGCAGATGAGGAAGACAGGTGCATTCCCCCAACGTCACAGTCATGGAGAGATAGGATATCATTCCCCCACACACACATCTTTCTGGTTCATAGACAATCTATCCAAGGTGTCAAGGACTGGCACTGTCTCCATCTTCTCCATGAAATCCTCCCTTAGTGGTTAGCTGCACCATCTTTTCTCCTTCAGCTGGACTCCAGCAGATCTTCACCTCTCTCCATCTTGCTACCCTCTCTCTCTCACTGTCTCGGTCTCTGTCTCTATCTCTGTCCCTCTCCATCTCTTTGTCTCTTGGTCTGTCTTTTTTTCAGTCTCTATATTTCAGTTTCTCTGTCTCATTGCAGAGAGAGAGAGAGAGACAGAGAAGAGAGACATAGCGGGGAGAGTGACTGAGACAGAGAAATCTTTAGACTGTCACATTGCCAAAGCTTTTTCTTTCAATAATCCTACCCTACATGGTTCTCTGGTGCTGGTATAACTTGACTCTGACCCTGCCAGCAGTCCATTCTCTCTCTCTCTCTCTCTCTCTTTCTCACTTTCCCCTTGCTCAGTGTGGCCACATCACTTTTGTATTCCCAGTACTTATTGACCAATGTGCTCCCCAGGGTGTACAGGTTCAGGGGGAATGATGGGAATCTCCCATAACAAGATAAAATGGAAGAATGTCCAATAGAGACCAGGCTTCATAGAAAGGGCTACAATGCATTTGGAGCTGGAAGGCCCTCAGGGTCACTCAGCCCAACTCTCCTCATTTTTCAGATGGTCAATGGAGGCCTAGGGGCATTGTGTGAGCTGCCCAGGATCACACAGGAAATAAATGTGTGAACTAAGGTTCAAACTCAGCCAACCAACACCAAATCCAAATGCTTGTCTCTGCATCCCACTGCCCCATCCCTCTTCCTCTTCTAATGAGGTTGCTTTGTTCCTGCAAGTCTGGGCAAGTTTATCCTCCTATGTTTAATCAGGTGAAAGGCCCTGGCTAACTTCTGTCTCAGGAGTCAGGAATGAATCTCTGTGCCTTAGAGTGACCTGGCCCACAGGGAATTCCTCATGGGACCTTGGCCCCTGAAAATGCACAACACGCAAGCCTCTGACATGCAAGCCATCTCAATACATGTCCACATGGAGCAGGGGGGAAGTTCTGTCCATGGGCAGCTTGGACTAGAGGGTCTGTGAAGCCCTTTCCTCTTCTGATGCTTCCTCAGGGAAGAGTCCTGCTGATGAAATCAATAGCATTCCTGGACACCTGAAACAACAGTGACTCCCCCAATGTCGGTCAGGTTCTGTGTTTACAATAGTATAGGGAGCTCCTTGATAAGGAAATCTCCTTTACCTGGGGAGATCAGCTCGTCTTCTGCAACTTGGGGTGACAGATAGTTACTGAAGGCCTGGGAGGCTGGAAGGAGAAATTACTTTTGTGCCCTGGATCACACTTGGTTAAGTGGAATCACAAGGACTCAAATTCAGGTCTCTCCAAGCAGTGTGACCCTGCACAAATCACTTTAGCCTCTCTTTTCTCACCTGTAGAATGAGGCCTCCCATGCCGATGCAATCCCTGTAAGTGGAAACAATTCTTGGACCATCTTCTAAAATTAGGCAGAGTTTCTTCCCCAAAATGGTACAACCTACATGGATTGTGATGAGCCCTGCTGAGTGTCCTGGTGACCCTTTCAGCAGCCCAGACACCACTCACAGGCCATAAGTGCTTCAGGGCAGGGGGAGAGAGATGGGGAGAAAGGAACCTGGCATTTCTCTTCTGGGGCTTAGCCAGAAATAAATTCCTAAGAGGCAGTAAGGTCAAGTCAAACACTGAATGCCCTTGCAAGCTGAAGAACTGGGTGCAAATCTTGCACCTGTGTGACCTCAGATAAGTCATTGATCCTCCCTAGACCTCCCCATTTGTAAAGTGAAGATATTTGGCTAAATGACCCCAAAGTTTCCTCCAGCTGTCAAGCTTATGATCCCTCTGGGAGACATGGATATGCCCACCTTTGTATGAGACAAAAGCCTCTATGGATCTTCTCATTTGGTAATAGTCTTCAGGGTCAGGTTACCTAGAGACACTCAGGGACAAAACAGCCCAATTAAGCTGATGGAAATGGGGGGTACATTGGAAAACAAAGCATTAACTGACAACCAGGTCTATAATGTTTTGAAGTTTACAGCATTCTCAAAAAAACCCTCAAGACTTGGAAGGGGCCTCAGAGGCTGTCTAGACCTTAACAGGATGCCTTCCACAAAATACCCCCAAATGAGTGCTCTTACATCCTTCCCACTTGAAGACCTCCTCTGAGGGGGAACGTCACCTCCCAAAGCAGCCCATTTCTCGTTGGGATATTCCTTTATTGTTTGGAAGTCTGCCTCTCTGGAATTTCTTCCCACTGTTCTGAGTTCTGCCTTCTGGGGTTAAGGAGGATGAGGCTGATCCCTTGTCCATAGGACAGCCCTTCAGAAACTTGAAGATAGCCATCTTCTCCCACCCACACCTTTACATCTTCAAACTAAGCCCTCTCCATTCAGGGTGGGAATTGATTAAGTCTCCTAGAAGTGATCTAGTCCAACCTCCTAATTTGTTGAATGAGAAAAATGAGACTCAGAGAGATGAAGTCACTCAAGCCAGGTCACATAAGAAGCAAGTGTCAGAATTGAACCAGGTCTTCTCCATCTGATCTTCATGAAGCATGGTCTCAAGACCGTCTCTTCCCCACCCTCATCATCCTACTCTTGATGATTTCCAGCTTATCAACATCCGTCCCAAATTGTGGTACCCAGAACAGGACACGATATTCCCAATTTGGCCAACCAGGGCACAGTCCTCTGATGTGATCCCCTTTATATCTGGAAGCTGTTTGCCTCTTATGGCAGCCCAAGACTACACTAACTTTTTGTCACCAACATGACACTCAAAATAATAGGCAATATTTACATAACACTTTGAGGTTTGCAAAACACTTTACATACGTTATTTTATATGATCGTCACAACAATCCTGGGAGCTAGTACTACTGTTATCCCCCTTTTACAGGTGAGGAAACTGAGGCAAAGGAAGGTTAAGTGACTTGCCCAAGGTCACACCACTAGTAAGTGACTGAGACAGGGTTTGAACTCAGGTCTTCCTAACTGACTCCCATTCTCTGCCGTCTGCTCCCTAAATTCTGTCCCTTTTATGAAAAAAAAAAACTAGCTGCCTTTCCTGAACCCCAGAGGTTGGCGCGCTTTCTGGTCTTAAATCACCTTGCGTCCACTCATCTGATTACATATTGTCTCCCACTGTATAATATAAGTTTCTCAATGGAAAGAATAGTTTCCTTTCTGTTCTGTGTCCCTGGCACCTAAAACCTAGAACACATCCTCGGTTTGCTCAAACAGCCTTAGAAGCTATCTTCCTTTATCTGTTTGGCAGGCTTTCTGTATGTTGTTGTGTCTCCCTGGTTCCCTGGAAGGGACCGTGAGGTCATCTCCTCCAACACCCTCTTTTTTACAGCTGGGGGAGCTGAGGCCCAGGAAGGTAAGCGACTTCCCCAAGGGAATTTGGCAGGTAGCCAGCAGGAGAGGCAGTATTCTCACCCAGTTCCATTGACAGGTTGGCTCTACTCCATCCCCAGCTGTCCATCCATTCCACTGTGAGATACTATCGGACAGAGGCTGCTGCTCTTCTGCCCTTAGCAGAATGCCTGGGACATCCCAGGCACTTAATAAAAGCTTATTTATTTGCCAACTTCCTTAACTCTCAGTCTCAGATTCTACCCTGCCCCTCAAAACACACACACACACACACACACACACACACACACACTTTGTTATTTTCTCCCTTATGGAATGAGTAACCCTAGAAACTTATTAGCAGTGTGACCCTGGGCAAGTCATTTCAGTTTCCTCATCTGTGAAATGAACTGGAGAAGGAAATGGCAAACCAATCCAGTGTCCCTGCCAAGAAAACCCTAAGTGGGGTCACCAAGAGTCAGACACAAATGAAGCAATTCAACCACAATAACAAAAGCTATCACCTGTGGCATGAGTGGTGAGACCATGGATCTCAAAGAATGCATCCAATAGGGAACATGTGTTCCAAAGACCTCCATTTATTACAGGGTCTAGAATTCTGCCCCCCACAAGGACATACACTCTTGTGTGCATGTACAGCAGAACAAATTCTATGGAGCATCTGAGAATGAGAACCCCTGGCTATGTCTAACAGCCAGTTAACATACCCTAGGATGATGAACAAGTGAACTCTGCCCCCTCTCCCCACAGACCTCCTGTATACTCTGCCGTCTGCTCCCTAAATTCTGTCCCTTTTATGAAAAAAAAAAAACTTAAATTTGCAGTAACCTCAATAACTATTCCTTGCAAAAGCTACCAGCGCTCCAGCATCTCTGGGAGTCCCTTAAAAGTGTGGTTTTCATCCTATCCAGACAGCTCGGTTGTTTATCATCAGCCTTGTTTTCTAATGTTTTAACACTCATTGTTTACTGTACTTGGATTGATTACCAATATTCTCCAAGGTTTTAGTAGCTTTGTGGTGGCTGTGATTCACGATAGAATGTAACTTAGAGATGAATGGGTCTGGGTATAATCGGCTGCATAATTATTGGTGTTGTCTGTTGTGTTGGAGAAAGAGTATTGAATCGGGTCCCAAGAGATGGGGGTTCCAGATTCCCCTCCACAGCTTATAAGTAATGTGAACTTAGGAAAATCCGTAAAGGCAGTGTGTCCCGGGGGAAAAAGCACTGGCTCTGGAGTCAGGAGAGCCAAACTCTGGAGGCAAAGTCCCACTTTGAATGACGCCACCTATGAGACTCTGGAAAAGCCCCTTCACCCACTTGGACCTCAGTTTCCACATCTGCAAAATAAAGAGGTTCTACCAGATGCTCTCCCAGACCTAGAGAGGTAATCTTCTGAGCCTATATAGCCTCCGAGATCTCTCCCCACTTTCAGTCTGTGAACCTACGTTCTCTGGAACTCTGCTCCTTGGAGCTAGCCCAGTATCCCACTTGGGGATGGACAAAATGGTCTTAGAAAGTCCTGGCTAGCTCTAAGTTGTAGGATTTCATGTCTATATTTTCAGAAACCAATAGTGATCTGTGCTGGCTGCTCCACAGTCTGGTCCTCTGGCTTTGACTTAGCTTTTTTGTAAGTTTTATTTTAAAAACCGATGCCTTCATAGGAACCCAGATTCAGAGCAAGGAAGGACCTAGGCCAGGCTTTTCATTTTATAGGTCCAGGGAAGGCTAAGACTCATCCATGATCATGCATATGGAAACTGTCAGAGACTGGATTTGAGGCTAGGACCCCCACCTCCCGAGGTGCATTCTTCTTCACAGCCCACAGTTTCCCAGAAAGGTTCTTTCTATTAAAATTTCCTTTCCTTTTCTTTCCCACTTTCTTTCTTAACATCTCTCACATTTGACTCCCTTTCTCCACCCAAATGCCCCCTCCCCTCATTCAGTTACTCATTAGCTGTCACCTTGGCTAGGAGAATGGCTTCCTACTGGGTTTCTCTCCTTCCCACCTCTCCCTTCCTCAATGCAGCCTTCACAGAGCTGTCAGACTGATATCCCCGAAGCAAGGTCTGGACACGCCACTCCCCGGAACAGGGGCTCCATATTGCCTCCGGTAAGACATCATCATCTTGGTTTGGCCTTTAAAGCCCTGCCATCTAGCTCCAACTTGTATGTCTGTTTTGCTTTCACATTCATGCCCCCTCCCACACTATATGTTCTTCTCAGTAGAGTCTGATTGCTTCCCCTTGAATATATCATCCATTTCCCACCCTCGTTCCTCTAAAAAATATACCAATAGTTAGTATTTAATAGCACCTACTATGAGTACTTTATAGATATTATCTCATTTGGTCCTTATAACAAACCTGGAAAGTAAGTGCTATTATTACAATTGAGAAAACTGAGGCAAACAGAGGTTAAGTGAGTTACCCAGGGTCACCCGGCTACTAAGGCTGGATCTGAACTCAGGTCTTTCCAAATCCAGGTCCAGAGCTCTATGCACTGCCCCACCTATTGGCCTGCTTTCATTCCTGAAATGCTCTCCCTTCCTAATTACCTGTAAGGGATAGGTCAATCTCTTCTACAAAGCCCTGTGGAATCTCCTTCCATTGTTAATGTGGGTGTTCTCCCCTCCTGCCTGAAATTACTTTGTTATATATAATATACATACAAATTATTTATATATACATACATACAAATATTTTGCATACAAATACATACATACAAATTATTTATATATATATATATGTGTGTGTGTGTGTGTGTGTGTGTGTGTGTATTTATAAATATTAGTAACTTGGACAGAGTATACCCATGCTGTATATACATACATATATGTATGCATGCACGCACACATAAATATGGATTCACACATATATGTCTATAGTGTTTAATTATAAATATATTTATTTCCTTCCAGTAGACTGAAAGCTCCTTGTGATCAGGGCCTGTTTCATTCTTGTCTTTTTATCTCCTGCACTCAGCACAGGACCTGGCATGCCGTAGATTCCTAATAAATATTTGTTGAATTAAATTGAACTGAACTGAAACAATTATTTCTTATTGCTCTCTTTTCCATTAATTTATTTCTTCTTTTTCTTTTTTCTTCATCATGCAAGTAGCATGTAAACTGTTCATCATCATTTAGTCTTTATCACCCTTTTCTTTCTGTTCTTTTTCTTCCTTTTTTAGTTCATCCATTATTCTTTTCTTCTGCACATATGTCTCTTTTCTGTTTCTAGTTCATTCATCTTAGAGTAGAAGCTTCTCTGGGGACTTTGACTCAATTCATGAGGGCCATAAGCATAGAGGAAAGCATGTGGGCACAGAGAGGCCACACAGAAGTCATCCCCATATCCTGTTGCAAGGACTAACCAGCTCCTCTGTAGGGTCACTCAGAGAAGGCTTCCAAGGGCACAAGTCGATGAAGGACAAGAAATGGCTTCATGAAGAAAGAGGGGGAGGAAATTTCAGGTGGGAGATTTAGAAGAGGGACAAGATGCATTGCCAATGAGGAAAACATCACCAGGCTTGGCTGGAACAGAAGATAGCAGCCAGGCAGTCAGAGGCGAGGGGGGCTCCAAGTGGTGGGAACCTAAGCTTGAAAACTGAAAAACAAATCAGAAGAACTGGAAGTCACTTTAGATGCTTGAAAATCCCAGCATCCCAGAGCAAGAAGGGCCCTCTGGGGTCATCTAGTCCAAAGAATGGATGCATCAAATGTATGTATTCCACCTATAGAGGGAAAAGAATGGAAGTGATGCAATCAAAACAGAAAACTGCAGAAAATTATTGATATAGTGGATGGATCATTGGACCTGGAGTCAGGAAAGTCTGAGTCCAAATCCTGCCTCAGACACTTACTAGCTGTGTGACCTTCACCAAGTCACTTAAACTTCCTCAGCTGTTTCTTCTATAACATGTGTGTGTGTGTGTCTGTATGTGTGTGTGTGTGTGTGTGTGTGTGTGTTAATAATAGAATCTACCTCCCAGGGTTGTTGTGAAGATAAAATGAGAAAATACATTTAAAACATTGTGTAAATAGTAACCGAATATCAGTAGGTTGTAATCGAGTTGACCAAATCACCCCCTCCCAGCTAAAGTGTCAACACACTAAACCCTAATATCTTAAAGATGCTATGAGTACACTTCTATAGTGAATCAATAGATTTTAATATGAAAATGTGAAAAAATGTCTTTAAAATTCATTGAATGAACTGCAGTGACTTGTCCAGGAAATCCGTTCAAATTTGTTGAGGAACTTTGGCTATGCCCTGTTATTCTACAAAATGACAAGCCAGCGCAAAATCCAGAGATGAGAGCACCTGGAAGCATGGAGGAAGCTTCCTGTCAAAGCCTTGGAAGAAGGAAGAGGAAGGGAACCAGCCTCCAACTTGGTCTCAATCACCTTCCCTCCATCTTGAATGGGGGAAGACTTCCGTGAGCTTCCCGCTGGCATCCTAACAGGTATCCTAAAATTTCCTCACCTATAACAAACCCCCGAAACAGCTGATGGCAGGGTCAGCTTCAGGAGCAAGGACCAACTAGAGGAGTGAGAAAAGGCATACTGAGGGCTCTACAAAGGAAAAAGTCCAGCAGATGTGCTACATTATGCTCAAAGGGAACATTTTCATCATCAGTGGCATATATATAGTACTTCAGAGTTTGTAAAGTGCTTAGCAAATATTACCTCATTTTCTTCTGATGACTGCCCCAGCAGGGAGGTGCTATTTTATCCCTATTTTAAGGGTGTGGAAACTGATCAGAGGTTAAGTGATTTGCCCAGAGTCACACAGCTGGTAAGTGCCTCGGGCTGGATTTGAACTCAGGTCTTACTGATTCCAAATTCAATGCTTCATTCATTGCACCATCTAGCTGCAGTCTTGAGAACTCCATCCAAAATACTTCCCATAGGGAATACATGTAACCAGGTAGCATTCATGAAAGGGCATTCACATAGGATACAGATGTGGTAGGGACAATTCACACCTGAGTCACAGCAAATTCACTCATATCTTCTGCTGATATCATTGAATTCTTGGACAGGAGTTTCTTCTGCTGCTTCTTCTGCTCCTGCTCATGCTCTTAACTGGAAATCTTCCTCAACTTCTCACTATTATTATATGCTGATCTCCATCTACTATGCCCCTGTAGAAGGAGAGGTCTGAGAGCTCTTTAGCTTGATGGCCACCAGGATTATCTGTATCATTTGTGATGCAAACCCCAGCCAGCTACATCCAGCCATGCAGATAAAAAAGACTTTAGCTACAGTGAAACCCTGTTTTATTGAGATTCTCTTTATTGCTCTTTGCTGTTATTTCATGTTTTACAAATTGAAACTTTGTGGCCACCTTGTGTCAAGCAAGTTTACTGGCACCATTTTTCCAACAGCATGTTCCCACATTGTGTCTCTGCATCACATTTTGATAATTCTCACATTATTTTAGATTTTTTTCATTGTTATTATATCTGTTATGGTGATATGTGATCAGTGATCTTTGATAGTACTATTGTAATTGTTTTGGGGTGCCACTAACTGCCCATATAAGGCAGCAAATTTAATCAATAAGTGTTGTGTATGTTCTGACTGTTCCACCAATGGGCAATTCCAGTCTCCCTCTTCTCAGGCCTCCTTATTCCCTGAGATATAACAATATTAAAATCAGGCCAATTAATAACCTTACAATGGACAATAACTCTACAATGTTCAAGTGAAAGGAAGAGTCAACATTATAGCAAACTTCATTGTTGTCTTATTTTAAGAAATTGCCACAACCACCCCACCCTTCAGCAACCACCACCATGATCAGTCAGCAGGCAATTGACATGGAGGCAAGACCCTCCACCAGCAAAAAGATTACAATTCTGAAGGTTCAGATTATGGTTAGCATCTTTTAGCAAGAAAGTATTTTAATTAAGGTACATTTTTAAGACATAATGCTATTGCATGCTTAATGGACAACAGCATAGTGTAAATGTAACTTTTATACGTACTGGAAAACCAAAAAATTCATGTGATTCTCTTTATTGCACTATTCACTTTATTGCAGTGGTCTGGATCAGAACTTGCAATATCTCTGAAATATGCCTGTATTTTAAAGTTTGTTTTTAGAACTCTTTCTCCAGTGCTCCCCAAGTGACAAGTCTGTGTTCCCTTGAAATTGTCTCCACTTAACAAAACTATGAAGGAGACTATAATGCCCCCCACCTTTGCCCCATTGCCAAGAAAGGCAAGCCAAGAATAAAAGGGGCCAGATGTGACTGACAGAGCTGGCAATCTTTGCCCTACTTTCCACTAAGCAACCAAACTTGCCAGGGTCCCTACGTGTCACTGAAACACAGCTTTTAGCCATCTAAGCCCAAAGGGGTGGTGTGCCAGAAACATTAACCTTTGCTGCTATGTATCCAATCCTGAGCTGGAAATTATTCATCCAGCAAAGCACAGGGCAAAGACCTCAGAAGCCTTGTGGTCTTTTTTAAAATTTTCCTTGTTTTGTCATCTACTCATCGTCTATTCTGTCAGCTTCAATATATGTGCTAGACTCAGGTGGCAGGTGTATGTGCATACTACATTATAAATTTTAAAAAAATAAATAAATAATGCCCATAAATCTTTCACCCACGATACTTCTGTCAAAGGCTGCCCAGATGTGTGAGCAAGAGAAAATTCTTTAGGTCTCAAAAACTAGGTTCACTTTGATATCTGAAAGAGAACAGAATTCTCTGTGTCTCGGATGAGGGCAAAGATAAAAGGGTTGGGGAACAAGGAGAATCGACTCATGGGAGGACATCATTGTATGATGCAGAGTCCTTTATCAGAATATTTGTAAAGGGAAACACTTCTGAAAATTCCTGGGCTCGGCCCTTTCTGAATCTGATTGTTCCTTTTCCCTTACCTAAGATCCCACTATCTCACACACTCTTCCCATGACAGTAGGAAGGTTACGCAAATGAGATACATATAAAGATCTTGGCAAACTTTAAAGTATTAGGTATTTTTTATTATTTTATTTTTGTTATTTTATTATCAGTGATTTTATTATTCATCATCGTGACTATTACCAATCGTGTTCAATAAAGTTCAGATAGAAATTATTCTGGGACAACTGACTACTCTGTTTTTCTTTAATATTTCCTTCTCTGCAAACTCTTACACAGATGGATACAATAATTGCTTTCTGTAGTTGAATAAAAGTATCGGGATGTAAGTTCGTCTTCTGAAGGCTTACTGAAAGCATTGTCAGAACATTTGCAGTAGCAGACAGGATGATGGGGATGGTATGTACCTCATCCTTTCCCATATGGTTTTGATTTCTTCTCTGAGGTTTCTACATTTTTCAATCTTTTGTTCTATGTAGTTTAGAGATTATGAGTATTGGGTTGGCGACAGCTTTAAATCCTTGTCCTTAATTTTTTATGGTTCTCTCATATCCAAGTGATTGTGGGCAAGAATTTGGTCTTTAATTTGGTTACAGTTTATTAGTTAGGTTTTCAAGGATATTTTGTAGTCTATATGGACATCTGTCATCAGTCAGTCCATGAAAGATAAATAACTTCCAATTCCAGCCACTGAGTCATGTATTGTTAGGATAAACAGTAGACACAATTGTTGGTCACCTACAGCTATGTGTTGCATTGCCTACCTTCCTGGCATCATTTGCTTTGATTACCAAATTTGGGCTCCTTAAACATGACCCTTCTGTACTTAGAATAATATTCTTTAGTATTATTGTCTCATTCTCGTATTTTCTACGGGATTGGTCTAGATTCATTTCTTATGGTTCTTGATATCATTATTATTTAATGGAGGAATTATATAATCACTGTTGTCCAACACAGACTATAGCTTATGAAAGAGTAAGAAGGTTTAAAGTTAGAAGGAACTTGAGAAATTATTTAGGCCAAAAGTTTATAATCTGGTTCAGTTCACAGACTCCCAAGGGGTCTATGGATAGATTTCAGGGAGTCTGTGCACTTGGATGGGAGAAAAATTACATCTTTAGTCTTATTTAATTGGTTTCTTTTGCAATCCTGTTTATTTTAACTTATGAATTTTTAAAAAATGAAACTGTGAAGGGATCCGCAGGCTTCATCAGACTCCCAAAGGAATCAATGACACTAAAAATGGTTAAGAGTCTCTGCTGTAAGTCAAGCTTCTGATTTGACAGAGGAGGAAACTGAGGACCAGCAGAGCAAATATTTTGCCCAAGTTTCCAGAGACCATAAATAAAATATAAAATGTCACTAGTGAATAGAATGTTTGAGGTGGAGCAGAGATCACCAGAATGTCAGAGCTACAAGGGACTGTTCTTGACTAAGCCTTTCATTTTGCATAGGACAGAAGGAAAATCCAGCAATGGTACACCACTTGCCTAAAACCTTCTTGCTGGAGGCAGAGCTAGAATCTGAACCAGACTCCCTGATTCCAAATTCAGTGCTTCCTCCCCTGCCTCTATTCCATAAATAGATACTTGTAAAGTTCCATGGGACAGAGCCCATCCTTCTAAAAGCTTATTTTCTTTAAAGAATATAATTGAATCAGTGTTTCTATTCTTGCAACCAGTCACTAGAAAACTTCATCATGGTAGGAATAACAGGGGACAGTGTTGGGTGGGAAGAGGGGAAAAGAAGGGTGCTCTAGCCCCTGACTGTTTGCAATCTGCTGTTCTGGCTAAGTCTAAGAAATAGCTGAATGGCCAATCTTTAAATCAAATGGAGAGATGGCTTGATAGGATTCCAATAAAACACATGAATCACAATGGCTATCGCCATATAATTAATCACCAGCCATTCCAGGAACATCCTGAAACATACTGAAACTCTCCATCACTGCATACATCCTGGATTAGACTCCAGGGGTTATTTTGTCAAAAGCAATTTCATTCTCCATATTGGGATATTAAATTGCTCAGAAATCTTCCACATGTGATGGCTTCAGCTGTGTCAGTGAGAATGGTGAAAGGCACAAAAATCGATTTAGCACAGTTTATTTTAACAATTGAACCCTACCCACTATCTGGTTGCTGTCTCAATTAAAGACAACATGTGTATTTCATGTGGCTAGTATATGAGGAGCACTGTATATGTGGTGGAAGATACAAAGGAAAGTACATTTCATTCTTCAGAAGATGGAGGAAGCAATGGGAAGAATAGAACCATCAACTTCTTAAGAGAAAATTAGGAGAAAAAAGAGAAATTATGACGACCTTGAAAGAAAATAGCTAGCTACTTCAGAGTTCACAACATCTTGGTTGGTTGGTTGGTTGGTTGGTTGGTTGGTTGGTTGGTTGTTTGGTTGGTTGGTTGGTTGGTTTGGTTGGTTGGTTGGTTGGTTATTGTCCTTCATGCTTGAAGAAGATCAAAATGCCATCACTATGTTGGGGTCAAGGTATAGTATATCTGACTGTGGCTGATCAGACCAATATGGTCTCAGAAGGATCTACCTTAAGTCAGGCACAAATAGTCCATGTGAACATTTGCAGTGGAGAGAATCATGGGACTTAGCCTGACATATACCTACATAGAGAGTATGTTTCAAACTTCAGGTAGAATAGGTAGACTGTAGCAGCCAAAATGTATACATAAAGTTGGCCAAGAGAAATAGGAAACTCAAGAATGAAATTCTTAATTGTAATATCAGAATCACAAAATTACAGTGTTGGGAGGAATCTTGGAGACACCATTCCTGAATAAGTATCTCTTCCAGCATCTCCTCAATAAGTGGTCATCCTGCCTTTGCTTGAAGACCTCGAATAAGAAGAGACCTGCTAGATCCAGACAGAGCCTATTCCACTTAGGGATAGGTCTAATTGTCAAGAAGTTTCTTTTTAAGGGGGGAAGGGAAAGCTTTACCAAGCCTAAATCTGCCCTTTGCTACTTCTCTTCATTGGATCTAGTTCTATTTGGGGAAACCAAGCAGAACAAGACCTCCAGTCCTTCAAATATTTAAATATAATTTTGTGCTGCCCCCACCCCTAAATCTTCTCTTGTCTAGGCTAAGCATGCCCAATGCCTTTCAAAGCTCCTCCTATAGCATGACCATGAGACTCTTCAATAACCTAGTTACCATCCTCCCCGTGGACTCTAGCTAACGAATATCCTTCCTAGAATGTCACTCCCAGAACTGAACATCAATTGCAGATGTGACCTGCCCAAGACAGAGACAGAATAAAAGGGTACTATCACTTTCCTTGTCCTGAAAAACATTCCTCTTTGATAACAACACCACCTAATATTTATACAACCCTTTGAACTTTATAAAAACACTTTACAAATATTATTTTATTTGGTCTTCAGAACAATCCTGAGAAATAGATGCTATCATTATCACATTTTTACAGAAGAAGAAAGTGAGATAGACAGAGGGTAAGTCACTTGCCCAGGGTCACACAATTAGTCGGTGTCTGAAATCAGATTTGAACTTAAGTCTTCTAGCCTCCAACTCTAGAATTCTATCCATCTGGCTGGCCCTGATGGATTGTAGAAACACATTATTCGCACGAAGAAGAAAATGGGAAGATGTCTAAGAACCAGTCATCTCTCCCCATGCTAGTCCATCTTCCACTCAGCAATCAAGGAAATATTCTTAAAGTATAGGTCTGACCATGTTACTCTTCCCCTATTCAATAAACTATTACCTTGAGGTTCAAATATCAATCCTTTGTTTGGCTTTGAAAGCCTTTCATAACCAGGACCTTGTCGACCATTCCAGTGTTCTTACACATACTCTCTTCCAAGAGCTACATGATGCAGTGATGCTCACCTCCTTCCTATTCTTCACACAAGACACTCAATCTCCTGACTTATGGATCTTTAATACATATGCCTGGAATTTTCTTCCATGTCTCCATCTTCTAGCTTTCCTGGCTTCCTTCAAGGTTCCTATATGAAGCCTATCTGGATTTCTTTTAATATACTAGGGCCTTCCCTCTAAGACGACCTCGAACTTATCCTGTATATTTCTTATTTTTTTCATAATTCTTTCCATATTGCTACAGCCCTCTAGATTGTAAGCTCCTGGAGGGCAGGGAATTTTTTTTTGTCTTTCATTATATCCCCAGTACTTGTTACAGTGTCTGGAACGTAGTAGATACTTAATGAACGATTGTTGACAAATATAGATCTCACATGTAGGAGGGGACTGGTGACCATGGAAGGAAGTTTTTGTCTGGGGAGTGTAACAACAAGCACCCTAGAATACCTAGGGTGGCTGCTAGCACAGGTTCCTTGATCTGCTTTTCTAAAGGAAAGCAACTCAAAATGGGTTAACAACCTTAAATATATATATATATTTACACACACACACACAATTTACTTAGCTCAGAGGAAAAAGTCAGCACCCCGAACTTCAAAGAATTACAAATATAAATTACAAGCAGACAAAAAATACAGACAGAGAAAATATCACAATTCAGCAGACCAGCAGATAAGGCTTCTAGCTGTCTGACCATTACATACATACATAGTTAGTTACCAGAGAGAGGAGCACCAACATTGGGGTTTTCAAAACCAGGGGGCTCAATTGCTGCCCAGAGTCTCATCTGCCCAAATCACACATCTCTTCCCATAAGTGAGCCCCAAAACAAAACCTCACCTCAAGAGTATATGTGTGTGTGTGTGTGTGTGTGTGTGTGTGTGCATACCCTTCTTCAGGGTCAGAGGACATCACAATCTTCGTGATCCACTACCTAATTACAAAAGGTGTGGGCCTTCCTGAAAAACAAGCCTTCCCTAACAAGCTTCTCTTGTTGGGCTCCAAGTGAGGGTCATTAAGGGGCAGAGAAGATCTTCAAATTCCCTAGGTCTATTAAAGGGCAAATTCCTTTACCATTACAGGGAGTCAAAAAATGAGGAGTGGAGTGATGGGGCAATTAACTGTCCTATCACATATTTCCCAGAAGCGATGGCAATATGTATTTCATTCCTGCTTTTGCGGTAAGAAGAAGAAAGTTGTGGGAGACAGAAACTCTGAGAAAGTCTGTGTGGGGGAAGAGTGGTAAAAAGGTGGTCCAAGACATATGGGTGGGTGAATAGGATACATCAGCCAAGGCCGACTGGTTATAATTTGTTGAACAAACTTGCTCCTCACTGAGAGAGGTGGCAAAGGGTGGTCCCAGTGGCAAGGCAGATGGCAATATGTCCCAAGATGTCCAGGAAAAAAGAAGAGCTTGGGAAGAAGACAATTAAGGATAAACTTAAAGGGGTTGACCCTGACCAGGGAAAGGGCCACCTCTTGTATAGGGAACAAAGAAAGGAGAAGAGACAGTGTCCATAGGTTCTGAAACGTAGAGTAGGAAAAAAGAGAGAGTTCAGGACAAGGAGTCATGTTATTTTTTTTCTTATTAAAGTATGAGAGGAGGTCCTTTGATGAAAAGGAATGGAGAGAAGTCATGTGGAAGGCTTGCAGAGAGGAGGGAACAGAAATAGTAGAGTGTGAAATCCCAAAATCTTTTGAGATGTCCCAAAACAGAATAGGGTTCCATCTCAAGCAGATGGCATAGCCTTGATGGTTACCTCCAACTCTGAGATTCACTAACATCATAGAATTTAAAGCCCAAAAGGCTTTTAGGGACCATTTAGATTGAACTTCTTTGTTTTTTATAGATCATGAAACTAAGGCCTAGATATATGTCACATCTCCCTAATTGGATGTAAGCTCCTTGAGGGCAGGCACTGTCTCACTTTTGTATTCAAAGCTCCAGTACCTCACACAGTGCCTGGTACATCAAAGGTGTTTTCTAAGTGCATATGGAATGGCTGATTGATTTAAAACCTGGGGTCTCTGACTTCTAACTCAGCAATCTTCCCACTCCATCATGCTTACTGCTCTGTTACAGAAAGAAGCTTTTTTGCTGACTTTTCACATGCCCAGAACCTCTTCTCTTTCTGTCAGACAGATCTCAGGATGCTGATTTCTCCTTTTGAATTGGAAAAACAGAAAGAAAAGATCCATCTGTATCTTTCAGTATTCAACATGTCACTGTGGGGAACATGGAAAAAATAAATAAAAGAGTGGAAACTATCCCAAAGACCAGTGGATTAGAGATGCATTTATTTGGTGTGTATGATCCCCAAATTTCAAGGCAGCTGAGGTATAATTTAATCCATTACGTGATTGTACAAAATTACTGCACCACATCAAAGTGACCATGGCCCTGCGCTCTGGGAAGGGCCATTGTAAAACGGTTTTCAAATACATAATGCAGTCTCTCAGGTGATTGAGAGGAGGGCTCCCATCACTGAAAATAATGCTTCACTCATGTTCCCAAGATCAAAACAATGGGGCCATTATTGCAGAGGCCCACTGAAATCCTGGGGCCATTTCTTCCAATTCACTTTGTCATGAGAGTGAGCTGAGGAGCCCAGGCATTTCTTTCTTATCAAAGTTTTCCTCCCTAAGACAGAAAAACAAAATTGAATCTTCAGGAAATGAGAAGGGAACCTATCCTAAGAAACAAAGGGAGTGGTCTTAGATGACGGCAATCTCCTCAACAAATTAAATTGTTCTCCACTTCCAGGCATTCCAACATCCTTTTCATTTCATTCTGAGCAAAAAATCAACTCATGAAAAGACCAGAATGGGAAGTTAGAAGAGAAACCAAGTGAAATCTCCTCCTTTCACTATGGAAGGAACTGAGGCCCAGACATGAAATGGGACTTGCCCAAAGTTATCAAAATGGTAAGTAGTGAATCCCAATTCTCAGGCTATTAGGAACCCCAGTCATTAATGTGTCATACACATTAACGTATAATAAACATGGTTTCTGCCCACAAGGAGCATCCATCGTTCCATGTCCCTACAATTGGCTAGGCTCTGTGTCCTCACAATCACTAGGGGGACATAAAATACATGAGTAAATAAACAGGAGCAAAAGAACACAGTAAAAACTGGAACAAAGAAAGAAATTGGGACTAGGATTTCATCAGTATAGTGATACTCCTCCCCTGATGTAGATCAGTACCTTTTCTGCAACACCTACTCTTAGAGAGCTGACTGAGGTATCGAGAAGGGAAGGGAGTCGTCCAGGGTCACACAGCAAGGATATGTTAAAGATAGGATGTGAACTCAGGTCTTCCCGGCTTCAAGGCCATCTCTCCATCCAATATGCAATATCATCTATAGCATGATAATATGGTCATTATTCCTCTTCTCTGCCCACCACTACTGATTATCTCAAACTTACCTTTGTCAAACCTTCTATACATGTAGTTTTGGCACATTGTCTCCCCCATTAGACTGGGAGTTCCTTGAGGGCAGGGGCTGTCTTTTGTTTTTCTTTGTATATCTAGTGCTTGGCAGGGTGCCTGACACATAGTAGATGTTAATAAATGCTTGTTGTTGCTACAAAAATACAAACTGATTTTTCATGTATTAACTTCTCAAAGATTCTAGGACAGAACTTTGAATATAATAGAGGCTCAATAAATGTTGTTCACTTAATAGCTACTCAAATCAAGTGATATTTATGTCAGATGAAAAAAACAACCACAATTATTTTGCTCACTGCACTGTGTACACTATGACTTACTTCAGGATTTCAATGGATCTGTGAACTCCATGTCACTAGTGCTCCCTCCAATAGTGAGGGTCACACCTCTTCTTCATGTTGTCCCATGAAGTCACCTATGATCATTCACTGTCAGTTATCTGAGAAGAATTGAGGAAAATAAAAAATAGGTATCTCAGGCCTGGCTAAATATTGTCTTGATTTTCCCAGAAAGGGGATACATCTTGAATCTGAAGAATATATACCAGGGATTTAACTCCAATTTCTGGCAAAATGTAGCGCGTGTTATAAAATAGTGAGGGAATATTTAGAAGAGAACCCATGATCACAAAGAACAGGACACACTAGACTAGACTGTTTTCTTGTCCATAGTTATTAAATGTTTTAGGGGATTAGAAGAATGACAGAGATAGTTTCAGTAGATTTTGGCAAAGGGTTTGAAGAGTCATGCTACACTATTGTTATGGAAAAGATGGCAAAATGTGAGCTAGATAGAAGTACAGGTAGATGAATTTGAACATATTTAACACAATCTAAGAGTGGAATAACTTTGGGGAGTAGGCTGCCATATCATGCAATGGCTCTCATTTTCATCTTATAATACACAAAATAAGACCTAGACACTTAGCATAAGACATATTGTGTAACCCTGCTTCTCCCATCCCTTATTTGTGAAACTGATTCTTTGAACCCAAGTGTAGGACTTTCCATTTATCTTTATGACCTTGGCAAGTGAGTTACCCTCTCTGGTCTTCAGTTTCCTGGTTTGCAAAATGAGGTGAAGAGCAGCAGGTACAGTAGAGAAGGCTATGATTCTGGATTCAGAAAACCTGGATTCAAATCCTGACTTAGATGCTGTGTCACCTCTATTAAGTCATTGAACAACCGGGTCTATATTCTTCATCTGTAAAATAAAGAGCTTAGATTAGATCATCTCCGAGTCCCTTTCTAGCTGAAAATCAATAATCCAACTGCCAAATGGCGTGAGAATTACTATTCCCACTTTAAAGATCAGTAAATTCAGACTCTGAGAAGGAAGGGGCCTCCCTGGATTCCTTTAAGTCCTGACTGAGATTGCATCTTTTACTAGAATCCTTCCCCAACTCCTCTCAATTCTAGCACCTTCCCTCTGTGAACTATTTCCTATTTATCCTGTATATAGTTTGCTTTGTATACATCTGTTTGCATGTTGCATGGGAAGGGACTCATAAAGAGTTTGAAATTTCATCTCCATTTCCATTGGCTATGTTATCAGAGAGACTGGATCAGTAGAAGATGTACATCCAGCCAGAAGCAGAGAAGAATTCACTAAGGACACTGAAGGAAGCAGGGGAAAACATAAATATGTGGAAACATAACTACCCAAGATAGAAAGTACCTTTAAGGATCAAGCTGTCCAAGAGCAGAGAGAAATGTCACCTATAGACTCTACCCCCCCCCAAAAAAAAAAAGAAACTGACTCTCAGAATCCAGCAGAGAGCTACACCTAGGGGAGCTTCATGAGGACTCTTTGAAGGGAGAAAAGGACTCCAGCTGCCAGGATCCATAAGGCACCCCTTGGCTACATGTGTTCTCTCTACACATGAGCCTCAATACCATTTTGCTGTAAGTTTGAGCTCACTCTCAGCAGGGACCCTGTGTATGCAAGAAGAGAGTAGAACCCCAGTTTGGAAAAAAATATTCTAATACCTGGGCACAAATTCAACTAGAATTCCTAAAAGAGACGAAGCCAGACTTTCTTTAAAAGAGTTAAAATGTAAAAAATCAAATAAGAGCAGTAGAGGGAGGGATTGGGGAAAATAGAGTTATTAAAGAAAGAATTAGAAAGAGAATAGCTTAGAATAAAAGGTCCAGTCCTTACCTAAGAAATAAATTTCATGGAAATTTTAATGGACCAAATAGAAGCTAATGACTCTATGATTCAAGAAATATTAAAAGAAATTTTTAAAAAATTAAAAAAAAATAGAAGAAAATTTAAGGAATCTCATAGGAAAACAACTGACTTAAAAACAGTTTAAGAATGTATTGTGGGTGAAAGGATAAGAACAGGCAATTCTCAGAGGTAGAAATTAAAGATATGTATAAGCATATGAAAAAATGCTCTAAATCACTATTGATTAGAGAAATGCAAATCAAAACAACTCTGAGGTACCACATCTTATAGGTCAGATTGGCTAAGATGACAAAACAGGAAAATGACAAATGCTAGAGAGGATGTGGGAAAATTGGAACACTAATGCATTGTTGGTGGAGCTGTGAACTGAAACAACCATTCTGGAGAGCAATCTGGAACTATGCCCAAAGGGCTATAAATAATTGTATACCCTTTGACCCAGTAATACCACTTCTGGGGTTGTATCCCAAAGAGATACAACAGAAGCAGGAGGAAGACCCATATATACAAAAATATTTATTGCAGCTCTCTTTGTGGTCGCAAAAAACTGGAAATTGAGGGAATTTCCATCATTTGGGCAATGGCTAAACAAGTTGTGGTATATGAATGTAATGGAATACTATTGTGCTGTAAGAAATGATAAGTGGACAGATTTAAAAAAGAAAACCTGGACAGACTTGCATGAAATGATGGTGAGTGAAGTAAGCAGAACCAGGAAAACATGGTATACAGCAAAAGCAACATTGTGTAACGATCGATTGTAATTGACTTAGCTCTTCTCAGCAAAACAATTCAAGACAATTCCAAAAGACTCATGACAAAGACCACTACCCACATCCAGAGAAAGAATTATGGAATCTGAATACAGATCAAAGCAAACTATCTTCACTTTATTTTGGATGAAGAATGTTGTGATTTTTCCATTTTATTCTCTTTCTTCTTTCGCAACATGACAGCTATGGGAATGTTTAAAAAAAACAGAAGAAGAAGAGATAATTTAAGAATCATGGGACTAAGTCATAAAATACTAGATATTATATTTTAAGAAATCCTAAAAGGAAACTGCCCAGAAGTCTTAGGACCAAATGGTAAAGTCAAAATACAAAGAATCTACCTGTAACTTCCTGAAGAAAACCCCAAAATGAAAACTTTCAGGAACATTATAACCAAAATCCAGAACCTTCAAGTCAAAGAAACAATATACATTGTAAAGAACCAGGCGGAAAAAGCATTAAAATATTGTATACAGTATTTTTAAAAGCATTAAAATACTGTATACAGTCAGGAACCACAAAATTTGGCCGTTACCACTTAAAAGAGAGGAGACCTGGGATATGATATTCCAGAAGGCAAAAAAGAAACAACCAAGAGTAAAGTAACTGGCAAAACCAAATATAATCCTACAGGGAGAAAAATGGATTTTCAATAAAAGAAAGAACTTCTAACCATCCTTGATAAAAAGATCATAGCTGTGCAGCAACTTTGAAGTATCAAGTCAGAAGTCAAGAAATACAGAAAAAGGTAAACATGAGTGAGCAGTCAGAAGGGACTAAAAAAGAACGATCTATTTACATTCTGATATGGAGAGAGGATGCATATGCCCCTTCAGAATCCTATTAACATCAAGGATCATAAAGGGAATCTTGTAAGAAGAGAAATTATCATCTACTTTGCCACTACACCCTACGGATCATAGGATCTTGAATTAGAGTTAGAACCTTCCAAATGTGTTGTCTCCCCATTAGAATGTGAACTCTTTAAGAGAAGGTACTCTGGCTATTCTATTTGTATTCCCAGTCCTTAGCATAGTGTTTTCTACATAGAAGGCACTTAAATGCTTTGATTCATTTATTTGCACAAACCGATTAGAAAGTTATTCTAAATCAGCGGTTCTCAACCTGTGGATTGAGACCCTTTGGGAGTTGAACAACCCTTTCACAGGGGTCACGGGGTCGCCTAAGACCATCGGAAAACACATATTTCCGATGGTCTTAAGAACCGAGACACTGCTCCTCTATCCGTCTCCAGGTGGGTTCTCCCACATGCAGATATGCCCACATACAAGTATTAAAGGGTCACGGCATTAAGAAGGTTGAGAACCACTGTTCTAAATGAACTGAACTCCATGGACTGGAATGGTATTGGTGGAAATGGAGAAAAGAGGACATAACTACAAGAAAGGTATAAGTTTGATAGCAAAGAAGAAAGATTGCCACTTCTCCCTTAGTGTTTTCTTTTGCTGTTTCCTAGAAACCATACAAAATAATGAATATTCTATGCAAATATACCTGAAACAATTTTGCTTTTCAGAATCCTAGGACTTTTTATTTTGTACTAAATTTTTTTCCCAGCTTCTCAATTTACTATAACATTAAGTAAGACACAAGAAAGAGATCTATCCCTTAACCTCCCACATAACTGTTTAGCCTGGGACTTAAAAGCCTTCCTAATCTCATCCTCAAATATCTTTCACTTACTATTACTCTTCTCAGTCTTCAGGTGTTGGCAAGTCTGGGATGACGAGGGCTTTCAGAAACAGCTGATGTTGCCTTTGGTTTAGCAGCTGCTGCAGACTCCTATCCACCTCAAGTCGTATTTGTAAGCTATGGATTGAACAGGATGTCTACAACTAATTATTCATTCTTCCCTGGGACATTTGGGATCAGATTAGTTTCACACTCCAAGGATTCTTAAGAGAGAAAAAGGGTTGTGTAATTAAGTAATATTTTCCTGTAACTAAAATCAGTTCCTATAGAGAAAATGATTTAAAGGCCAGGAACCTGAAAGATAAGGATTTACAAATACACAACTGGGGAAAGACATCCCTTTCCATAGAGAGATGGTGGAGTACCTCTTCCTCTTTAACCTCCACTCCTCAGCACATATGTGTATACACAAGCAGATACCGGAACTACATAGAAGTGAAACATTAGCAAGGTTAGTGAGAAGAGCAAGGGTTTGAAATCTGAAGATGGGTTCAAGTCTTGGTTCTAATAAGAACCTAGGGAAGTTCTTCAACTCTCATAGCCACATTTCCTTTAGTTTATAAGAATAAAAATGCTACCTGATTTGTGGGGTAAATTACATAAACTTTAAAGAGCTTTAGAAATATGAGCTCCAATTAGGGGGTCATATATGTGGTATTATGTGAGGGGAACTGAATAGCTTCCCCGGGCAAAAACATCTCCCTTACTCAAATGTCACAGTGCCTAAAATTCCACCATTAGAGATTAATTCCACTGAGTAAAGGCATATACATAGTGATTTGTAAGTATCTGTCAAATAAGAGGTATTTACCTCAGTGATAATCATGTAGAAAGCAAGGCTTACTCTCAAGAATCAGATGCATGCTTCAAAATACATCAAAGATTCATGATTCTGTCAGTGTGGGCACTACCCATGAGGGCAGCACGATATAGTAAAAAGAAGGATAAATTTGGGGACAAATAAGACAACTCCTACTCTCAAGGGTTCACATTCTAATGTAGGAAAGAACACAAATAGGAAGGTTCAGCTGCACACCAGATGGAAAAGTCCATGGTCCTTAGAATGGAGCTTTAAAATGAAAAGCAGGAGGGCAGGTAAAAACATCTAAACATCTTTACCAAAAGAAGTACCTTGAGGAGTAGCTATAACGTAGGAAGAAGAATTGCAACTGAGTCACAGAAGACAAAAAAGAGCCATCAATCAAACCCACATGATGCTTGTACACAAATACATCAAGAATGGTCCACAACAGTGACTCTAACAGAGAGCGTGTCTATTTGACCTTAGAGGTATCACTCAGACTTCATGGGATTCAACCCATGACTGGAACATGTCTCTGAAGAGGACAATCATATCCAAAAGAACAGGATAAGTTAAATGGAGAATGTTTGTTATGTATTAAGAAAATATATTGATATGAGGAACTCTATGGAAGGAGCAAGAAGGAGCATGATGGAGGGTATTTGGATGAAAGTCTGTGAAGGTCCCGCCCTCCCTGAATGACGTCATTCCTCCTGTGGCTAACCTGGAGATGAAGCTCTCTGAACTTAGCTACACTGGTTTTCCAACGATAGACATCAACATCAATCACCAGGTGTACGTATGTTGCTACTTTTAAGCCCAACAGAATGGCCTGCATAGTCTGAGAATCCAGAACCCCCTCTATACTATGGCAAAGAGTGGGAAAAGGATCTCTTTCTGGGTCTCAGTTTACTCATCTACAAAGTGGGTGAGGTGGTTTCTGAGATCTCTTCCAGTTCTACACGTAGGTAGGATTCTTTGCAGAATTTGAAGCAAATAATGAGAAACTGCTGGGGAGTGGGGGAGGGGAGTGCAGAATTCCTCTAAATCTCTCCAGAAGGAATGAGGAAATGAATTTGAAAGCTACTCAACTTGACTTGGGAAGGAGAAGAAAGAAATGTGTCTGAAAAGCCAAGCCCAGGTTCAATGCATCATTCTTGAAGCACCGAACAAAATCCCTCTTTGTTCTTCAGTGAAACTTATCTGGGGAAGAGCTGCAACGCTTCCTGTGAAATAAGGCGGAGGAGATGAGCTCAGGGAGGTCTAGCCCAGCCGGCCTTCCTTTGGTCAGACTACAAGAAAAGGGCACTTTGTGTTGGCCTGAAAGCGATGCTCACTATTCTGTCTCACGCTGCCATTACTGAGCCGGCTCAGCTGTGTGTGCACAGTTGTGAACCAGGCTTTGATGGGGGGGGAGGGGGAGGTGCCCATGCCTGTCCACTTGGGCTGCATGTGCCTGTTTGTGAGTCTGGGCATGCTGGTGTACGGGTGTCTTTGTGGAAGTGCAATAAGGACTTCCTGATCGGTCTTTCATTCATTCCTTCTTACGTGTGTTTAGGTGGGTGTGTTTGTCTACTTGTGTGTACATTTACACTTCTAAGTGTGCTTTGAAGGTGAGAGATGTCATTTATGCCTGCATGTGTACATCTATGCAAACAGAGTGAGCTCTTAACAAATGCTTCTTTACTCATTTATTCATCCTTTTTTTCAAGTGGTCCTTGTGTTTTGTGTGCGTTTCCATCTATGGGTCTGTGTATTTGTGTTTGAGGTCTGTTTGCTTGCATGTGATTACGTGTACACCTGTGTCTGAGAAATGTGCTTTTATGTTTTTTTGTCCCTGAAAATTTGCGTACTTGTGTGTCTGTGCATGTTTGTATATTTCCATTTTAACATGTCTCTGTTCCTGTGTACATCTGTGTGCATGCATGTTCATATATGTTTAACATGTTCCTTGTGTCTCTGTGTAATTATATATGCATACATTTGTATATTTCTGTTTTAATATGTTTCTGTGTGTCTTTATGTGTGTGTATATATGATTGTGCATTAAGTCCTACGAACCTGTAAACTGGGGAAACTGAGGTCCACAGACTGACTTAGTGAAAGCCATACAACTACTAAGTATTATCAGATTCCAAGATCACTATGTGATGTGGCTTCTCAGGGACAGCTTGAGGGAGGATGCAACATTTGGAATAGCTATTAATAACAATTATAGCTAACATTTGCATTGCATTGAGCTGATCAGTGACCACAGATGAAGCCATCCCAGTTGGAGAGACCACAAGCCTAAGTGTAGACAGGGAATTCCAGAAACAAGCTGTTTTGTTCCATGTTGTTTGGGGAATAGATTCCAGGGAAGGGAAGACCAGGGCATAAGCTTCCATGGGTTAGGACCTGATTATGAAGGGTAATGAATGCCAGGTAGAGTTTGAATGTAATTGATTAGGCACTGGGGAGCCACAAAAGATTTCTAAGCATACACATCATCCTGATCAAAGCCTTAAGAAATTAACCTGAAAGTTTTGTGTTGGATGAATTAGAGAGAAGAGAGATCAGCTGAGTGGCTGCTCCAACAGTCTGAGTGAGGATCAGTCACCAATAGAGTAACGCACAATTTACAAAGCATTTCCTTCTCTACTATCCCATGAAGTGGCTTCAATCAATCAGGTATTTAAGCACCTACTATGTGCCTGGAACATTAGGTGTCTAATCAATCCTTCTTAATTGATTGCTGGATTGATTGCCAGATACTGTGCTAAGCACAGTGATACAAAGATGCTTGAGGAAGACAACAGTTGTAAACATGTAAATACAGATGGAATATTGACAAGGTTATTAGGGGAGAAACATTGGGTGGGGGACACAGGCAGGACAGTAGCTGTGGGGTGAGGGTCAAAGAAGGCCCTCTTAGAGCAGAGAAGAACCAGTCTTGGGATCCTAAGAGAAAGAATCTTCAAAACAGCTTGGATTTCATCACCTGGGGAACTCCCTTCAACCCACCAGAAAACAACCTGTCTCTGATTTAGCAAGGAAAGCCTTAGGGACTTCAGTTGTTGTTGAGTTGTTTCAGTTCTATCCAACTTTCCATGGCCCCACTTAGGGTTTTCTTGTCAAAGATACTGGAGTAGTTTGTCATTTCCTTCTCCAGTTCATTTTACAGATGAGGAAACTGAGGCAAACTGGGTGAATTGACTTGCCCAGGGTCACACAGCTATAAGTGTCTGAGGCTGGATTTGAACTCAGATTCTCTGACTCAGGGTTGGTGCTCTATCCACTGCACCATCTAGCTGTCCCAGTACACTGAGGTTAAGTGAATTAAAGGGAGAAGGAAATGGCAAACCACTCCAGTATCCTTGCAAGAAGACCAAATGGACAGTATTGGTGTGAGATGGTCCACAGGGTCACAAAGAATTGGTCACGACTAAATGACTGAACAAGAGAAAGATGGAAAATACCTGTTGCTTTCCAGACTCCAAGGCCTGGGCGCTGTCCATCTCAGTAGCTGCCTTACTTTTGCCCAAGTTATCAATCAGCCCCATTGCACAGAAAGTGAAACTGAGACTTAGAGATATGGTGGTGATGACTGATAAAAAGCTGGGAACTGAGTTCACATTTTTCTAACTTGTGGTTCTATGCTCATTCCATAACAACCACACTTCTCAAAAACAAGGCAAGGAAAACATTGGCTCTGGTTTCAAGGTCCCCACCTCTCCAGGTTAAATAACGTGAAATGGAATCTTCATTTGTCCTCAGTCTCCTCTCCCTCCCCCTCCAATGCTCAGTGACAAAGGTGACCCAAGATGAGCTGCCATTGTGTCTCCCAGAAGGGAAGCGGCAGAGAGGGAGTCATTCAAATTCAAATAAGGCAGCATGGGGCAGTGGAGAGATTACTGGACCGGGAGGCAAGAGAACTCGTTTATCATTTCAGTTCTGCCTCTAGCCAACTGTGTAATTTAAAGCAAGACCTTTAATCTCCCCAGTCCTCGATTTCCTTCTCTGGAAAAGAAGGGGATAAATGAGAGATTAACTGAGATCCCCTTCTACCCCTGACATTATATACCCTCTGTTCTAATGTTCTATGTCCCCAGATCTAATCTAGCTATAACATTCCATTCTGAGTTTCCCTCCATCTCAAACATTCAACTTTCTGGATACCAACATGCTGTGTTCTTAGATTCTCTCCCCCTCTAAAATGTCCAGTTCTGCGTTCAGTCAGTCTGAGTTCTAAGGTTCCCTCCAGGTGTGACATTTTCTATCCTAAAGCACTTTTTAGCACTAACATTACATGTTCTATGTTCTTTGCATATGTTCTTTTCTCTAAATATCTTTTGTTCTAAGGTCCTTTCCAGTACTAATGTGGGGGGATGGGAGGTGATGCTGAAATATGAGTTATTAACCAAGGTGAACTTGGGCTGCTCTTTTTAAAATATTTGATAACTTTATTTCCATATAATCAGTTGCCTTGGTAACCCTATGCATTTTATTTTTAGAGGCATCCATGTGATGCACTGGATAGAATGCTGAACTTGGAGACTTAAGTTCAAATTCTGCTCAGACACATACCTGGCAAATTGTGGAGAGACAGATTTTAAGCTGACTCGGGAAAAAATTCCCCATAATTAGAGTTGTCCTGAGCAAGTCACTTAATCTCTCTCAATCTCAGTATCTTCATCTGTAAAGTGGAGATAATAATAGCAACTACCTCAGAGAACTGCTCAGAACAGCGACTGAAATAATGTGTAAAGTGCTTTGCAGACCTTAAAACGCCACGTACATGTTAATTGCTATATTATTAACCTTAAAACTTTATTCTGAGAAGGCTTCCCAAGTGTGGCAAAGACACACTCACACACACTCACACACACACGAGCTGGAGGTGAAGAATTTCTGTTCTAAAGTTTGTTTCAGGTCTAATATTCAATGTTCTGTCATTCTACATTCTATTGTTCAGGGTTCTAAGGTTCCTTCTAGCTCTAATGATCATGTGCGCTGCCTCACCCACAGTAAGCACTTAATAAATGCTCGTTGTCTTGACTAGAATTGTCTTTGTTCTTAGTTCCCTGTCAACCCTAAAATTCACTGTTCAAAAGTCACTGTCACCTCTAACCTTCCATGTTCTTCCATTCTGCGAGATCATTTGTGTTTGGCTACTCCAAGAGGAAGAGACTCAGTGCGTGATCTAATCTTGGCCATAGTAGGAAGATGGCCATGAAAGAAACAGAGATAACACCCTGAAGCATTAAGAAGTACTAAGCCAACTCATATCTTCAGGGTCCTTATGTGCTAGCAAGTCAACTCATACCCCTAGGCTCCAGCCAGGAATCAAAGGTAAGAAAAATCAGCACTTCAGTGCCGGAGGGCCCAGTGCAAAGAGGAGCCATTCTCCCCTTGAGACAGGTTTCTTTTGCAATTAAAATTGAGTGTGAGACTTGCTCTGTGAGTTCTGCTTGGGGACCCAGAAGGTAAAAGGACACCATTAGTCAGTCCTGTACCCAGAGTAAGACACTCAGTAAGTGCTTGTTAACTCACTGCCTCATTGAACAGCTCCGTTTCGAGGGACCTCATTTGCTCACCCCACTCTGGGAAGAAGAGCCATATAAAACTGATTTGTGAATCATCCCTGTAAAGGGAGGTGATGCTAGTACAAACAGAAGACTGGTGACAAATCAGATCCAAGAGCTGGAAATATTTCATAACTATATTTCCATATAATCAGTTGTTTTGGTAACCCTATGCATTTTATTTTTAGAGGCATCCATGTGATGCACTGGATAGAATGCTGAACTTAGAGACTTGAGTTCAAATTTTGCTCAGACACATACCTGGCAAATTGTGGAGAGACAGATTTTAAGCTGACTCAGGAAAAAATTGCCCATAATTAGAGTTGTCCTGAGCAACAGGAGTTGGAAGGTAACTAGGGGTCATCAAGCCGTACTCATAGCTGGACAAGGCAAGAATTCCCACTTGGCCATATCAGAAGAGTTCTCATCCCATCCCTGCTGCCTAATGTCCTACAAGGAGAGGAAAACCATTGCATCCCAGGACATTCCATTCCACACCAGGACAGCTTTCAACATGGGCAAGAGTCTCCTAACATCAGTCTAAAATCTGGCTCTCCACAATTTTTATCCAATGCTACTAGTTATGCCTCTCTAGAACAAAATGCGAAAAGCTCTTAAAATATTTAAAAATAGCTACTAGAACCCTATCCCCCTGAACTTTCTCTTCTCTAAAACAAACAAGCCCCACAAACCCTCCTAAGATAGAATCTCTATTCTTCTTATGACTTTGGATACACCTCTCTGGAAATACTCAAGCTTGGCAATGCCCTTCCTAAAATGAACCCAGAATTGAACCCAGTGCTCCAGAGAGCACTATTTTTTTTTCTGGTACATACATGTATCACCCACACTCCAATGGCCTGTGATCCCATCAGTTCTATGCAAGTCTCAACCCTTTTATATCTATGTAACTGGACCACTCTTGTCTGTGTCTTCCCAGATTGGCCATGGCCTCTTGTCGTTCCAGAAACCTTCTTCAATTTCTCCTAACACCTCAAGAATAACAGTTCAGCCCTCAGCTGTGCCCCTGTCATTCCTCCCCCTTGCTATGTGGTCAGCCAATCTTCCCTTAGGATCATAACGTTTTTAATGCCTTCTTCTTCCCTGTTCTTCTTCAGTTTGGTTCTACAGTGGTGCACACAGGGCTTGGCACATAGATGCTACTTAATAAACATTTATTGGCTGACTATTAAACATTGTGGTCTGCTCATACATCATGTGCCTCTTCATTAATAACATAAGAACTAAATCTGTTCATTGTTCTTGTTTAGTGGATTAGTTGTGTCTGACTCTTCATGATCCCATATGGGGTTTTCTTGGCAAAGATTCTGAAGTGGTTTGCCATGCAAATAAGGAAACTGAGACAAGTAGGTTAAGTGACTTGCCCAGAGTCTCACAGCCAGTAAGTGTCTGAGGTCAGATTTGAATTCATGAAGGTATCTTCCTGATTCAACTCCAACCAGACCTATTTAAATGACTGATGCCAAAACAAGATGGACAGAAGAAGGAACGTAGACACAGATTACAATTTCATACAGTTTTCCTGAAGCAAATCAATTGCTCTAACAACAAGGCCAACAGAGCACTTCAGTTACTGTAATGATACTGGGGTTTGAAGATCTTCCATGTGCCTTGAACTTGCTGATGTAGCAGGAAGGGGTGGAGCAAGAGAATGCCGGAACCAAGCTAACGTCCCTGTGGTGGTGACTGGAAGCAGCGGCAGAGGCAGTGGCTGCGGTTGCAGTGTGAACTGCTTTTTCTTGAGCCAGCCAGAATCTCTGCTAAGGAGTCCTGCTGAGGACTGCCAGGGAGTGGAACTGCGGGGGTCTGGAGCTGCTGGGAGCAAGGTACCTGGACACTGAGCAGTCACGTGAATGAGGAGAGGAGGATCTTTGCCTGAGGTAGCCTGTCCTGTTTGAAGGCTTGAGAATGTGGGTGTTCACTACTTTAACTACATGTGTCAACTTCATAACTACTGTGTTGGCTTTCACTTTCTGGTTTTTGGACTCGGTTTTCTGGTATTTAAATGAATGCTATAGCTATATTTCTCATGTAGAGAACCTGTTACATTTTGTGATTAATAACCTTATCAGCATACTTATAGCTACTGTAGGCATTGTGAATACTGCATTGCTGATACAGTTACCAAGCACATGATTTATTCACCAAAGAAAAGCTGTGGCAGTGAAGGGCAGCCCTGACTTAGAATATAAACATGTAGAAAAAATTTTAAACAGAAGGGTAATGCTGAGCTGAAGCAGCATCACTTCAAAAAGCAAAGAGAAATGGTGAAAGACAAAGACAATTTAAAGAAAACTTGGCAATGTGTTATACCAGAAAGAACACTGACTTTGGAATCTAAGGACCTGGATTTAAGTCCCGTATCAGATTCGCACTGGCTGAGTGGCCTCGGGCAGTTTGGGTGGCACAGTAGCATCAGAAAGATCCGAATTCAAATCTTGCCTCAGACTCTTACAAGCTGTGTGACTCTGGGAGAGTTGTTTAATCTTTACCTGCCTCAGTTTCCTCATCTGTAGAATGGGGAAAGTAATGGTTCCCAGCTCCTGTGGTGACTGGGAGGATCAAAGGAGATAATATTTCCAAAACACTTAGCATTGTGCCTGGCATATAACAGGTATTAGTAAATGTTCATTAAATTATGTTTTCAAGTCGTTTAGTCCCTCTGTATTTCAGTTTCCTTATCTATAAAGTCAGAGGTCTAAACTAGGCAGCCCCTAATGTCCCTTCTGGTTTAAAATCTCTGATCTCCAGATTCTACTATGCAAAATCACTTGGCATTTAAGGATGAAATCAGGAGGACAAGCAGAAAAAAAAAAATGGAAAAGACTTGCAAAGAAATTTCTAACAAACTTTTCCCCATGAAGTACCATGGAGTCACCACATTTGGCTTTATCATCATAGCCCTAGATGTATTTATAAAGTTGAAATTGCACCAAAGAGAGTAAAGATGGAAAAAAAACAGGTGAACGAGGTCAAGTATACACCAAAGAGTCTCCATGTCTACAGCAACACAATTTTAAAGGTGCTGAGGGATTAACTCTCATGATATCTGAAAGGGAGAAGACTTCTACAATGAAAATTAAAATCTTGAACCTCATTGAACCCAAAAAGGCAACAGAGAAAAAAACCTACAGTTCTGCACCAATCTGTACCTATTTTATCATCTATGTTATATCTTTGAAAACTGTCTAACCCATACACCAAGGGCATTCTTGATGAGGAGAGGTCAGGGAGAGGGGCTGTCTGCAGGGATACCTTTGATAGCAGACACCTATAGGATCATCATGGTCCTACCCTCACACAAACCTTGAAGGTCTACCAAGGGTTCCTAGAGCAGTATCTCTGGCTGACTAAGGGGCACTAAAGTGGGATAGTAATGCCCAAATAACCCCTTCCCATCATCTTTGACTGGATTTCCCTGTAGGAGGGATTGGTTAATGGAAGCTCCTTATTTGAGCAGGCCTTTGGGATATGATAGATACCATAGACAAGAGATAGCTGGGTGACCCTTGTCTAGGACAGGGAACTGGGATCTGAGAAACACCTCTCCTGTGGCTTCTGCTCAACCTTGCCAAGGAATGAGGTGGGGGGATCGTAAAGGGATTAGACAATGTAGGGAAGAAGAAATAGCCTCCAAGGCACAATGGGCCAGTGAAAAGACCCCATCACCCCATAAGGTACCCAAATAGCTCCCATAAGGCACTAAGTTGCTTGGGAGCACTTGGAAGTCAAGATCTAAAATGATTTTTTGTGTCTTGCTCCTTCCCTCCCTCCCTCCCTTCTCCTCCTCAGGCTTCTGAGTCCCCAAACCCAACTAAGAGACAGGTTTTTGCAAGTGGAATTCCACAACAAGCCACATCTTTACCATCATACAAAGGGCTCAATGATACAAAGGATTCAAGAACCCACTGTACTTGGCTGCTAATTTTTTTGGATTGATGCAGTAGAACAAAACACCATTCTAAGGCTTTCCTCCAACAAGATGTCTCTCAGACATATGTCAAAATTACACAAGATCCCTTGAACTTTAAAGCAAGAAAAATAACTTTGTTTATTGACCCTCTAATTGTAAATAGTGGTTGAGGGATAAAAAAAAGTGAGGCTTATGCAGGGGAAGCATTTCAGAATGGAAAATGGAGTGGTCCAGTGCTATGAGAACATTGAGTGTTAAGAGATGGAGGGCTGGAATCAAAGAACTGTGTGACCTTGGAAAAGTCACCTAATCTTTCTGAGCCTCAGTTTCCTCATCTATAAAATGAGAGAACTGCACTTTATATCCCTTGGGTCCCTTCCATCCAACTCCAGAACTACACAGAAACCTCCAATCCCACGTTTTGCACAAGTATTCCAGCTAGGTGGTGCAGTGGATGGAACACTGGGCCCACAGTCAGGAAGATCTAAGTTCAAATCAATCCTCAGAAACTTACTAGTTCTATGACCTTGGGTAAGCCATTTAACCCTAAATGCCTCAGTTTCCTCATATGTAGCTTTGCCAAGAAAACCCCAAACAGGGCCAGGAAGAGTTAGATATAAGTGAAATGATTGAACAACTACACCTCCCTTCCCCGTCTCCCCCCCCCCCCCCCCCACGAATGGCAAGCATGGGAGAAAAAAGACCTTCCTGAATTTTCAGTGAATGTCCTTTGAAGAATTCAGTTCAGTTCAAGAAGTGTGAAGTTGGTCCTAAGAAAAATGGTAGATGCTGGAGATACAAAGAAAAATGAAATGATCCCTGTTCTCATGACCCTTCCTTCTCATATGGGAATATGAGCAGACAGCTTTCCCATGAAGAAAACAAAACAATTCATAGTCATATGAAAAAAATGTCTAAATCATTACTGATTAAAGAAATGCAAATTAAAACAACCTTGAGGTATCATTTTACACCTCTGAGATTGGCTAAAATGATTGAAGGGGAAAGCAACAAATGTTGGAGGGGATGTAGAAAAGCTGGGACACTAATTTCATTGTTGGTGGAATTGTGAACTAGTGTGGGGATACGGACAACAATTACACAGGATGAGAAGACATGGGTGGATTATGATAAACACTCATGGAGATTTTAACCGCACCATGCAATCCAGGATCCATGAAGTATAAACCCATCACTCCAGAGGAATCTCTTTCTTTGTATTATAGATGACTCATTCTTCCAACCCATATGCCACTGGTTGCCTCTGAATGAGAGCTGAGAGTTTTAAAGATACCCTCAACATCACATACTCAAATAAATCTGCCAGGTCACCCAAAGCACTAGATTTCTTGAAATGAAATTCACTTTGCGGGAACATTGTAAAGGAAAGACCAATGACCTAGTTGTTGTCCATAAGGGTCTGTTATTTTTTTTCAGCCTGGGGTAAATGATCCCACAATGAGCTAGCATTTGAATAAATGAATGAAGATCCAATAACTTGGGCAGAAAGGGTGAATAATGTATAAATGAATGGAATGAATCCCACCTTCTTTCTGCTACTGTTTGTTTCTGTAAGTATCTTAAAGGCATGTGATTACATAATAATTATCAGATACTTACCTTGGGTGATCCAGTTATCTCTCCTGAAAATTGTCTATCAGTTATTCCAGGAGCTATTATAAATCTTCCCAGCTGAATGTAATTACCATGAATTATCAAACCATTGGCATATTTAGGTAGAGAGAAAAAACTGTAAGATTGAAATTAGTATACATTGTCTTGTATTTGTACCAAGGAGAGCCCATCCATGACTGTTACGTATATTTATGGTTGTGTGAATGGAATGCGTACGTATTTACTTTCTAATAATAAACATTTAGATTGATTTTTTTCACCTTTACCAAAAGTTTTTAAAGTGATCTTAGTCAATGAACTTAGCAACAAAGTCCAATAGTCAAGTTAAGAATGGAATAAGTTTTAAAATAGAAGGAATAAAGTTAAGTCTAGATGAGTTTCTCCATAACTGTTCAAATCACAATTCTAAAATGTATTGGGAAACACTAGACCTGCTGCCCTTACCTAGAATTCTGCTTCAATAATTATAGAAAGCTGGAACTTAAATCAATCAAGGCTTTATACTAAGTTCCAAACACATTCAATCATGTCATTCATGTCCAACTCTTGACCACCCCATTGGGGATTTTCTTGGCAGAGATATTGGAGCAATTTGCCATTTCCTTCTCCAGTTCATTTTACAGATGAGGAAACTGAGGCAAGCAGGGTGAAGTGGTTTGCCCAGGGTCACACAACTAATAAGTATCTGAGGGAGTATTTGAACTCAGGTTTTCTGACTCCAGGCCTGTCAATCTAACCACTAAAGCACCTAGTTGCCCTACTGATGTAACACATATCAATAAACCCAGATCCTATCCTATAGAGGACACTCTATTCTCATCCATGTTCAAGCTCACCATGGTAGAATGTAAATTCTAGATACTAACTCATTTTTGTCTTTTTATATTTATATTTTGTTATTAAATATTTTGTTTTATCATTATTAAATACATTTTATATTTCTACCTGGTACCCAAACATGTCTAAAACTAAGCTCATTAGTTTTCCTCAAACTCTCCCTCCTTTAGACCTTTCCTGTTGATGGCGAGGAAGCCGCCATCCTCTCAGTCTACCACAGCCTCAAACTTGCTATTTTCCTTTCCTCCTCATTCACCCCCCTTCCCATGGATTCAGTTGCTAAATCTTGTTGTTTTTCCCTCCCCAATAGCTCTGTCATGTGGCCCCTCCACTATACCCATATAGCCACCCCCTCCTTGTACTAGCCATCATACAAGTGGTCATCTAGGCTATTTCAGTGGCCTCCTTCCTGATCAATCTCTCATACTCAAGTCTCTCTCCTCTCAAATGCATTCTCCACATAGAGGCCAGAATGGTTTTCCTAAAACACAATCCTGATCATCATAAACCCCATCACTTCACACCAGGTTCAAAAAGTCCCTGATTAATTTAAAATTCAGTTAATTTGACATTTAAATATCTTTACAAATTTGCACCATTCCTATCTTTCCAGTCTCCCCTCCTTATACTCTGTGATTTAGCCATACTGGCTAATTCAACATTCCATACTCAAGATGCCTCATCTCCCATTTCCCTGCTTTTGCAATGGCACATTGACAATCCCTCACAACTGAATATCCTCCCTCTCACCTCCATCTCTTGGAATCCTTGGCTTCCTTCTGCGAGATTCAGCTCACATTCTACCTTCTACATGAAGCCTTTTCTGATCCCCCACCTAGTTAGTGTATCCCTCCCAAAATGCTTTCAATTATTTTGTGCATTTCCATATTTTTCATTTATCTGTATTCCATTTATTTTATAAGCACATAATAAGCACTAATTGATTTAGTCAGCAAGCATTTATTAAGCACCTATTCTATGTATGTGTGTGTATATGTATGTATGTATTTCATCCTTACACAGGTCCTCATCTTCCCTATTGGAATTTAACCTCCTGGAGGACAGCCTGTTTAGGGTTTAACTCCATCATTTACCACGTGCCTGGCACCTACTAAACACTTAAAAATGATTAGTGATTTATTGAATTAAAGTAAATTCTATTGAATTGAGGCATCAGGAGGAAAGCTTTAAAGGGGAACCTTGTTCTACTTTTTCAAGTTTCCAATCTTTGGACTAGATTTCAAGGATCTCGAGAGCAGAGGCCAACTCGCTCATTTTGTTTTCCACCCTTCCCCAGTTGTCCAACAAATCACATTTGGTAAACTGAGTAAAATTACCTGAACACAGTGCAGAAGAAGCTTGATACACACGGATTAATTCAATCAATGAGCAGACATTTATTAAGCACCTAATGTGTGCTAGGTTCTATGTCAGGTACTGGGAATGCCTAGACAAAAGCTCAGTATTCCTTGACCTCAAAGGCTTGTGTTATATCAAGGGAATTATCAGGTAATTTGAAGACAGGACACTAGCAGTAGAAGGAGACCTGGGGAGGCTTCAAGTAGAAGGTGGCACTTATGGTGAGTCTTAAAGAGAGTTTGGAATTCTAAGGAGCAAAGGTGAGAAGGAAGAGCTTATCAGGCATGGGATACAGTCTGTGCAAAGGCTTGAAGGCTGGAGATGTGACTTCCTGGGTGAGGAATGTCAAATAAGCCAGTTTACTAGAAGATATTGTGCAAAGGGGAGTGATCTCTAATGTCTGACAGTCCCAAGAATGTACAGTAAAGAGAGCACAAGAAAAAACAACAATGATCAAAAATAATTTCATCTCCCAAAGGGAATAATGAGATACATGTTCTCCCTCTACCTCGGATGAATCTAATTCACTGGCATGTCTGGGCATCACCTCCCTGACATCATGGTCCTCTCTAGAACAGGGGACAAACAGCCACCTCTGATGAACAGAACCCAGCGAGTAAACCTTTCTAATGGATCCTTCCCATTTGGACACGGTTTCTCTGCTTCTTCATCGTCAACATTAACGTTGGCTTCCTTGCCTCCCTTCAAGTCTTCGGTTGAGTTTCCAGCTGTTTTAAACCACCTTCCGACCTCGTTCATCTTCACTCACTTTTTTTCAAGTCACAAGCTCATGGATTTCTAAGTAACTAGAGAGATCTTTGAGTGACTTTCAAAGTGACTTACCACAGCCTGGCTTTGTTATCTAGGATTCACGGGATGTAGGGCAAATAGACTTGCCTTAGCAGTCTCCTCTATAAAATGACCAGGTTGAACTTGACGAGCCCAAAAGTCTATTCCAGCTTTGCCATCTTCTCATCTAATGCTTTTAATTTTATGATCTAGCAAATGAAAGCTCAGAGAGGTCATTTGACGTGGTTGAAGTCACACAGTCCATTGATATAGAAGCAACTACATGGCACAGTTGAGAAAATCCTAGAACTGGAGTGAGGGAGCCCTGAGTTCAAATCTTACTTCAGGCTGCTAGCGCTGTGTGACTTTAGGTTAATCTCCACTTCTCTGTGCCTCAATTTCCCCAACTGAAAGAGAGGAATAATAATAGCATCTACCTAACAGGACTTCTGTGAAGATAAAATGAGGTAATATTTGTAAACCACTTTGCAAATCTTAAGATGCTATTATAATCATTACCATTGTTATGATTCTTATTACACAGTAGAAACAGTTCTCGAACACAAGCCCTGGGGCTCCACTGAAATTCTAGGAGTCACTGACATCCATGTTAACAAACACCAGAATCTATCAGTTACTTAGATACAATTCAGCAGAGCAGTTAACTAGGACGTGGCAATGGAGCTTTCTCCCAGAGTGCTGAATTTAGGGGGCACCAACAGCAAATGAAGTCCTTCAGCAGCATGGAAAAAATAGAATTGAGCAACAAGTCAGTGAGAATCATTCCCTAAAGTCCAAAGCAATCAGACAAGAGGCTGGAGTGAGTTCCTTTGCTACCCCACCCTGATCCACATGGGGCAGCCTTCCCAGAAATGGCCTCAAACTGATGTCCCACAGAGAGCTCACTGTGCTACCAGCCCCAAAAAGAGTTTGGGGTACTTTCCTCAGGGGAAAAATTTCCTGGTTAAGGCTTTGTTGGGCACAGACCTAATAAGAAGGTCAGTTTATTAACCATAAAGCAGGAATTCCAGAGGGTACAACTGGAGGGGATGGTAAAGTGGGATAGAGACAGGGGAGGAATCATGGATGGATATGAGAGAAGAAGAAAGAACACTTTGACCCCAGTAGCCTACGGATCAGAATTACAGGGATTCTGAATGGAGCCATAGAATAGTAGATTGTCTCATGTTTTCATAGGTGCAATAATACCATGAATTCAGTAATTCATCTCTGAGGGTTGCAGAGTGGGACTAGTCCTGCCTGACTATCAAGGCAACATTCATCAGGGTCCCCAAATCACCAAATCTGAGAGTGGCCATGCCATCTGAACAGTCAATCTGCTGTTCAGTATTTCAGTCATGTCCTACTCTCCACGGCCCCCATGTGGGGTTTTCTTTTCAGAGCTACTGGAGTGATTCACCATTTCCATCTCCAGCTCATTTTACAGATGAGGAAATTGAGGAAAACAGGGTCAAGTGACTTGACCAGGGTCACACAGCTGTTAAGTGTCTGAGGACAGATGTGAACTCACAAAGTTGAGTTTTCTTTCCACTTTATCCACCAACACACCTGGCTTCCCTGTCTAATCTGCCACATATTCAAAAGGCATTTCCACTATAACATACTAAGGAGGGGTTATAGATGCTCATAGATCACAGCTTTTGAGCTGAAAGACCCTAGAGATCATTGCTCTCCCTATTATAGATGGCCATCGGTGGGAGATGGGTATCTCTTCTTCAAAAATCCTCCAATAAGGAGACAGGGGGTCTAGAGGGGTGTGGCACATGTCAATTGGGTGCTCACCCTCCAATCCTCACCCAGATAGATGACCACTAAACCCCCTCAAGCTCTGGACCTATGAGCCTATGAAGTTTTAACTATACCAGGAGTTGGTTTTTTTTTTTTTTTTTATCATCCTTTATTGCATCATGGACCCATCTAGCAATCTGGGAAGTCAATGGGACCCTTCTCAGAATCATATTTTAAAATTCATAACTGGAGGCAATGAAATGTTAGCGAAAACAATGATGGATTCTCTTTCTTTCCAAGTTCCTAGAATCCCTGAAATCTACCCCAGACCCCCAGCTTAAGAAGCCAGGGACTGAATGATCTCTTAAATTCCCTAACATCTTCAAAATCTAAGCTCCAATGAATTGAACTGAATTGAATCACAAGGAAATTTCTCCACAAGATTCACTGAGTCTGGGTCTCTTGAATTCTGACCAACTTTTTAACCTGTCTCTTTTGTCTAACTCAGCTCCCACACTGCCTGGACTGCTCTGCCGGGGTATGCCCTTCCCACGACAGCTGGAGAGGGCACGCCGCCCTCCATCCTGAGCCCCAGACCCCTTCTGTGGGCGCTGCCAAAGGCAGTTTTGTCTCACTCCGGGGGCACAACTGACGGGCTATAAAAGGTCACCCTTCAGCAGACAGACAGATGTTCCTAGTGGTGTGTATCCCTAAAACCGAGGTTCTCAGAGCTTGGGGCAAGGCACACAAGAGAGACCAAAAAAAAGCAGCATTGTCCCTGCTCGCTCCCACACCCCCTGCATGGAAGTAGAAGGGGAGGAGAGGAGAGAGAGGCAGGAAACCCTCAGAGCACCTACCCAGAAGTTATAGACTGAAAACAGGAGGTGGCCAAAGGATGACCAGAATGCAGATTACTTCTCCCCATGGTGGAGGGTGATGAGGGCAGAGAGGAAGTTTCCCATGGAGGTGCTGGTCCACTGGATTCCCAGATACAGAGCCAAGGTCAAGACTGGAGTAGGCTTCCCTGGCCTTTGCCTGGGGTCCGTCCAGACAGGTGCCAGCTCAGGGATGGACTGGGGCTACCCACTACCTCTCATCCCCCCCCAAGCCCAGGGCTTCTGTGCCATTCACACTGTGTTGGGTGCCAATGGAGTGTGACATTGAACAGAAGGAAAGCAGAGGTCATGTTTTTCTTTCTTTTAAAGGCACAGGAAGGAAGGAAGAAAAAAACATACGGTACCACTGAAGTTAAATAAATGATGAAGAAGAAAAAAGTCCCCAGTGTTGAAGGGATCCTTGAAAGGCTTCTCATAATGCCCCCACCAAAGAGAGAGCAGGGCTTAGGGAGCAAGCACTAGGTGCGACGGAGTCAGGAAAATCTGAGTTCAAACCTGACTTCAGACCCATGCTAGCTATCTAGTAATAACAGTAACAGTGACAGAAATAATATTGATTTAGGTCCAGAAGGTTTGTAAAGTGTTTACGAATGCTGAGTCGTTTTATCCTCACAACAACCCTCAGAGATGGGTGCTGCTATTAGCTCCAATTTTACACAAGTGGAAACTGAGGAAGATTAAGGCAAAGTGGCTTGTCCAAGGTCACATAGCTACTAACTGTCCCATCCAGGGCTCTACTCACCGCCCTTCCTAGCTGCTTCTCTGAACCTTGGGTTTCCATCAGTAACGTGGGAGTGAGGAAGGCCACCGGAGAGGCTGAAGGCGGTGACCTCAGTGAAGTCCCCAAGAGTCTGACACAGTGCAGGGCAGGTGCAAAGGCCCCAGATTCTGAGTCAGAGGCCCTGGCTGTGAGTCCTGCATCTGCTGGTTACTGTGTGACTCTGAGCAAGCTTCCCAGTCATTGTTTCCTCTTCTCAGCCCGAGGCTGTTGTGAAGAGCCAATGAGTTAACATATGCAAGGTGTGTGTGTATGTATGTATACATGTATGTATGTGTATAATATGTGTGGATATGTATATGTGTGCATGTGCATGCGTACGTGTGTGTATGTAAATCTATATCTACCGTCCACATATATATGTGTGTATACATACCCACATACATACATAGCACAGTACCATATAAAGGCTTATTCCCTTTCACTAAGCAGCCCCTCAGAAGAGCTCCTGGTTCCTTGGCCCTTTTTTACCATCCCTGCTGTGCCCAGAACAAGGGTCCACCTCACCTTCTACCTCAGAGACCCTCCCCACCATGCTTCCCATACACATTGGATTATGCTAACCTTCTGTGTGATCTGGAGAGAGTCACACTGCAGCCCAGGTGAAGACCCCTGGAACATGCCATGTTCCCGTGGGCTATAGCTTCTTAAGGACAGGGACTGGTTTTTGTCTTGGGAGCCTCAGCATCTGACACAATTCCTGGCACACAGCAGGTGCTCAATCAGTGACTGTTTAACTCTTTGTATGCCATGCCACCCATTAGACCACCAGCTCTTTGTGAGCCCGGATTTTCTTTTACCTAACTTCGTGTTCCCAGCACTTGGCATGGAGCCTTGGGCATAGTAGGCTCTTAATAAATGTTTAGTAACTGGCTGACTAATTGAATGATAGTTTCAAACGGTCACAGAATGTAATGACACTTAGCTATCACTTAGTTGAACCCCCTCCTTTTACAGAGAGGGAAACTGAGACCCAAAAGGATTATGTGACTTCATTAAACTCTCCCAGTGCAAAAGTTTCAGGTCCAAGATTTAATATATACTACTGGAGCAAAAATAGGAGCAGGGGCCATTGAGATGCAGAGGACAGTCCCACCATGGGTTACAGGGGAAGGGCAGCATGATTCTCATTCTCTCAGGGGTTGGGGAAAGGTGGCCCACAAGAGGGGCACAGTGGCAATGAGAGCCTGGGGGAGGGTTTAGACCCTGGGAGGGATTATAGGATTCCAACATTCATGGGCAAGAGAAATCTTGCCCTTCCATGGAGGACATGCTATTCTCTACCCTTATCACAGCAATGCCCTAAGAAAAAGCCCCATTCACCCCATGCCAGTTACAGCTCTGCTCCTGATCCCCTAACTAGGGCTCTTTACCTTCTACTGCGCTGTTTTTCCAGCTCACCTTCGTGTTTTGTTTTGTTTTTATAATAGATTCTTGGGAATCAGGCAGCATTTAAACAACATCAAAAACCTAATATCCTCTTGCCTGGCTATGAGGAGTGACTGATATCCTTTCTTTCATATGCTTTTCAGTCCCCCAACTAAGGGGACAGTTCTGGTCCCTGGCTTCTTCAATGATGAATATCCATTCAACAAATCTCTACCATGAGTAGGTGTATCCCACCATACTTTTTGGATTTGGGTAATCTCAAAATCACAGAATCCCAGCTTTAGACCTGTAAGGAACTTTGGAGGCCATTGCTTCACAGCACCATTATTTACCAACACCATTATTTTACAGATGAAGTCTATGGAGGTGAAATGACGGGATCACACTTTGGATCAAAGACCTATAATCAGAGGAATCTCACAGACTGAGTTCAATATCCTCACTTTACAGAGGAGCAAACTGAAGCACAGAGATATTAAGTGACTTGGATTTCAAACCCACATCTTCTGACTCCAACGTCCAATCAAATCATATTTTGATACATTGCAATGTCATCAGCTATGCTTGGGTATCTGTGCAAGGGCTCCTCCTGCGTCTGTCCTTGTGCCCATCATGCTCTTAAAAGCTGTCAATTTTCTGATGATGCAAATGCATCCTTGTCATTTCTTCCCATCCCTACAAACAGCAGCCAATCAGAGCCCTTGATTAGAAGGAATCAGTCAACATTGTGGCTCCTATATCAAAGGTTATAAACATACTTTATAAACCCCATGAAGACTATAATTAAATTTACAAGTGGCCTTCCCCACGACTTAAACAAAAGATGTCTGGGTGTGGTGTGTGTGTGTGTGTGTGTGTGTGTGTGTGTGTGTGTGTGTGTTAAAGTCATGTTCTGGGATGATCATAGCTCCCCTGCTGCTTGGGAAAGATAGTTTCACTTGTAACACTAATAAGTTAAGCAGGAGAGATGCCTGGCCTGGTGAATGGAATGCACTTCACTGCACATCTTGGCTCAGTTGGAAATCGGAAACAGATGGTCCTTGCGGCTGGCTTCCCACTCGAACTCACTCGGTGCCAGCCCATGGTCTTCGGCGGGTTGCTGCTGGCACTCTGTGACTTGAACATAGTAGGACAGTGGCAAAAGAAATCAAATCTTTTCCATTGAGCAGCAAGCCGAAATGAAATTGGACAGATCTGACATTCTATCCTCGACAATGAGTTAGAATATATTAACCTTTTCATTTTTTTTTTAAAGAGACTCACTCACATAAGTGATGAATATGCTTATCATAAAGTTAAAAGGAAGATTCTTCTTGCAGCAAAGAGGATGGAGAAGTCAGGGTAACAATTTATTGTCCTGGGTTCAAATCCTGGCTACCTGTTTCTTTGGCCAAGCCACTTTCCACATCAGGACTCAGTTTCCCCTGATACAAAATGAGGAGAACTAACTAACTGACCTCCAGCTCAAAATCCACATTATGGTCCCAGGCCATGTTCCATTAGGTTAGCTGAAGAGATGGAATTTCCATCAGAGTGGAAAGGAAAATCAAGGAGAGTTGTACACGGGACCTGGAGTCAAGAAGACCTGAATTCAAATCCTACTTTGGATACTTACTTGTGGCATGGCCCTGAATAAATCACCTAACTTTGCTCAGTATCAGTAAAAAGGGGATGACAATAGTACCTGCTTCCCAGAGTTGTTATAAGAATCCACCAATAAGATACACATAAAAAGTTCTTTGTAAGACAAAATTACTAGCTATCACTATAATAACTGTTACTCTCATAATGAATCAGACAAACAGGGGCCACATCCTGGCTGTGATGCTGTCTGTCCATGTGACCTTAGGTAAGCAAATTAACCTCTCTGGGTCTGGTTTTCTTCAACTGTAACCCAAAGGGGTGGGACCAGGTGACCTATAATGGTCCCTATTAGCTCTGTCTATAGTATTATCATCCCACAAACCATTTCTAAATGGAAACAAGACTAGAAACCTACTGACATTTGTCCCAAAAAGTAAAATCTGCTCTTGCAATGTCCTGCCAGTGGGTTTGTATTAAAATTTTTAAAACTCAGGGTTTCCCTTTCCAAGGAAACACCAGTAGCAAAATCAAGGGAAAACTGCCACTTGTCAGGAGAACTGAGGTGGAATGTCAAAGGGAGCTGGTATTAGCATGATTCCAGCTTTGCCGATCTTTCCTCCCCAGGATGGCAGGAGCTAGGAAATTCCCCTGTGTCAGTGCTCAGCCTTCTTTTCATCTCGCCCCTCATCCTTTGACATTCCCAGAGAAGGATGTCCTCAGGAGGTGACAGGTTCCTGAGCATCAGATGGCTGTCACCAACAAAGCACGTGTTAGAAAAAAAGTCCCCCCTTGGACCTCTTCATCTCTTTGTCTTCTTCTCTGAAGCTAACAGGGAACAATGTTTCTGGGCAGGTTTCCCTGTCTTCAGATGCTCTGAGTGCACTTATGAATGTTTATTTCCAAGAGTCCAGCAGAGACAGTGGAGAACCTCAGGACATTATTGCAGACATGAAAGGGTTCTCCAAAGCCATCCAGGCTAACTCTGCTCCCCACACCCTAATAAAAGTCCCAGTGCAACACAGCAGAGTAGTATCCCACCCTTGCTTGAAAATCTCCAGGGAGGAAACAGCAACCACCTACCAAGGCAACCCATTCTATTTCAGAAAAACTTCATCCTCGGGGAGCTTTTCCTGACCATTTGACTCAGTTTGCTTCTTTGTGACTTCCACCCCTTGTGTCTGGTTCTGCCCTCTGGGTCCAAGCAGAACAAGTCAAGTCTCTCTTCCAAGTCAAGTCATGCAGCATTAATTAAGCACCTACTGTTTGCCAAGCATTGTGTGAAGTGTTTGAGATACAAAGAAAAGTCCCGAACATTCCTTACCCTCTAGAAGATCATGATGTAATAGGGAAGACAACGTGCAAATAGCCATGTACCCAGAAGACGCATGAAAGCCTTCCAAATACTTGAAAAGAGCTTTGCCAGCCCTGAGCATCTTTTCCTCTCAAGGCTACACATCTCTGATTATTTCAACCCATAGATATCAGGCATGGTCTCAAAGTCCTTCACCATTCTGAATGGCTTCCCCCGGGCACTCACCAGCTAATCAATTCCCTTTTAATAATAGAGTATCTATAAACGGAAATGACACAGCAATGGTCTGACTAAGGAATGAGGCAGAGGGACCATTCCCTCCTTATCCCTGGACTCCATGCCCTATTTAATGCATTTAAGATTTTACAGCAGAATAAAGACTAAGAAAGACAGGGTACTAAGAGGATAACAACCTGTTCATAAACACAGTGGTATTTCTTTTAGCAGAAATAAAATAAAATAACCACATTTGGAAATTAGAACTGGAGAGATTGGGGTTTGCAGTTCTAGGAAGTGCACAGTTGTGAATTTCCAACTTCCAGGTTGACAGATGCCCGGTTACCTAATCCTTGATGGCTTCTCAGGTCTTGTAGCTGTTCTCTTAAAAGTAAATAACTAATTAATTAGAAGCAAACAAAAACCAACCAATTAATCTCACTTTCTTCAGTACTGGTAAGACACAAGATTTCATCAGTGTGAGCTTTCTGGCATATGGACCACAGTGACGGTCTTGAAAATCAGAAACAACTAGATTCAGATTAACTGCATTAACCTGGTCAAGTGACTTAATTTCTCTGGTTTTCTCTTTCCTTCTCGGAAAAATGTAAATAATGATAGCACGTGCACCACAGAGTGGTTGTGATGTTCACGAGTTAAAAAGCCTTAAGTGCTATAGACACATCAGGACCAGGAGTAACGACACAAATCACAGTGGCCTCTGCCTCTTAATGAAGAGCGTGACCAATGGCGGCCAAAAGGAGCAGCCCCTGTGACCAATTTGAGTGGCCCTTCAGAAAACGGGCCACCACACAATCACTCAACAAGAGGCCTTTCCAGCTCACATTTTAAGGCTCTGCAAGCTCTCTGAGGGTTCAAAGCCTGTTTCTTTTTTGTCTTGGTGGTCTGGACGATGACCGTTGGCATAGTACTTTAAAGTTCCCAGTGTTCTCATTGGATCCTTACTGCAACCTGTATGGTAGGTGTTACTCTTACCTAATTTTACCTTTGAGAGAACTGAGGCTAGAATTGCATCATTTTCAAGAAGCCAGGATCACAGTGAATAGTGAGGAAGGACTCAGAAGTCAGTGTGATGTCATGGTCACTTCTTATTTTTCCAGTCTTTTTACACCTTCCAGTGATCCAGTGACACTGACCCCTGGCCATTCTTCAAGCATGACTGTCTACCTCCCAACCCCAAGTGTTTTTGCTGACTATCCTCCATATTGGGAAAGCCTTCCATCCTCAGCCCCACTTCCTGGCTTCCCTTCATGTCTCAGCTGAAGCCCCATCTTCTGCAAGATATCTGTCTTGCTTCTTAATCTTAGTGCTTTCTTTCTCAGACTACCTCCAGTTAATCCTGTTATATATTGTCTGTAGGGCAGCTTGGTGACACCATAGTGCACAAAGCACTGGGTACAGAGTCAGGAAAATTCTTCTTCCTGAGTTCTAATCCAGCCTCAAACATTTGCTAGTTGTGTGCAAGTAGGCAAGTCGCTTCACCTTGTTTGCCTCAGTTTCCTCATCTGTAAAATGAGCTGGAGACAGAAATGGCATTATCCTTGCCAAGAAAACCCCAAATGGGGTCACAGAGAGTTGGGCATGCCTGAAATTACTGACCTATATCTTGTTAGTACACAGTTGTTTGCATGTCAATTCTCCCACTGGACTGTGACTTCCTAGAATAGAATTTCTTTCCTTTACCCTCCCTTCTCTTCTTCTTCCTTTCCCTTCCCTCCCTTTTCTTTGCCTTTCTTTTGCTTTGCTCCTTTCCTTTCCTTCCTATATTTCTTTCATTTTCCTCTTTTTCTTTCCTTTTTATATTCCCAGTGTTTAACACAGCACCCGGCATATGGTAGGCACTTGAATAAATGTTAATTGATTGGCTAACTGACTACTAGATTTTGAATTAGAAAATTCTAATTCAAATCTTAGCTCTGCTACGTAGGAAGGCTAGAGAGAACCCCATAACACAAACAAGAATGATAAGCTCACAGCAATTCAATTGGATGAGCAATGACTGCCTTGTGACATAAATCCCTTCAGTTCTGTGAGACTCAGTTTTCCCATCTGTAAAAGCAGGAGTTTGGATTAGATCACATCTTGGATCACTTCCACCTCTGAGTTCATAATTCTCTGCTCCTATTACTAACTATAAAAAGATGCATTAATTTGTTGGCTGGTCGAAGTAATGGATCCTCCTTTGAAAGTTTCCCAGTGGTCCCGACACTAAAACTTCCAAGACTGAAAATATTCTACATTTCAAAATTTACTATTTCCCATCCTTTCCCATCACAAAAGGATCTCCCCACTCTCACCCTGGGAAAAATAAATCCAAGTCATCCCTAACGTTGCCCCAGAGATCCAAGTTTACCAAGAGCATTCATGAACATTTTCTCCTCTAAGCAACCCTGTGTTACCACAAGACTTATTATTGAGGCTCAATGCTGCTGTTCAGTCATGTCTGTCTCTTCATAACCCCCCTTTTTTGGGGTGGGAGGAATTTCTTGGCAAAGATCCTGGAAAGGTTTGCTAATGCCTTCTCCAGCTCATTTTACAGATGAGGAAATTGAAGCTAGCCAAGGTTAAGTGACTTGCCCAGGGTAATGCCACTAGTAAGTATCTGAGGTCAAATTTGAACTCAGATCCTCCTAACTCCAGGCCCAGCATTCTATCCACTGTGCCATCCAGCTGCCCACCTACTGATGCTTCACTGATGAAGGCCAGAGAAGGGAAGGGAGTGTCCTGAGATCACAGAGTTCATAGGCAGACAAGTCTACATCTACACAAGGGCTCCTGAATCCATGAGAGGCCATCATCTCTCCCATGTCAAGTAACAGACTTGACCTGAGGACTTCTCAGGCTGCCATCCTGCCTCAGTCACCAGAGAAGCCCCTCAATAGCTCTGGCTTCAGTTTCCTCACCTGCAAACTTTCTAAAATGCTGTCTGTTGTGCCTACATCCTGAGGCCATCTCAAGGTCCCAATGAGATAATGTCTATAAATAGCTCTACAAACATCATGGTGCTAAGTCAGCTTCTGCCCTTACAGTTAAACTGGTGACAGATTGTGCCTGGAAAAGTTGAGGTGCTCAGTTCCGTCTTTCTCTTAGGTCCTTTTGTTACAATGCCTACAGGGAAAACTAAGCTTAAAAAAAATTAATTGGGTTGGGGGTGGGTGCTGACCTGTGATGTTGTGATTTAATTGGCACAAGGAGCTCCCTCCTCCCAGTCAGACCAGCACCTAGGCAACATATGGTGTCAGAGATGCCTAGCACATTGAAAGGTTAGCCCAGGGTTGGGGAACCTGCGTCCTCCAGGCCACACGTGGCCCTCTAGGTCCTCAAGTGCAGTGCTTTGACTGAATCCAAACTTCACAATTGGGAAGGGCCACATTTGAAGTCCTAGAGGGCCACATGCGGCCTCGAGGCCACAGGTTCCCTATCACAGGCAGGTCAAAGACTCAAAGGTCAGTCCCCAAATCCCTGTATCACCCCACCTCTCACATTCAAAAATACCCATTGGAAAAAAATATCCAGAAACAAGTTATGTGACCAATGATTGGGGAGAACAATGAGACAAGTCCTGGTATACGAATTTCCTGGACTAATTCTGTCCTTTAAGGAATTAGCAAGTGTACCGATACTCAGGAAACAAAGGTCCAGCTGCGCCTGACTCTCTGTGACCCATTTGGGGTTTCCTTGGCAGAGATACTGGAGCAGTTTGCTATTTCTTTCTCCAGTCCAATTTACAGATGAGGAAAATTAAGGCAAATAGAGTTAAGTGACTTGCCCAGGGTCACACAGCTAATAAGTGTCCGAGGCTAGATTCAAACCGAGGTTTTTCTGACTCCAGGCCTGGCACTCTATTCACTGTGCTAACCTTGAATCAAAGGACTGGGATTCAGATCCCACTTGACAATACCTGTGTAACTTAGAACAAATTACTTAATCTTTTAATCTCTCTTAATCAAAATCATAATCTCTTACCTAACTAAACCCTAACTAAGCAGGGGGTTTAACTTTGGGTCCACCAATGCCCCAAGGTCTATGACCCACAAAAATGAAAACAAAAAGGTTCATACCCCTGGACTAGATGGTCTCCCAGGCTCCTTCCATCTCTGGCCCATGACTTGAGGATCCTGAGAGTTCAAAGAGGCGTGGGAAGACTTCCAGGTAAAGAAGAGCGTGCAAAGTGTGATGCACACAGCCGGCCACAGCACCATAGATGAAGGCAGCCCCAAAGGCGCCCAATGCATCAGACAGCACTGGTCACAGATGATGAGCATTAGAGCCACCTCCCTCCCCGTCTGCTCCAAAATGCTCGGTTTCTTGGGGAGAGAATGACATGTGCACTTGGCCATTTGGTGGAACTGTTTTCAGAGGAAACGTACTTTCATTGTAGCTTTGTTTGGGTGTCGGTTGGGACGTGTCTGCTACATCAGAGCAAAACACATCAATTAAAAACAAAAGAGTGTTATGGAAAATTCAATAAGCTGATATCACCACCATGCTACTCAAAGTGCAGAGTCAAAGCCCTGGGGGAGAGCCACGGTTAAAACAGACTCTACTTCTGACAGACACATACTCAAAGGATGATAGCGTAAAGTACAAATAAGAAATCCAAGAGAGACAGAAACTCACAGAAGTGCTCAAAGCAGGCCGCAGACAGAAAGGGTTTTGGGTGTACAGAGGAGGGGCCCAACAAGCTCCTCCAGTGGGAAGGACCTTGGATCTGGAGTCATAAAATCTGGGCTCAGCTCTTCTCTCTGTCACTCACTACTTCTGTGGCCTTGAGCCAATTGCTGCTCCTTCCTGAGCCTCAGTTTCCTGATCTGTAAAATGAAGTGATTGGACTCAACGATCCAATGGCCCCTCCCAGGTCTAAATCTATGATCCTATCAAGAGAAATCAAAGAAGACTCCCTGGAAGAGGAGAAAGGATTTGAGAAGCACTTTAAAGAATTGGGGTTAGGGGGTGAGGAGGATCTGGGTAGCAAAAATAGCTGAGAAGATATAGAAGGAAAAAGGTGAAGAAAGTGGGAATTACTTCCAAAATGTCTCATGTTATTTATCTCAGTCCTTTCTACATCAGCACCTTTCAGGCAGACAGAAGAGGGCTAATAGGTGACGCCTGGGAACATATTGTCATTTAAACACATCTGTGTGGTTTGGTTTGGTTTTGAATTTAAATAAAAACTCTCCCTTTTTATCATGCACCTGCCACTACCCAGATCCAGGGGATGCCTGAAGAATGTACTATGGCTAGAAGAGTCACAATAACATCCCCCGGAATTTGGGTTCCCAAAGCTCTTTCCCTTTCAATGATGAATTAAATTATTTAAGGGGAGAGGATTTGGCTGATAACACCCACATGAAGCCAGCAAGCAACCGGCAAACCTGCCTCTTCCTCCTGTAAGGCCAAAAACTACCAGAAACCAAATCACTCATCCTAGAACTCAAAAACGCCCCACGTAGGGCCAGGCTGGCACAGGGCACCTTCAACGGCTCCCACCGTCAACTGCCTCTATCTCCTCTGTCTCTGAGTGTCTGTTCAACACAGATACGTACATACACACATACATATATGTGTATACATATATATGTGCTTTTTCCACTTTATTCAAAGCAGAAAAAAATAAGAAAATATGAAAACCCCTGGATGCTTGGGTTTTTTCATCATTCCAAAGGCTTTCTCTCTTCAGATCCATTCAGTTACAAGTTCAGAAGAAAAATTGTCCAAGGAGAAGAGTTAAATTCAGAACATGTAACTGCTTTCTGGTGTCATTTTTTTTCTTTCTGACTGAAGGCAAACCATTTGGCTGTTTGTTTCCAAAAAGGCATCTGTCAGCAATCAAAGGGGGAAGAAACGCATGGAGCAAACGCAGTTGTTTGGAGTAGTATTTCCTGGATCATGTTAAATGCTTAAATTACTCCCCATTATGCTCACCAAATAATTTTATTTCCCACAATCATTGCAATATTTAGCGTGTTGGATTTAATCTTGTTTTAAGGCTATTAACAACGGGCAAGGCTTGTGAAGGGCCTAATTGCTCAATGGGAAAGACGGGCTTCCGCCATCCCCATACAGCACAGTGATAAAGTTAAACGTGCCTAATTGTTCTGGATTTAAAACACCATTATCCAATAATATTTATCATTTCTTTGTTCTGGACTACCGGGCCATCTGGAGTGAAATCTTCTCAGGCTTCACTCATTCACAAAGTGAAATCTGTCCTCTTGTTTCCCAGCTTACCTTGGGCACCATTCATAAATATTAGATAGGCCTAGGCTGGCGTGGGCCAGGCACAGCCCATCCTCATGAACACGAAGCAGTGAAAAATTGGGGGGCTATCGACTGACAACATTAAAACAGGCACAGCTAAGCATTCACGGCTGGCTCTGAAATTTTCATGTGCCTTATGGTGCCCCAACTAAAAGACAGAAGGTCAGGCAGGTCCCAGAGTAGAGAAGATCCGGGTGGGTTTGCTTTGACACGAATTCAAAGATGGAAATCCTACTTTAAAAAAATAACTTGGTAGGGGGCAGAGGTGACTATATTTTGCACAGTTCTAGCCAAATATTTTTCTCCTTTTCTCTAAGTGGTCAGCTGAGGAAAGACCAGTCCATTTGAACAAAATGGAAGTAACAGAAGACGATTAATGTTTTGGGAGGCCAGTTTCTGGCAAGGAGTTTTCTTCTCTTCCTGAACTCTTGAATCTCATTTAACGCTTCCCAGGTTCATTCAGACCCCTTTTCTGTAAACAGAAATGATCCTCTAGTTCAGTCAGAGGCACAGCACTGAGTCAGCTCAAGGTTAGATAGTCCATATCATTGGTAGCCACTTGGTTCCACATCCTACCTCCAACCCCAAAATTATGCAAAGCAGGGTGATTCACGTCTGAGTGGGGGTGGGGTGAGGACAGTGTGAGTTGGGAGGGAAGAGAAAGAATGAAATTTATTATTGAAATCATTCATTCGCTGAGGTCAGTTTCCCTGTTTTAAATTATTTTTAAAAAATCTTTATGGGGAAGCCAAAGGACATAGACCTTCCCCAAGTAAGTTAGGCTAGAAGAGTTGTTTACTAGGTTCTGTAGAGTTAAATACTTCTTGCTAGGTAGAGTCTCTAAATCGTGGCAGAGGAAGCACTGACCTGTGGATTTAAACTCTCCCTGTGTTTCAATGAGAGGATGTACAGTGTTCATGGAACTAAAGATTATTGTGTCCTACAGACTTCCATGAGAATAAAAAAAAAAATGGCAAAGACAATTGGGCTGTGAATGAGTGCGTTTCCGCCAACACAGTTACAATTGCTCTACATTGCAGCAATAGATGGCCTTGTCCCGGTTTAAGGGCTCGCTTCTGGGGCATTTTCCAGACCATATTTCTTCTCCCAAGACTTCCTTTACAAAAGCACAGAAGTACTGAAAAAACAAACTGCAGGGTGCATCTCGCCAGCTACCTTTCTAAAAGGATTTCAGCAGGTCCCCATTCCCCCAATGCCATCAAAGGATTAAAATATGACATAAATCCTTCTCTCTGGAGCCCCGAGTTTCTTATTTCAACCTCACTCTCTTGAGAAGGAAGAACTCCAAAGTGCTCCATGTCACCTCAACTTCCCGTGTATTTATCTAAAAATCCCTCTTCTCCATCACCCTTTCACAGGGAGCTCATGTGGTGGTTTCTTTACCCAGCCCCTCATTCTCTTTGAAAAGAGTATGCATAGGTTGTTTTTTTTTTTTCATTAAAAAAAGAATTAATTTAAGGCAATTAGACATGACTTTCAGGATAAGGAAGCCTAAATAGAAAAGTGACTGAAAATGATTGGCCCTTCTTCCATGTAAAAATATGAAAAATTTTACATATCTGGGGCATTATAGGAGGTGCATGTGTGTGATGGAAGGGTATTAGTATATTTTAATAGGACCATAGGAAACACCAATATGTAATGAAAATTCATTAAAATATTGTCCCAGTGGTAATTCTTGTGAAAATCTATTCGCTGTAATAAAATGCCAGGAGATCTCAGAAATGAGAAGTTGGAAATATGGGGCATCCTGTTCACATCCCTCCAAATTCACATACACACATAAACATGTGTGTGTCACTTGAATTTCTTTTCATAAAAATTTATTTTTTTAAATATTAACTCTAAAGTTGGAAGCTGAACACATTTCCTGGTTCAGGGATTTTTCTTTCTTTCTTTTTTAATTTGCTTTGGATGATTATGGGTGAGCCCAGCAAACCTAACTGAAAATTGTCTAAATCATCCACTCCCTGCTCTTGTCCTTCAGAAAAAGCGGCCATGAAAACCAGATACCAAGTAAGCCTGAAAGTGAGAGAGAGAGAGAGAGAGAGAGAGAGAGAGAGAGAGAGAGAGAGAGAGAGAGAGAAGGGGAAAAAAAATACCCAAAACATTGCATGATAGTCTCTAAGCAGTTCCATCTGTCAAGCAGAAATTTTAGGCTAATAGCCTGTGGCGATCTCCCTGCGTAGTCCACTACCTGCCTTTGTCCTATTAAATCTCTTTATTCTCCTTTTAAAAGGGGGGGGAGGGAAAAAGAAAGAAAAAGGGGGGGTGGAAGGAAAGGAAAAACCTTGTAGACCAGAATCATCTGGGTGATGAAGCCCTAATTTTAACCGCCTCTTTGATGTGTAGCAGTGGGCTCTGGTGTGCTCCAAAAGCAGAGCGAAGACAGTGGAGCAGTAGGCGCAGATGACTTCTCATCTGTACCTCACCTTGCCACTGGGTCTGGGAGAGATTGGTTCATTGTCAAGGAGACTTTTTTTTTTTTACCCATGATTCCATATGGTATGGACCGGACTACATGTTGCCCAACATGCCATCGCAAATGTTTTCTCAATTAGGTGTCTTATCTCCCGTGAGTTAGCATCAGATGAGGCTTGCTGACAGCGTCATGGCAGCGAAAGCTTCCGATGGCTCCATCAAATGGCAGCTCTGCTACGACATCTCGGCCAGAACTTGGTGGATGGTGAGTTGGCAGCCGGGGCTGCCTTTTTTTTTTCCCTTCCTCCTTTTTTTTTTTTCCGACTTTCCCTCCCTCTTTGACAAAATGTCCCAGACCTCACATTCATCAAATTAACATTTGATTTTTTTCACACTCTTCCAGGGCCGCCAGCCTGGCTCCCCCCTGTTCCTTCTTGCCTTGTTCTCTCTCCCCCTGCCACTCTGGGCTCTGAGTTCCCAGGAGTTGGCCACAGGACAGAGTTTGGTTCTGTCTGGGCTGGGGTAGGGGGTGGGAGGGCTTAAGGGGGGGCGCCTGGAAAATTGGTCATTTAATTTTGATGATTTTGCTTTCAATGTGGAAAGTTTTACGCTGCGAGTTGAGGTTGAGTAGGGACTTGACAAAATTGGGTTTTTTGTCTTCGGTGCCTTAGTTCTGGCCACCTCAGTCTGTCCTACACACTGCTTGCTCTTGTTTCCAAGGACAATATTTTCTGATGACCTGACATGGAGAGTGAGAGGAGAGGAGGGGACAGTTCCATGGCGGGGGGTGGGGGTGGGGGGTGGCGGGGGGGATTAAAACCCAAACAAGTGAACTTAGAGTGGACTGACCTCATCTAGAGTCCCACTAGGCAGATGGCCTGAAATCGTCTCCTCTGAGGTCTTCAGATCAGGCTTCCCCACCACCTCCCCACCTCCAACTTGACTTCATTTTGCCGGTTTGGAATAAAACAGGTTCCCCCTTCTCACCAGCACCACGGGCATGTGCAGCTAGGGCCCCCCATCTTCTGCCTGGGAGCTGCTCCAGGGACCATGAAAGTTTTAATAAAGTCCTAACATGCGCCACAGAACGAGTTAACTCACATGTCATGGTCGGCCAGGCCAGGCAACCTTTGACATCTTGTATCCATAAGAGGTAGGGTGAGTCAGGAGGATGCACAATGCTTCATTGTGGCCGGAGATGCCAGTCCTGTTGTGAGGAAGAGAGCCCTCGAGTCATTACTGCCCTCGTTAGGGTGGTGTCCGTTAAGGATTAATTCGTTAGCAGCGCATTTCTCGTTTTCGGTAATTATTATTCTTGTGGCAAGCGTGAATTCTTCCAGGGAGAGAAAAAAGTTTGCTGCCAGGACAATGAATGTATTATCCGTTTCTAACTGGACCGTGAACTCCAGCTCATTTCACATAGATATCAGTTTAAAAAAAAAGAGGGGGGGTGGTGTTTAGGGGGGGTGGGGGGGACTGGCGAATGGAATTACAAAACAAGGCATGATCGGTTTCATTGTATGAACCACTGAAACTGTTTCCCTTCCCTGGTCCTGCCCTGGCCGATTTTCGGGATCATTTTTGGGAAGTTTTTAGGAGTTCTGGGAACTGAGAGACTTTTAAAAGTGACCTACGGAAGGATGGAAGCGGCTGCTTGGGGTGCATTGTATAGGCACATCCTGGGACTTGAGTTAAGGTGGCTGTGTGTGTTTCTGTGTGCGTCTGTATCTGTGTGTATGTGTTCGGGTGCGTGTTTTTACTTTTAATTTCTTAACTATACATTAAAGACTCGCCCGGTGGTTGCCAGGAAAATGTTGCATTGTAGCTTTTGGTTAATTAGTCTAGTGGAAGACTAACCGCTTAGCTCCTGAAATTTTATTCACACTACTTATTTTCCAATTAGAGTTTCTGCCAGGGAGAAAATGAGTTTTTACTTGTATTCTCGGATGCGATTACCTTCTCTGTTGCCTCATGCTTCTTGTTAAATGTTAGAAATAAATGTATCGATGAGTTCTATGATTGGTTTCTAAGGAAAGTTACAAGGGGGGGGGGGGTGCATGCTGATAGACATAGTTTCTTATAGACTGTTATATTTTTGTAGTAAAATGTGCCATCCTTCTACTTGGTGAAACTCATCAATTGTTGGTCCATACCTATGCAACTGTAACCTCTATAAACTTTCCTTGGAAGTTGCTTTTCATTTAAAATGATTTTACAGATGTTTTACTGCTGGGTATATAAAATATAAAAGTGATGGAAACATTTAGTAATGCACTTGACTAAAAATAAACAACACGATAGCCACACATGCTGTTGTTTACATTGAACTCAAGGGAATCTCTTCCAAACTTTAAGGCACCCCTAGATTTCTGTTCTGAAAGGAACAAGAAACCAGTGTGTTCTCTAAGGAAGCTAGACAAGTTGACTTAAAGGAGAAATCAATTTTGCTGGAACTGAAATTAACAATGTAGGATCACAATTTGGAAATAAGATTCGCAAATAATTGCAACACACATTTTCCATCTAGTCCTTTGGGGAAAGAGAAGAACAGGTCCAATTAAAATGAAAGGCAAAATTCAGATTTCAGATTTTTTTTTTTTGCTACCTCTCTCTTCTTCCCCTTCTGACTGTCAGCCTCTTCTTTGACTCTCACCCCCCCACGCACACATCCCTTCACCAAAAAAGCAAACAAACAAATAAAAGTGCCAAAAAACAAAACAAAGAAAAAATGACAAATAAAGCAAATCCCATGTAAGCAGAATTCTGGTACAAGACTAGAGTTTTTCATCTAAGGCAAAGAAAGCTTTGGAAATTACCTCATGCATCATCAAGGTCCCCCGCTGCAGAGTGAGAAACTTCAGTTGGGTCCTCCCAGCAAACATACAAAGGGATTTCACTGAATGCCCCTTCCGCCCAGAGAGACTCAGCTGCCAAGGCCCGGGATGGGCAATTTTGCTTTTTAATGAATCGTAAACAATTTGTATGGCAAACGAGTTTGTTTGTTTTTGTTCTGGGGCATGTGTGGAGCGGAGTTGTAGCCAGTTACATAGTAATCTACTGTCGCATAGCATATCCAAATGATGGCAAGATTCTGTACTGTTTTTACTTTTTTCCCCCAAAATAAAGACCTGTTATCATGAAAGAAACTGCTTTATAAAAGGCTGAGAATAATGCCCTCTTTCCCTCTTCTTTTTTTTCCCTCTCTCTTTCCCTTTCCATCTCCTCCCTCTGACATAAATTCACTATAGTTCTGTCTCCTTCCCCACCCCACCATGCTTATTGATAACTAATTGGAAAATCAGTTGATTAGATAATTAGCTTTGAAAATGAACAGATTTTTGTCACGGGACTAAAGAGCCCCTCTCTCATATGAGATATGGGTCCTTAGAGTAGCAATCCTTGCCTTCCAAATTAACCTGCCACTTCTGATGCTTATGCGGGTGTTTATAGGTACAGGGTGTAACAAATATTCAATTCGCCTTTCCATATGGAAAGGAAACACGGGGTCAAAAGAGCCAGAAGTCAAAGGAAAACTTTTTTATTGCATCCAAGAACATTATAAACAAACTTTGTCTTTGACTAAGCAGTCTGGCTTCTTGGTATGTGTATATTTTAACATTAATTACATTTGTCACTGCCATGTATGAAAAATCTTTTGAAATCCAAGCCTCTCCTTATAATGCTTTAATCACACAAATCAAAAAATAGATATTGCATATCAATTTAGCCTAACGATGTTGTGACATTTCTCACTGAAACCTTCTCGACATGAAAATACAGAAAACCTCCATGAAATCTCCCTCCAACTTTCAAGGTTTGCAAATGGTACATCAATTGCCTGCACTACAAGTATGCTTTTGAGGGAATTTTTGACTAATCGATCCTTTCTTATTTATTAAATCCTATATGTCAAACATCAATATAAAAGTGAAAAAATATCCCCACATTTGCAATCATCCATTGATTGATAATAAGGTGTATGGGACAGTTGTAGCACATTCATCTCAAAACACCATTTGCCCTTACTTACTGGTCGGCAGTTAAAAAAAAATCAGTGGTCAAAAATGCAGAATATGAAATTGCCTCTTTAGTTTTCCTAACTGATATTAGAGCCTTGGTCATTACTTTGGATGCCTTTTCCTTGTAAGTCAATTTTTTTTTTCCAACAAGTGCTGTCCATCATGCCATCAAAATCCTCAGGACACTCTATTCTCCTCAGGGACCTCCCTGGTCAAGAGAATCATCTTTCCTGAACTCAGAACAGTCCCCACCATTTAAAAAGAGCTTGCACACAGAAGGTTACAAGGCATTTCGGTGAATGATCTTCAGCCCAGGTTTGACGATACCAATAAATCCCTCAGCTCCAGCAAACTTGGAGAATGAATGACAGCCTCACTGATGCATAGCTAAGAACTCATATTTCATTGAAATCCTTTTCCCGCCTTTGATGGATATTTTCAATTCATCTTGGAAGCTGTCTTTACAATCTTCATTTTTAATATGTCAGCTCTTAACTGAACAATGTTTGACAATGACTCTTTACTGTTCTTAACTAAATGCAGGGTAGAATGGCCTTTTTTTTTCCCATCAGTTGGCCCCATCTCTTTCAAGATATTGATCAAAATAGCTAGGGGCGGGGAAGGGTGTCCTATAATAGCTAACTAGGAGAAGTGTCAACATGAGGAGGACTTAGGCCTGTAACATGACTAAACTCTCAGCATCAACTTCCAAGGGGAGGATCCACTCTAAACAAGTTTTTAAAAATTCCATTTCATGTTATAATACAGGAGGATATTTTTATACATCTCTGTTGAATGAAACATTTCAATATGCAACATTAAAAATATGTCTATGGGTTCTTATTCCAACTTCACTTATAAATGTATGTGCCCACATACAATGATTAGTAAAAAAAAAAAAAAAAAAAAAGTATAAACCATCAGGATATACAGCATTGGAGGGACATTGAATGGACAAATAACCTTTCCTTACTATAATTTCTCTTCTTCTCACACTGTCTAATAAAACAATAATTTTCTGTGGCTAATAAGCTGATCCTATATGACATTTTTCACAGTGCTGTTCACTGTTTGGGAAGGAAGGGAGAGGGAAAAACCACCCTTTAAATTATGAATCCATTTTGCTGCTGGCTGTTAAAAATCAGATCCACATCATCTCAAAGTAACTTCTTCAGAAATGTGCTTGGCTGGGTCCGTGCATTTAGACTATCTTTTTAAAAATCTTGCTTCCCTGTTACTATACTCGTATTTCACCTATGAACTTTAGATGGCAAAATATCAGCTTTGTCCTGGATGATTTTCTCCTTGCTTTCCTTCACCTGTCCCAAATATCATTTAAGGAATGGTTCTAATTTAAAATCCGGAGTCAGGGGCTGATTAGAAGACAGGAAATTGGAGGATTAAACTGTCTGGTTGAACTTCCTTTTCTTATCAGCGCTCAGTAACTTACGCTGGATTATAAACTCAACAAGACAGTTTTTACAGTGTATTGTCCCACACGGTTGTGTGCATGTTTGTGTCCACTGGTGTATGTTTGTGAACAGGTTTATGTGGAACCGTGTCTCCCTAAAATGAGAGTGGACCAAATTACAAATTCTAAGCTGGTGTTTTGTTTCGTTTTCCCTCCCACTAAAAAGAGTGGGCTGGTTTGAGACCCAGACTGCTGTGATCTGTGGCCTTCAGTGTTTGTTTCTTCAATGATACTGTTTAAATGAACTTTCTCTTGTAAACACTTTCTCTGAACCTGAGAAAATAAGGAAGGAAACCCTTTAAGAAGGAAATGAGATCCATGGTGTTGTTTTCTAAGAGAAAGATGGATCTAGGAAATAAGGAATCCTTCAAAATCAGAGACACCGAGAGAGGGAAGTGAGGTGGCTGCTTGGTGAGGAAGGAGCTGGGGGCTCACTCCTATATTTCAGGAGTCAAACCACTTAGATACTTCTCTATCGAGCCAGAGAAGAAATTGGCTAAGGAACTGGAACGGAGTACATGATCATAAGTTGGAATATTCCTGGTGAGAACATCCCTGTGGCATAGAGGTGCCAATGGAGAGAAATAAAGGCAAGCAGACTTTTGTGTGCACAAATCAGTGTAACTAGCAAAATTCCAACTGTCCTAGATTGATTTATTCCGATGTCTTACTTCCTGAAGGCCCTCCAGTCTAGGAATAGAGTTTAGAATGTTATCTTACTGTGAGTCCCCACTCTGTCCCTCCATCTCCATCTCCTGTCAGTCTCTCTCTCTGTCTCTGTCCCTCTGTCTCTGTCTCTGTCAGTGTCTCTGTCTCTCTTCCCCCATTACTTTCTTTCACTCTGTCTGTCTGTCTCTGTGTGTCTATGTCCTTCCATATTTCTCTCTCCATCTGCTTCTGCAGCTCTCTTTCTTTCTCTGTCTCTGTGTGTCTGTCCCTCTGTTTTCTGTCTGTCTCTGTCTCCCTCCTCTCTCTCTCTCTCTCTCTCTCTCTCTCTCTCTCTCTCTCTCTCTCTCTCTCTTTCTCTCTTTCCTCTCTCCTTTCTTTCCCCTGTCTTGCATGTAGTAAGGGACTCAGAAATATGTCGTATGATTTGTGATTTAATTAACTGAGGCAGCATGAAATAATGGCTAAACTATTTATTCATCTTAGAGTTAGGAAAACCTGAATTGAAATTCTTCCTCTGATACTTGCTAGCTGTGTGACACTGAAGAAAGCATCTAACCTCTCTGTGCCTTAATTTCCTATTCTGTGAAGAGACAGGAATGGTGCTCAATGACAACTCCAAGTTTGTGCCCCCTCCATTTATTCTGAAATGGGCAACAATGAGCCATCTCTCTGGATCCCCATTTCCTTAGCCTGGGTTCAATGGCTTCTGAAGTCACTTCCAATTCCAGATCCATGATCTATGATTGGGATTCTCCTGTAGTTCTTGGTGCTAGGGTCAATTCAAAGGAGAAATAGTAGATCAATCCATCAATAAACATTCATTAAGACCTACTATGTACCAGGCAGGGGTATCTAGGGGGTGTTGTGGAAAGAGTAGTGGAGGGGGAGTCAGGTCTGCAGTCAGAAAGATCTGATTTCAGATCTGACACTTACTAGCTGTGGGACTCTGGGCAAGCCAATTAACCCCATTTGCTTCTTTTCCTCATCTGTAAAATGGGGACACAGTATCTTTGCCAAGAAAACCTCAGGGACAAAGTTCATAGGGTGATGTAAAGTCGGACTTGACTCAGTGACCGAGCAACAACAATGTGTTGGGCAACTGTGCTAAACCTTGGGGATACTAATAAAGGGGAAAAAATTGTCCCTGACCTCAAGAAGATCCTGTCTAATGGGGGAGACAACAGGCAAACAACGGTGTACAGACATTCTATAGATGGAATGATTTGGAGATAATCAGCAGAGGAAAGGTGCTGGTGCTGAGGGCGACAGAGAATACTTATTTCAGGGAGCAGGATTTTGTCTGGGATGCAAAGTAAGCTAAGGAATACAGGAGGCAAAGATGAGGAAGGAGAGCTTTCCATCCACAGGCAGAAAGAGCGCTGAAGAGCAGGATTCGGTGTCTGCCCATTGGACATGGATGGCCAGGAGCCACCAAGATCTCTAGGAAGCTTTTTCCCAGTACAATGACACACAAAAAAAAATCAAAAGTAAATGGAATAAAATTTATAAAGATCTCAAAGGGAGGGATGAGAAGACATTGCACATGATTTCAGACTTTCTCAATATATCAGTCAGTTACGCTGATTTTCCCCATCTTAAAAAAAAACAAAAAAACACTATTTGTCATAGAGTGTGACTCTGGGTAGGGGAAGGGGAGGTATATATAGGATATTAGAGTGATGGAAGAGACAAAAAACATCAATTAAAAATTTAAAGAAACATTTTACCTATGACACAGAAGGGATGATAGCTTAATATACTGAGAGCAAGAAAGAACCTTGTCTTTATGAGTAGGAAAGCCGAGACTGAGAGAAGGTAAGATATTTCCTCAACAGATAGTAAGTGATAGATTAGGATCTAAACTCTAAAATCACATTCAGTTTCCCTGACCTCAAATCCAGCCCAGCCACATTGGAAGAATGTAAGATTGTGTATTTAAAGTTGAGAGGGACCTCAGAAGCCATATAGTCCAATTTTCTCATTTTACAAATGGGGAAATTGAGATTTAAAATGACTTACCCATAGTCATACAGATACTACTCAAAGACATGCCCTTTTGGGTAATCAAGGAAACTGTTCTGTACCTTTTTCCTTACATAATCAGCCACCTTGCAGTTGAAATAGTAAGTGCACCCTCAAGAGATGAGATTCATAGTTCACATTCTTCCTTTGCAGGATTAAGGCTATTTATTCCCTCCTCATGCCATAGGTGATTATCCCCATTCCCCTGTGGAGGAAGCAATGGCACATGAATGTGCCTTTGGCCAGCCCCCAAGAGGTCAGCGGTACAGGCAGGGACCAGTCTCTGCCCTATTTACTAAGGGTGCTGATGTAGAGTCTGGGAACAGGAGGCAAGCGTGTGTTTCAAAGGATGCGATTAGTTGTATTAAAAGACCAGTTTTAATCAAAATATGGAGGGTTCTGAAGAGCTTGGTGATGAAACTAATCCACTGTGCACATGTACACCCTTCCTAGTCGGCCAAATATGGAGGAGATTCTCCATATGCTGTTCTGTGTATCCTTAGCAAATGTTTCCCTGTCTTGAATGGATTACACCATGCAAGGTCTGTTCTTCCCCAAACACAGGCTTCTTGATGTAAAATTTGGGCATGGGACAGTACTGATCCCTGATGTATTCCTTTGCTACAATGTCCAGACTAGAAAATTGCTAAGGAAAGGTTTATTCCAACAGAGATGGAGTTTTGCTATGAGAGAAGCCTCTGTGAGAATATATGTTGACTAATGGGATGGAATTCAGGACACTTGCTCCATGTAAACATCTATTTTCCAGACAAGTGCCGACCATAAACTTAACAATCTGTCTCTGCCAGGGCCCTTCAGTGGATTGTGGGAGATGCCACATGGCATGCAGATTTTTATTACTAGTAATCCCAGCTTCCTTCATGGCCCTTGATCCGTACTCATGATTGCACTCTGGCTTTTCAAATAGATGATAATTGGAACTAACGATCATGGGTCTGATTTTCTCCAACCTGCAAGTCAGAGATTAGACTTCAGTAGATCTATAGTGGGCAACCCTCTAAAGGATGGCTATGTTTGAGGAAGGCAAGGAATCCCACCCTAAAGGGTAATATGGTGCCCTACAGCTCAGTTGAGGCAGAGCATGAGCCTTTACAAACAGGGCTTAGGTAGAGAGACAAAATAGAGAGCTGCCTAGTTAGTCTGAGTAAGAAACAACAAGGAAGATTGAAAGGTGCACACATGCATGTGCAACACAACCACACACACACACACACACACACACACACTCACATACACACACCCCCTTCCCTTAATGAATTAAAAGACTTTCAATGCGAAAGGAGAGGTTACTTCAAGTTTTAAAACCTGTGATGAGGCTTAAGTGAAGATTCTCCTTGAAAACAGATTACCTTGATTGTTTTAACTTATTCAAACTAAGGTGTAAAGTAAATGACTGATAGAACACACCATCTTGAGAATGGGTTTTTAATAAATCAATAACCAAAGGTGGAGATTGAATATGCATGAGAGAATTAGGTGGCATAGTGGATAGAGTGCCAGGGCTGGAGTCAGAAGACCTGAGTTCAAAATTGACTTCAGATACCAACTAGCTATGTGACCTTGGGCAAGTTATCTAACCACTGCCTGTCTCAGTGTCTTCATCTGTAAAATAGAGATAGTAAAAGCATTTATCACCCAGTGTTGTTGTGAGATTCAAATGAGATGATATTTGTGAAGGGCTTGGTAAACCTTAAAGTGCTATATAAATGCTAGTTATTATTACAGGTGCTAGGTGGTGCTACAGTTCAGAAAGAACTGGACTTGGAGTTGGGAAGACCTCAGTTCAAATCTCACCTCAGACATTTAATAGCTGTGTTATGCTGGGTCCCTTGATCTCCATCTGCCTCAGTTTTCTCATATTTAAAATGAAGATAATAATAGCAACTTCCTACCAAGGTTCTTGTGAGGATCAAATGAGATGCTTCACAAACCTTGAAGTGCTATTGTGATGATGATGATGATGATGATGATGATGATGGTGGTGGTAGTGGTGGTGGTGATGGTGATAATTGTGATGATGATGATGATGGTGATGATGGTGATGATGATGATGGTGATAATGATGATGTGATAATGATGATGATGGTGATGGTGATGGTGATGATGGTGATAATGGTGATGATGATGATGATGGTGAGGATGGTGATGAAGGTGATGATGGTGATGATGATGATGGTGACAATGATTATGGTGATGGTGATAATTATGGTGATGATGATGATGGTGATGGTGATGGTGATGATGATGGTGGTGGTGGTAGTGGTGATGTTGATGAAGAGGCCACTGGGTATCCAAAGTCAGAAAGAAGAATCAGAAAGTAGCTAAGCTGGGGATGCCAAGGACAAGCTTTACTAACTTCACAGGGTCAACTTTACCATAGGAGAAAAAGTTCATATTTCCATTTAAAAATTGTTGATGTACTTTTTGCTTCATTTTCGTTTTCTTTTAAAATTACTTTTTAAAACTAACAAGCATTTACTTCTTTCTGTCTTAATCCCCGCTCCCAGATCCCAGAGGGGAAAATAATAATAATTACAAAAACCCTTTATAACAGACATACATAATCAAGTAAAATAAATTCCCACATTGACCAAGTCCAAAAATGGGTCTCATTTCTGCACTCTGACATGTCTCTGACAGCAGGTGGGTAACCTTTATTGTTATCAGACTTCTAGAATCATGCTTGGTCATTCCATTAATCAGAGTTCTTTAATCTTTCAAAGTTGTTCCAAATATATCCCTGCTCCTTCTCTTACACAAAGAACCATCCCCTGCAGCAAAAGTAAATTTTTTTTAAAAGGAAGAAGGAAGGGGAAAAATGTAGTTGGGCAAAACCAACTACTCCATCAACCAAATATACCCATATACTCAATGTTCCATACCCACCTCTGCAAAGTAAGGAAAGAAGTTAAAGCTAACATTTTTATAGCATCTTATATGCAGGGGAAAGAGTGAGATCAAAGGACCTCAGTTTGAATCCACATAAATTCTATGTGATCTTGTATAAGTTACTTCTCTGAGTCTCAGTTTTCTCATCTGTAAAATGGAGAGGATGGGAGGGATTTGTTGGACAAGATGACCCATAAGACCCTTCAAGACCTAAATCTGTGATCTAATAATTTTTTCAATCCGATGAGATACAGGTAGTGCACATGCACTGTGTTATTCCCAATTTGCATTTGAGGAAGATGAGTCTCAGGGACATCATGTGGCCATAAATGGTGGACCTCAGACCCAAGTGGTCTACCTCTATCAGCCATACCAGGATGCTCAATAGGGGGTGGAAACCCAAGAACTTAAACAACACACCCAGAGAACATTTCAAAAGTGAAATGTCCCCTGTTCCTCTGATTAGATTTGCGAGCCACAAACAGAACAGAAAAGCATTTTTGAATGAGCAGGGAAAACAAATTGTTGGCAGACTATGTCTAGAATAACAGATTTCAGACTCATGGTGTCTTCGATATCTACCTCTATAACAGTTTAAACAATTTCCCTCTTCCCCCATGCCTGTCATTCTTGGCACCATCATGGACAAGTTGTGTGACCAACTTTTAATTCAATCCAACACAAACTGATCAAGCTTAGCAAGATTCTAGGCTGAGCCCTGGGGAAAATGACAAGTCCCAGACCCTGCCTTCAAGGAGCTCACTATCTAATAGGATTTGGGCAAATTAACAAGCATTTATTAAGTTGTATATAAATGCATCTTGGATAGGATTGTATCAATCAACAAGCATTTATTGAGCACCTCCTAGATACTGGTGAAAGAGGCCATGTGTCATAGAAGACAGAGAGCAGGCTTTGAAGGCAGCAGGAAGACTTAAGTTTCAGGTTTCACAAAGAAACCTGTGTGACCACGGGTCTGTGGCTTGATATCTCAGTGATCTAGGTCATTTGCTAAAATCGCAAGCCATAGAGGAGGTACTGATTGGGGAATTCAATGAAACTGCAAATCCAGTCTGTGTCCTGATCCCTCTCTCCTGTGCATTAGTCGCTGCTCTAGGCACTGGAGATAGAGCCAAGGCCAAGCTTGGCTCCCAAGAAACTATTAGGGAGCTCTTCTGTTGGGGGAAATGGTATGTGTACTAATTACCTGCAAAGCAATTTGGGGGAAAGGGCTGGGCATCAGCAACTGAGGAGGGCAGGGGAGCACCATCTGGGAAGCAGCCTCTGGTGGACTCAGCATTTAAGGATGTCAGGAATTCTCTTGTTTCTGGAATATTTTTTCTCCTTTAAAAAAAAAAAAACTCTCCTTCCCAATAGGATTTCCCAAAGATGATACCTGCTGAAGAAATCTTACATCAGGCCAGTTTTTACAGAATGAAATTGTGCTTTCTCAATCTACAATTAGTTCAGGTCCTCAGAAAAGCACATTGATCTCAGGGAAGACGGGGCAACATCAGGTGTTTTTCAGACTTCTAGATCTCATACATTAATGGGGGAGGCAGAGTTCAAATTTGTATAAGACTTTTGAATCACATACATCATTTCATTCAACCCTCAACACAAACCTACATGACAGAAACTGGAATTTTAATTGAGTCAACCCACCCACACCCACTCTTTTACATATATGGAAACTGAGAATGCCCAGCACATAGTAGATATTTCATAAATGTTGGCTGATTGATTGACCCAGTGGGAAAGTGATCTGTCCAAGGCCATAGAGCTACTGTAAGAAGCACCGGAAAGTCTAAATCAAGTCCTATAATAAGATGTTTGCTTTTTTTTTTTATTTTGTTTAAGAAATTATATTAACCCCATGAAAGACAGTGGAGTATTTTAGATAGAAATCTGGCTTTGTGACCAGGAAGATCTTTGTTCAGATACAATCTTTGAGACATACTGGTGGTGTTACCCTGAGCAAGTCTCCACCACTTAATGGTCTAGGCTATAAGATGCAGAGAAAGAGCCCACCTGAACTGCTAGAGAATTTCTCCGAGGGAATAGAGAGCCATTCATTGGAACATCTTGCAGGAGATAGATGTGATTAGACGTGTACTTTAGAAATATAACATCTGCCACTCTTGGGAGGATTGACTGAAAAGGAGAGAGGCTGGAAGCAAGAAGGCTATTGTAATGGTCAGGATGTGCAGGACTAAGGGTCTGAATTAAGGTGATTATGGTATCGAAGGCAGCCTTGGACCCAGAAAGTTCAGATCCAGCCTTTGATACCAATCTCTCTAAGGAGAGAAGAGGAGGAGAGGAGAAATTGTAAACAGGTCACTATCAGCCTCTGTGAAGGGATTTTCCTGGTCCCAAAGCCAGATTTCTATCTACAATTCTCCACTGCCTCCCATCTTTATCCCTATTTTCATCATCCTCCCATTTCTAACAAGATGGCCAATTCGGGTTACTGTGGCTGAATCAGCTAGGAAGGCCACTCAGTAAAGCCAAGTAAGCATGCTAAGAAAGGCATGGATCTTGTTCCCATTAAAAATTCAACCCTAGCGCAGTGCCTGGCACATGATAGGTACTTAATAGAAGTTTATTGGGTTTATTGAATTGCATTTCTGCTTGGTATGTAATTAGCAGTGGATTATGATGTTAGGGTTTTCAGGTTTTCCAGTTTCTACTTCTTCAGGACTTTCTGATATCTAGCTAATGCTAGAAAAAATAGCCTGGGATCGTAGCCATAGTAAAATTACTGGGTGGAAAAACAGAGGAGGAGCTGGGTTCTAATTCTGTTTCACCTGCCTATATCATCTCCAGCTGGGCTTCGAGGTGGCAGCAGAGTATACAGTGCTCTGGGCCTGGAGTCAGGAAGACCCAAGTTCAAATCCAACCTCAGACTCTTACTAGCTATGTGACCCTGGATAAGTCACTTAACTGCTGTCTGTCACAATGAAAATGCTGTCATGACAGTCTGCCTCAGTTTCCTCGACTATAATATAAGGATAATGACAGCATCCACCTCACAAGGTTCTTGTGAGAATAAAATGAAATTGTTTTTGTAAAGTCCTTAGCTCAATGCCTGGTACATAGTAGGAGCTTAATAAATATGTGCTTCTTCCCTTCCCCAATTCCTTTCAAATAAACAAGCATTTTTAAAGCCTGTTTATTAGGGCAGCTAGCTGGTGCAGTGGCTAGAGGGCCAAGCCTGGAGTCGGGAAGACTCATCTTCTTGAGTTCAAATCTGGCTTCAGACACTTACTAACTGTGTGACCCTGGACAAGGCACTTAACCCTGTTGGCCTCAGTTTCCTCATCTGTAAAATGATCTGGAGAAGGAAACGGCAAACCACTCCAGTATCTGTGCCAGAAAGATGGGTCCACAAAAATGAGATCATGAAGAGGTGAACACAACTGAACAACAACAACAATTTATTAAGGTGCTTGAGATTTTTGTTCCGTCTCTAAATGTTCCAAGACCTCTATGCTTTTATCATTTCTTTGATCTATTTCTAACATTCCCTGCCATACTCTCTCTTCTTTTAGCAATCACTTCTCATTTCAAATCTGCTGTCTTACTTTACACACAGTTTTCATGATGATGGTCCGAAGGTGGGAAGGAGACCCCACATTTCTCACATAGAGTGCATGCATGGGCTTTGTGATCACTCTTCACTGCTCCAGAGGCCCCTTTCGCTCTGTAGGATTAGAGTTAACAGAAGTTTGCCTTCCATATAAAAGAAGTAACTCTAGTATTGGTATACCTGCTTGCTAGGAAGATATTCCTACTCTAATTCCAGCTTACAAAAGAACTTAACCATAGCTTGGTTTTTTTCTTTGTATCATTCGATTAATTATTAGCATCAAGAGGATTGACCTCCATGCTGTGATTTGAGGAGCCCTGGGAAAGCCATCACTCAACCCCCACCCTAAATATTGTCCCCCACCCATATACCCCAGTGCTTGGAATCCTTTCAGTGACATGAGGCTTTGGACTGTGCATTGACCTCTATTTGGGTCCTCTCTTAAATGCAAACAATCCAAGGAGAACAACTGAGTTAAGTCTCCTATCCCACAGACAGGACTAGTGTATTCTTTGATGGCTCTTCATGCAGCTGCTAACACTGTATTAACCTCAAGGATCTGTCCTGTTTCCCCTATGGATTTCCTCTTAGTGGTCATGTCATCTCCCACGGGTTTATTGCCTCTAAGAAAGTAACTCCCAAACCCACATAGGCATCCCTAGTGTCTCTGACAATCCTCAGTCCAATATCAAGTGCCTCTAAGCATCTCAAAGCCAACATATTCAACATGGAACCCACAGAGTTTACTCCAAGCTGCTCTATAAGCTGTTCAGACAGACTGGCTGTTTACAAGCATCATATCTCTGCTTGATTGGCAGCTGATATGAACTGTTTCTCTGATGGCCCCATGTCTCAGTAGGAAGGGCCAATATCTGAACAAGATGTTCAGTCATTTCCCATCTACGTGCATTAGCAGACTGCCCCTCCATCTCATGTCTATCTCTTGGGATATTCAACTTCCTTTAAGGATTACTGCCTGGTGCTTAGCAGGTACTTCATGGATGTTTATTGGGTGGTATTGGGTCAATTTAAGAGTGACTTCTTTCAATAGGCCTTTCATGAATATGAGCCACACACACACACACACACACACACACACACACACACTCACTCACACACACATACACAAACACACACACACACACTCACACACACATACACACACACAAACACACACATACACACACATACACACACACATACACGCACATACACACACACACGCACACACACTCACACACATTCACACACACACACACTCACACACACACATACATACACACACACTCACACACACACATGCACACACACTCACACACACTCACACACACTCACACACTCACTACTACTTTGTCTTTGCCTTGTTTGTATCGCATTGACTTTTTGTCTCCTTACAATAGAATGTAAGCTCCATGAGGGCAAAAACTGGTTGGCTCTTGTCTTTGTATCCCCAGTGCCCCGAGTAGTGCCAAGAACCTAGCAGACATTTTCCAAATACCTGTGGGTGAATTGTTGATTGACTTCCCCGGGGTCATGAAAGATCAACATCATGTGGTTACTGACCTTTCCTGTGGTGCAGCCGAGAAGACCAAGCTCACCAGGACAGGAGAGCCTGGGTTAAAACTCAGCCCTGACATTTACTGGCCATTTGACCATGGACAATTATTTCATTTCTTCCCGTCTCCGTTTCCCCCTTTATAAGATGAGTGTAATAATATCTGTAATACCTTCTTCCTTGTTTTGCGCCTGAAATGAGATGAAGTGGGCAATTGTGTTCCAGGCTTTAAAGAGAGATGGAACTCTGAGTGAAAAATAATAAAGATGTCTCCTCCAGTTATACTAGTGTGCTTTTTCTGATTCTCTTTTGTCCCCAATTGTGCTCCAATACATATGTCATGTACCTACCCCTCCACAGAATGTACGCACCTTGATGGAAAGACTGCTATTTGTCATATGGGGATCCCAGGCACATAGATTAATGCTTATACATATGCGACAGAAACTTGCTAATGCTTGTTGAATTGAAATAATCATGATGCCGCAGAAAGAATGTTTGGTTTGGAGTCCAGACACTGGTGTTCAAATCCTAGGCTAGCCTTTTATGACCTCTGTGACATCGGACTGGGAGGAAGGGAGGACAGTTATGTCATCTATAAAATAATGACAGTAGAACTAGATGGCCCCTGAGTCTGATGACCCTCTGACTCTCTGGATCCTAGGCAGGTCACTTCATCTGTCTATGTGAGAAATGAGGGGAGTGACCACTGCCCAGCCAGCTCTCACCATATTGCCAGTCTCTGGCTAGCATCCTCACTTCTCCTCAACCACAACCTTGTACTCTGTCCCTGGGATTCTCAGCTTTTGTCTTCTCTCACCCAGAGCCAAGCCTCCACTTCCCCTCCTGGCTATTTCCACCCCATACCACCTCTATCACAGCCATTGTAGCCAGTTACCCCTCTCCATTAGAATGCTAGCTCCTTGAGGACAGAGATTGTGCTGTGTGCTTAGATTAGCATCCCCAGAGCAAAGCACCATGCCAGGCACATAGGAAGCCTTGTAATCAGTGTAGTGTCTATGGACCTAGATGGGCACTACAATCCCTTCCAGACCTTCCTGTCCATCCTGTGATCTAGGAACTTGTAAGAATTTTATCACATCACCATTATCCAATAGTTAAGGTTTATGAAGCATTTTCCATAGCCACCCTGTGACTCACTCTGCTAAGGAGAGGCCAGAGTGGTTTAGTGAATGCGATCTGTGTGACTAAACAAAACCCATAACTTCTCAGTGCCCATTAAGGCTAAAGTCATAGAGAAGGTACCAACTTGTATTAGAAGAATCAAGTCAGCAAGCATTTATTACACCTTCTGTGTATCAAGTGAGTGGCTCGGTGGCACAGTGGATAGAGTACCAAGCCTGGAGGCAGGAAGATCTGAGTTCAAATCTGACCTCAGACACTTACTAGCTGTGTGACCCTGGGCAAGTCATTTCACCCTGCTTGTCTCAGTTCCTTATCTGTAAAATGATCTGGAGAAGGAAATGGCAAACCAGTCCAGTATCTGTGCCAAGAAAACCCCAAATGGGGTCATAGAGGGTAGGACACAACTGAACCCATTGAACAACGATACATACCAGGAACATGGTGATTTATTCAGTAGGCTCTCTCCACACAAAGCAAGGCATGAGTACAGTCCAGAATGTAAACATGCATAACATAGACACATTTGTATTCACTTAAATGAAAGTCACTCCTGGGGGTGGGAAGCATATAACCTCGGATGAACCAGAGGATGAATTCCTCTCAACACTTCACCCTACATGGCTTTTTTTCCCCAAGCAAAATCAGGTTAAAGGGAACAAACAGTATACCTGAAATATAGCCTTGAAGAGGAGGAATTACTGCAGAGGAGCGTGGAGTCTGATTTAGGTGTAGGATGGGAAAAGGTGGGGAGGTCTTCACAGAATGATGGGACTGCGGGATTTCAAGGTCATACAGGTCCTTAGCCACCATCAAGGCCAAGTCACACAAGAACAAAGAATCTCTCCTATGCCACATGCGGCAAACAGGCACCCCAATGCGCTTGAAAACCTGCCTAACCCCTCAAGCCAACTAGCCAGTCATTAATGCTTCATTAGGTGCCTACTGTGTGCCCAGCACAGCAATAAGCACTGAGGATACAAAGAAAGGCCAAAGACAGCCTCTGGGCTTGAAGAGTTCATGGTACAATGGCAGAGATAACAAGCAACCATCTACATGCAGACACACTAAAGACAAGTTGGAGTGGAGATCATCAGCAGAGAGAAGGCACTAGAATTAGGCAAGCCTGGGACAGGCTTCCTGGAGAAGATGGGTTTTAGTTGAGCCCTGAGGGAAGCCAGGAAAGGCAGCAGGAGGAGAGAAGGTGGGAGAGAGTTCCAGAGAGCCAGAGAAAACGCACAGAGGCTGGGGATGGAGGGTCCTGTTCAAGGAACAGCCAGGAGGCTGGTGGCACTGGATTGGTGAGTTCTTGGTAGGGAGGAAGGTGTAGAAAGACTGGAAAAGGAGACAGCTGATGAAAGGCTTTCAACATCTAGCAGAGGATTCTGTTTGATCTTGGAGGGGATGGGGAGCCACTCTAACCTAGAGGCAAAGAGGTGTCCCTGGGGCTGGAATCAGGAAGATCTGGGCTCAAATACAGCCTCAGATGCTTACTAGCTATGTAATCCTGGGCTAATCACTTTACCTCTATCTGCCTCTGTTTCCTCAACTGTAAAATGAACCCAGTATTAGCCCCTACCCAACAGGGTTTTAAATGAGAAAATACTTGTAACATCCCTTAGCACAAGCCTGGCACATAGTAGGTTCTTAATAAAGGCCTATTCCCTCCTATCCTCCCAATGGAGTTTAAGTTCAGAGAATGACTCAGTGAAACGTGCACTCTGGGTCCAACTGAGCCCATTTCAGTTTTGGATAGCTCTCCTGGTGAATAAGGTTTTGATTTTTTTTTTTCCTGACCTCAAGCTAAAAGCTATCTTTCTACAACTGCTAGCTTTGACTGATGTTGCCTTCTAGGGCCAAGAAGAATGAGAAGAACTCCCTCTTCTGGAACCTTCTCTGAGCTCATCATCCCAGTTCTTTCATCCAGGTGTCATTTCACATGGCCCCAAGACCTTTCCCCAGTCTGGCTGCCCTCCTCTGAACTTTCTCCAATGTCTTTCCTGAACCATGACAACAACAAGGGAACATGATCCTCCCAGTGGGATCTTGACCAGAACAGAAAATGGCAGAACCCCTGGGTCCTGCAAGTGAGGCTTCCCTTAGTATGGACCAGGTTCAAGCTAGCTTCATGGAATTGTCATACATGTATGTAGATATGTTGGGCTGGTGACTGGGGCTGTTTCCAGAGAAGGAAGCTTCTACTGACCAATGCAGGTGTCTTCAGTTTACAGGCCTGGATAGTTACTTCAAGTAGGAAGGAGTGAAGTGACTTGGGCATGGTCTTGAACCCAGGCCTTCCTGGCTCTAAAGTTGAACTCTATCCATTACATCATGCTTCTTCTCAAAGGGATCAGTGATGTGTGTATATAGATATCCTGGAACATAGTAGATACACAGTAATCATTTATTGATGGATTGTTACTTAGGAAATTATGTGTATATATGGATATAATTATGGATATATGGATATAAAATTTAGAGCTTTAGACATTCATTTAAATATCTATTCATTCATCTGAGAAACATTTATTAAATATCTTCTATGTATAAGGGAATGAGCTAGGAAGTGAGGGAAATGAAAAGACAAATAAAACACATTTCCTACTATCAAGAAATTTCATTTAGTCATCCAGCACTGTTTCTCTTGGTGAGGAGGCAGAGGCACTTTGCAAACCAACAGAGATTGGGTTCAAGTCTTTGTCATCTCCCAGCTGGGAGGGGAGTGTCTCCTTTCTCATCTTCTTACCTCCCTGAGCACCATCCATAACCCCTGCTAAAAAATATGCTGTGACAACAGCAAGAGTGGCTAATGGTGAAGACCAGTCACCCCAGTGGACCACATCCCAGGGAAATAATTAACCAGAGGATACAAGACTAAGAGACAGAGAGACCTCAGAGGGTATCTCACCCAACCTTTTTCTGAAATATGACTAGAGGCTCACATCATTCATAAAACACTTTATGTTTTGAAAAGCACTTTACATAATACACACATATATGCATACATATATCTGTACATGTGAAGCACAACACATTGTGCACATACAGGTGTGCCGCAAATGATACGCATGCATATGCAGTGCGTGTTTGCATACATGTTATATCCCACATATGTGCATGCATGAGTGTGCATGTGGGTGCATTGCATACATGTGTGTATTGTGTGTACATGTGCATGTGTGCACACATGTGTGGGTTGTGTGTGTGCATGTGTCATGTCTATATACATTTATTGTGTGTATGCCTGTACATGTATACATATATTGGCATATGTGTATGTGTTATGTACATATATATGAATACACACAGATAGTTAATTTGTCCAGGAAAGACAATCCTTCCATCAAGGGGGAAGAGAAGGGAATAAGCCCAAAATGGCACCCCTACATGCCAGGTACTGTGCCAAATACAGATCAAATCAACACATGCTCCACAAACTGATAATCTTAGAGCAGTATTGTTTAGCAGTATTGTTTCCACTTTATGGATAAGAAAACTGAGCTCATAGAATCCTAGGTCCAGTGATGGAAAGGATCTCAGGGGTCATCTCATCCAAACCCCTCCTTTTTTAGGTGAAGAAACTAAGGTCCACAAAGATAACATGTGCAAGGCAAGATCTGAACTCTGATCTTCTGACTCCAAACCCTTTCTATGATTCCACAATGTCTCCCAAGTCCTGAGCAAATGGGGCAGCCAAGCTCTGCTTGAACAGCTCCAGTAACAAGGAGCTGTCAGCCCATGGCTCCCAGGGGCCATCCCATTGCTGGGCAGCCTAACTCATTAGGAAGGTCTTCCTTTCATTGACTGAAAGCTGCCCCTCTGTAATTCCTTTCCCCAATTTCATGGCACTCAGCAAGAATTAAGTACTTAGCATGTGTGCTCACCACTACAAAAAAAAAAATCTCAGTCAGTCAGTCAATAGGCATTTATGAAGCTCCTACTATGTGCCCCCTGTGCTAACCCCAGAGGATACAAAGAGAAGCAAAAAAATGGTCCCTGCCCTCAATGGGGGCAACAGCATGTCAAGAACTATGTCTACATGATATACAGACAGAATAAACTGGGAATGATTAGTAGGGGCATAGGGGCATCATTGGTATAAAGGGAGATCTGGAAAGGCTTCTTGTAGAAGGTAGGATTTGAGCTATCTTGAAGCAAGGTGAGATGAGGAGGGAGGACATTCTGAGCACAGGGAACAGCCAACAGAGACATGTCAAGTTTGGAGAGGAGAATGTCATGCTTGAGGAACAGAAAGGAATATTCTAATACTCTACTTTCTCAGTCTCTTCCAGTCCTGACAATCCAGGTTCTAAGGTCCTTTCCAACTCTAAGCCTCATGTTTCCAAGTTCTTTGAAGGGCTGATGTTCTCTGTTCTCAAGTCCCTTTCATCATTTATGATCCATGCTCTTCCATTCTGTGCTCTAATGAGCTGTCCAGTGCTCAATACCATGCCCAACACAGAGAAGACTCCTAATAAGTATTGACTGACTGACTGACTAGACTGACTGACTGACTTCCAATTTTGTCTGTGTTCTAGTTCTAAGAATCCTTCTGCCTCTAATATTCTTTATTCCAAGGTCCAAGTCAGCTCTGACATTCTGTGTTTTAAGGAACCTTCCAGCTTGGACAACCTCTGATCCAAAGCCCCTTCCATCTCTTAATCTACACTGGTGTCCCAGCTTTAGTCTTACATCCCATCCAATTCTAAATCTATGAAGCTATGATCTACATCATAGAGAGTACATGGGTGGGGGGGCGGAGCCAAGATGGCGGCGTAGCAGCAGCAACATATCGCAGCTCTCACATAGCCACCCCAAAATACCCATAAAATAGGACTCTAAACCAATCCTAGAACTCCAAAACGCACACAAGGATACTTCCCACTAAAGTCAGCTCGGCTATAAGGAACCATATCAGCACTGCAAACCGAAACCAGCCTGGCCTGAAGCCGCGGCTGTGCCCCGGTGGCGGCTGGGTGGGAGAAGCTTCTCAGGTGAGTGGAGATTAGCACCAGCTGCGA
>CM053586.1:349657857-349675323 GCA_028646515.1 Pseudochirops corinnae
GGGACACAATCACAATCATTTCCAGTAGTCTTGTAATACAGTGCAAACCCTTACTCATCTCCAATCCCGATCTACCCAATAGCTACTTGGGTGAGGTCAAGCAGTCCTAATTACCCCATTTTACAGATAGGATAAGTGATTTGCCTACAGTGGCACCAAGCTACCCAAGGGGATTTAGAGCTGGGACTGGAACGTGGCCTGATAACTTTCCCATCATCCCACTTCTCATTTAAAAGGGTAGGTTTCCTTTTGGATCTCTGCATCCTTCATTTGGCTGGCCATCCAGGCCTGTGCTCTGTAGGGAAAACATCTCTGTGGTTCACCCTTAAGTAAGAGATCGGCATCCCATTTGGAAAGCTGACAAGGTAACGGAGCTCCCATGTCTGTCCCCTTATGTCACCCCCTCCCTGCACCCGGCTCAGTCTCATTTCTCAGCGTCTGTGCACCATTAGCCAAAGCATTCTCTCATGTTGCTTCTGGCCTGTGTCAGACGGCTCCTGGTGCAGTGAGTTTGCTGCTATACCAGGCCAGACATCCTTTATCATATCACATTCCATCACTATCTTATCAGACAAGCTGACTCATATTCCCCTGCTCCAGTCAGCCCTTCCTTGCTTTACCTGGCTCTGTGGTAGCCAGCTACCCATAGGCTCACCAAGGTTCCGTCTGTACTCTTGGAAGACTGACTAGTCGGCTCGATTTCATAACTGGGAAACTGACATTTTGAATGTCTCAGGAGCAAAGAGATCATCCCAGCTCATCTGTTCCTCATCTCCCTTCCACACTGCCCATTTTTCCATGTTGGAATAGCACAAGGCTAGGTTAACGTCTGGAAACAAATTGTCAGAGAAAATCCTAATTCCAGATAGAGTTCAACCCCCTCACTTTACACATGAGGAAACTAAGGCCCGAAGAGAAGTGACTATTGCTAATAAGTGCTAAGATAGAGACCCACTGTGCCACAGTTAGTCGTCAAGCTGTAGTGACTATTCAAAGACTTGCCCACAGTCATCCCACTGTTATGTCTGAGAGGCAGGATTTGTAACATAGTCTGCCTGATTACAAGAGCAACTTTCTTTCCACCATGCCATACTGTGTCTCTTTATTGTTACTAATTGCTTTTATCATTGATCTTATTATGAATGTTAAAATATATAGTATTGATAAAGATGACATTTCCAAGATATAAAGGTAATGGATTCAAATTGATAAGAACAAAAGCCATTTCCCACTTGATAAATGGTCAAAGGACACAAATAGGCAGTCTTCAGAAGAAAAAAAATCCCAGTTTCCAATAGCTACATATTTTTAAATGCTCTAAATCGCTGGTAATTAGAGAAATTAAAATTAAAACAACTCTGAGCTATCACTTCACCCCCATCAGATTAATGGAAAAAAAAGAAAAGAAAAGAAAATGACAAATGCTGGAGGGGCTATGGGAAAACAGGAATATTAATGCACTATTGGTCCACCTGTAAACTGGTCCAGTCATTCTAGAAAGAAATTTGGAAGTGTGCTCCAAAAGATATTAAAATGCGCATACCCTATGACCCAGGAAATAACACTACCAGGTCTACAGCTTTAGAGAGATCAAACAAAGAGAAAAGGGCCCATATATACAGTGTACAACAGCTTTTTTGCCATGACAGAAGTTTGGAAATGGAGGTGGTACTAATCAGTTAGGTAACAGTGAAAGGACTTGTGATACATGAACCCAATGGAATGTTATGATTCTGTAAGAAATAATGAAGGGAATGGTTTCAGAAGAGCCTGGGAAGACTGGTATGAATGGAGTCAGAGTGAAGTGAGCAGAACCAGGTGCATAATTTATAAAAAAAAAAATAACAATATTACACATACAAACATTGAAAGAATTCTCATTAACACAGTAATCAATCACAATTGCAGGTGACTATTGATGAACATAGTACTGACTTTCTATTAGAAAGGTAAAAAAGACTCAGGATGCAGATTGAGGCATACTTTTTTCGGATGTGGCTAAAATGGGAATTTGCTTCTTTTAACTATTCCTGCTTATAATGGGCATTTTGCTTTTTTGTTTTTGTTTTTTCCTTTCTCAATGGAGTTGGGGAAGGGGCAAAGAGGGAAGAGGAAGAGAGAGAAGACAGATTTTCATCAATTAAAAATTGAAATTTAACTAAAATTAAACAGATAGCATTTAAAGAAGTAGGTAATGATAGCAATATTAAACATTTATATAGCATTTTTCCATCGACAAAGCATTTGACATACATTATTTCATGTAATCCCTGCAAAAACCCTATAAGGTAGGTGAGGTTATTATCTACATGCGACATCTGAGGAAACTAAGACTGAGAGAGAGGAATGAGTCCCATTGGATCATAAGGCTTAGTAAGTGTGTGGAGCAGAATTCAAACTCACGTCTTCCTGACTCCAAGTCCAGCACTCTATCCACTGTGCCAATCTGTTCTTACTTTCTTCAGATTGTTCTTCAAAGGAACTATTTTGTCAAGTTTAGAAACGTTGCCATAGATGATAATCAATCAATCAATGGGCATTTATTAAGCACCTAGTAGGCACTGGGGATGCAGCAACAAAATTGGAAAAAGCCATGCCTTCCAGAGCTTATACGTTCTCTCAGGGAGACAAGAAAAAAGGGCCACTAAATCAGGAACTTGACATTCTCCAATCTCTCCAAAACTTTTCAAATGTTTGTGTTCCCCTCAACGGGGACACTTCCTCCAGTGATACAGGACAACATAAAGCATCTTTATTCTATACAGCAATCATCAAGGTCCTCCCATAAATCTTCTGCCTTGGCTCTACCCAATATGCTGGAAGACTTCCTCAATTCCCCCTAATTCATCCATTTCCTAAGAAAAGGCTCAAGGTCAGGGGCCACACTTGCAAATTTAGATGTGGTTTGGAAGCTTGGCCCTCATTTTCTAGAATGGTACGGCTCCCACCCAGCCTTGCTTTGGCTAGAATTTAGTACTGGAGAGTCTAGTTTATCCAGACCCAACTTCCTGGAAAATCCACTGACCTTCAGCATTAGAAACCAACTGCTCTGGCCAATCATCAAATCCTACTTCCCATTCCCATTCCCTACTTCCACAGATTGCTATTGAGTATTTTAAGATCTAAGCTACCCCCATCTTCCTCTTGGCACTAAAATCCTCCTAACCCACCTTCCCACCTTACGTCTCTTTTGAGCAGCTTTGAATGTTGGACCCCTGATCAGACAATATTCTCCTGCTCAAAAGTCATCTGTGGCATCATTGCCTACCAACCAAAACCTGAACTTCTTTTGGTGGCATTCAAGGCCCCCCCCCCACAAATCGGTTCTAATGGATCTGTGCAAATTCACCTCATGCTATTCCTGCCATGTTCCACAGTCCCATCAGCTGGACTGTTCAAGATCACCCAGATGCATCCACCTATTTGTTTATTGTTTATCATGCTACCTGGAATTACCCGCCCCAGACCTGATTTATCCTTGTTGTCATTGAACCTGCTCTTAAAGGCCCAGAACAAATTTCACCTCCTACACGAAGCCTTCCCTTATTCCCCCAGCTTTCAGCTTCATGTGATTTCGTGCCATTTTGTATTCCTCCTAGGCATTTGTTATATTTTTATGTGTAAGGGTAGGGTCTGGACCTATGACTTCACTGCTCTAGGAACTTCTCAGTGTGGAAAGTCCTTTCACCAATGCAGATCAATAACTCCTCTGTCAAAGTCTTATAACTTTCCCTGGGAACCTAAGAGGTAAAAGAATCCAATCTAATAAACATTAATTAAGCACCCACCATGTACCAGGCACTGTGCTAATCACCTTGCAAACATTATCTCATTTGATCCTCAGAACAAGCTTTCAAGGTAGGTGTTGCTATGACTACTATTTACTATTCCTATTTTATAAGTGAGAAGACTGAAGTAGGGTGACTCGCCCAGGGTCACACAGCTTGTAAGTGTCTGAAGCTGAACTCGAACTCAGATCTTACTGACTCTAGGACCAGCATTCTATCTACTCCATCACTTGGCTACCTAGATTTTCTGGGTGAATGAATGAAAGGGCACCAACTCAGGAGCCTCTACTATTCCTTGATGTTTATGTTTGTAGTTCAGTATAAAAGGGCTGGATGGAAGAAGAATCATACCAAAGGAAAGGCACATGTCATTTTCCTCACAACAGCCCTGGGAGGATTATTATCCCCATTTCACAGATGAAGAAACTGAGGCCCAAAGATCAAGCAACATGTTCAAGGTCACAAAGTGATTGCCAATGGTTTTAAAACCCAGGTCTATGGCCAGCATTGCTCTCCCCCATGTGCCGAAGCCTTTCCTGACAGCTGGAGATGGTTGTTCACAAGGCAAAGAGCTGTAAAACGGTCAGGAATTGGGGGTGGGGGTGGGGTCAACCTTCTAGCTACAGCTCCCTTGTATCATCTTGAGAGGAGATGAATGCATGCTTCAAAGAAAGAAACAGACCCCTGCTAATAAGGTGTGGCAGAACCCTCAGCCCAACCCACTGGAGGCCAGGAGCATTCAGTGGCCCGGTTTGTCAGAATCCTCGCCACCTGCTTCTTCACATTGCTCCAAGGGCTTGTGTTCCCCTCTGAGAGGGGCTGGGCATCCTTGAGTGAAAGGTGTGATCTACAGTATTAGAATTCCCACCACAGGGTAACATATGGAGGGAGAAAGAAAGTGTATAGATACGTATGTTTCTGTTTAAACTCCGTGTGCATTGCTGACTTCAGATTATTTTGCCTTTAAGCTAAACTGCATGGGTCACATATACGGCATATGTTGTTACCACTTGCCTTTTCTGGCTCAAGATAATTGAGTGAATAACTGGTATTGTTTAGCTGTTGATGGTTAGAGTTTCAGAATGGCATGCTGACACCCAAATGGCATACGCTCTTAAAATCTGGCCACAAATGGAGATGCTTCAGTTTGTTGGGGTTTTTTTATACTCTTCCCATTCGTGCCACAAGTGCAGATACATCCAACCGAATAGTGGACATGAGGAGACCAGGCGCATGTTATGGAATGGATGGGAAATTACTTGGCTCATCATCCCTAATGAAAAGGAATCATGACGAAGGCATCCCAGCATTCACTACACTGGTAGCGTTCATAAACAGCCTCCTAATTGGCCTCCACCACGGCATCTGCTTTGTCTTTTCCCCAACAATCACTACAATGCAAGTTCTCCTCCCGGCCCAGAATTATAATCCCTGGTCCTGGATTTCTGTCAGAGGCTCACAATAGCCCTTGTGTGTGCCTGGCCCGTTCCATGTTGTGGGGAAAGCCTCTTCCCTGATTGGATTTTAATTAGAAACCAGGTGGGAGGAAAGGCAAGGTTGGTAGCAGTCCTTCCAGAGAAGGCACGGAGGGGGTTTCGGTAACACTGTATTAGTCATGAGGCAGATACGGAGCCATGTTGACATGCCTCGAAAGTAGCATTGTTGAGGCAGTGAGGATGTGAGAAACACTTGCTAAACTAAATGAGTTTTGCAGTTGCATGTACATTTGTGTGATCCTGTTTATTGATGCCTGAAACAATTTGCAAAATAGAAACAAATCCACTAAGGAGAAATATGCTCGAAATTATTTGTTTATGTGACAATTTTAAAAAACACACAAGGAATCCAACTGCCACATTTCATGCACTAAATATACCATATGTAGAGACTTCGCCTCAGAAAATAGCGCAGCAACCTTTACTGTCTGAACTACACAGAACAATGAGGAAGCCCCCAGACATGGCTCCACTCGGGCATCCCACACTCATGGACCCAGGAACTAGAAGCTAAGAGCGCAGCTTCAGGAAGCAGCCCAGGGAGCCACCGGGGATACAGGTGACTCTCCAGATGAGGGAGCGGCAGCGGTGGCTGCTGCTACCTGAGAAAGGAAGGAAAGAGCTCTTTTTCCCCCTAAAGTCCATGAGAAAGGATGAAGGAGCTGCATAAAATGTGAAATGTACAAGTTTCTCTCAAAGAAAGAGATGCCTCAAAGTATATAAGATTTGGTGCTGAGCGGGACCCCTGTAATGAGAGATTCAAAGTTCAAGGGCCCCCCCCGGAAACCATCTCCTCTCATATTATGGGTGGGGAAACTGAGGGCTGGTGAAGTTTAAGGGATTTGTTCAAAGTTATAGAATCATAACAGATTCAGGGCTGGAAGGGAGCACAGAAGCCATGTAGTACAACAGCTTCATTTTAGAGACGAGGAAATTGAGGCTAAGGGAGGTTAAGTGACCTATAAAGTCATAGAGCTGGACCTGGACAATCTCAGAGATCATCTGGTCCGAGTCCCTCATTTTACAGATGGGGAAACTGGGGCCTAGCAAAGTAAAAGGATTCACTCAAGTAGTGGGATTTGAACCCAAGTCCTCTGACTGCAGAATTGGTGCTTTTTCCACTGCGTCATACTTCAGGATTCATCAGACCCTTATTTTGTAGATAATAAAACAAGTTTCAAGTCCAAGCAAAGTTAAACGATTTGTCCCCAATCACACAGGGACTAAGTAGAAGAGCCAGGATTCAAACCCAAGCCTTCTAATTCCGGGGGCAGTGCTTCAGTTCCCTCTCAAACAGCCTCGTAAACAGGTCTTCCTGTCTCCAGGCCCTCCCCCTCTGACGGATCTTCCCTAACGTTGCCAAAGAAGTCAGACACAGATCTCACCAGCACTGGGCACCTTGACCCAATGGCCAATACATAGTGAGCTCTTAATAAATCCTTTCTCCTTTTTAAAAATCTTCAGTGACTCCCAGTTATGTCTAGTGTAGTGTCACTTAAAGATCTCCGCAATCCCACCCAGCTACCTGGCCAGTCTAACTTACCATTTCTCCCCTTCACATGCTCCCCATTCTAGTCCAGCTGGCCTGCTGATTGCGCTCTGTGTGAGATGCTTGACCTCCTGTCTCCTCACCTTCCTCTTAGAAGCCCTGACTTCCTTTAAAGCACAAGAGCCTTTCCTGTTTGCCCCAGTTAGGAGCTCTCTGTCCATCCTGAAATTCCTTTGGGTTTATTGACTTGAGTATGGGTATGACATTTCCCACCCTCCAGCCCCACTCCAGGTAAGATCCTTGAGGGCAGGGACTGCTTTGGTTTGGTCTTTAAGGACTCATCTTGTCCCTATAGTCTAACAGCACATTGCATGCCATAGGTGCTTAATAAATATTTGACTTGCATTCCTTTCCAGGGGCTTTTTTTCCTAACATGTTCCTCCTCTTTTTCTCCAACGCCAACTCCAGGGAGTTTATTCCTAGACTGCAAAGTCTATTTCTTTTTCTCTGGAGGCCAGCCATCCAGTGGCTCTCCCCATTTCTCTGGGCCCTTTCTCTGGGGGTGGGGATGGGGAGGACAGCAAACTTGTTGCTGTCTTTCTCAGTTAAGAACTACAAGAGGCCAGGGATCTGCCAGCCGCAATCCCAGGCTGGATCATTAATCCAGATTGGAGGTTAATCAACTGCAAATTCCATTAGCTTCATACGGAGGGAAAATAAAAACCAGCCGGCTTGGAATGGGCTCCTGAAGTCACATGGGGGAGGGCCAGCTCCACACAGGGAGCCTTAAGGTTCAGCTCCAACCTGGCCACCGCCAGGCCCCTAGAAGAGTATTCTCTAAGAGGCAACAGAGAAGGAAGAATTGTTCAGGCAGCCTTCTGTGTAGGAGCAAAACAGAGAGGAGAAATCCACCTTCTCTTTTCTGCAAAGTAGCAGAATTGCTGGATGAAGTTGTTCAGGCCTCCATAGGATCATACAGTTAGAAGGGACATTAGACATAGAACGAGAGGGGCCAACGTGCCACACACTCTTTATCGACAGGGCAGCTAGGCCCAGAGACCTTGCACATGTTGCCCAAGGACACACAAGAAGCATGTGGAAAGCCAAGATTCTAATCCAAATCCCCTGGTTTCAAATTCAACATTCTTTCCCTTTCACCACATCATCCCCCCCAGTTTTTACAGTTGAGGGAGTTGAGGCCCAGGGAAGGGAAAGAGTTTGTCCAAGGTCACAAAGTTAGTAAAGAGCCAAGCCAGAATTTGAGTTCAAATCTGTCCTCAGACACTTAATAGCTGTGTGACCCTGGGCAAGTCACTTTAGCCCTTTGCCTCAGTTCCTCATCTGTATGAGCAAGCAAACCACCCCAATATCTTTGCAAAGAAAACCCCAAGTGGGGTCACCAAGAGTCGGACACAACAAATGAATAACTAAGAACTTACGATCACAAACTGTGTGCGCGTGTGTGTGCGCGCGCATACACACACGCTGTACAATTCCCCCAGTAGAATAGAAAATCCTTGAGACAGAAATGGTTTTATTATTTTCATCATATCCCCAATGTATATGAAAGTGTCCAATACACAATGGACATTTTTTTCGTGGCTGGATCTCCCCATATCAGCAAGGCTGGAAGTTCAGCAGCCACTCACAGGCCCAGTCACTCTGCCAGTCATCGGTGGGCTGGGCTGGCTCATCTGTGGGCAGGCTGGTACCTTTCTCCACCCCAGCTCTCTGAGGCTGCCCATGCTGGTGCTAGACTCAGTTCTGACATCCATCTTTAGCTCTACTGCAGCTCACAGCTCCCAAACTGACACTACCCACCAGCCTCAGTTTCCCCAGGATGAATGATTCTGTGATGGGCACTTACTGAGTATACAACTGGCATTTTTGTACTCTTCAAGGCTTATAAAACACTTGGCATTGTTTTTTAATCTCATCATCCTTTATACAATTTTCTTGCCTAAAGACACAATTGTGGAGAATAAGCTGACATTACAGATTTCTCTGCTTTCCTGAAGAACTAGATATCTTTCCATCTAAAACCAGAAGGGTCTTTTTTATTGTTATTCCATTGTTTCACATCTGACCCTTCATGGAGTTTCTTGGCAAAGATACTGGAGTGGTTGGCCACTTCTTACAGATGAAGAAACTGAGGCCAACAGCATGGCACGACCCATATCAGGTCCTTAATCAATATTTATTGACGAAGGGGGATGATACTTCTGAGCCTCAATTTCTTTATCTTTAAAGTGAAAAGATCCAACAAGATGGTTTCTGAGGGTCCTTCCTGCTCTCATTCTATGAGGTACTATATGTAAAACATTTCTAAAACCTCACTTTATCCATTTAGTTATTATTATTATTCTATGAGCTGCTGAGAATATTCAAAGGCAGTATCTAGAGATGGGGTGATGTTGTGGCAAGAATATCAGATTTATTATCAAAAGACATGGATTCAAATCCATTCATCCCAGTGTTTTCCCTCTTTTAATTATTTATTGTTTATCCTGTATACAGCTTGTTTTGTATATCTTTGCTTGTGCGTTGTTTCTCCATTAGATTGTAAGCTCCTTGAGGGGAGGGGTTGTCGTTTGCCTCTTTTTGCAACCCCAGCACTTAGCCTGACACACAGTAGAAGTTTGATAAATGTTTATTGAATTGAACTCAAAATCTCCATCCATGGTACTAGGAAAATCATTTCAGTTCCCTGAGCTTCAGTTTCTATCTGTGAAGCAGAGGGGATGCTGCTCTGCCTCTGGCATCTACATCCCAGGTTTGTCCTGAAGCTCCAATGGGGTCGCCTACATGGAGAACTTTGTTAACTTCTAGACCTTACTGTGTCAGCTGTTATTAGGAATATAATACTTTAATTGCCCACCAATCTTTTAAGAAGGGATCCAAACAGTTGAGCTGCCAAGTGAAAGGAACACACAATATTTGCCGATAGCAAATGATAATGGGTTAGAAAATCACCTTCATCAAGGGATCGTGGAACCAAATCTTGTAAACTAACAGTAAACAAACAAATCAATTGTTAAAAATTTTTTAAATTTTTTTTTAAATTTTAAAAAGAAAATCACCTTTGTTATTTCTGAAGAGCTCCAGAAGAGCAGAGAAGGACTTGGGTTTAGGTTAATTTGGGAATCACAGGGGTAGGTGTGATGAGAAGGGCTGAGGATTCTGCATCCCAGCTCCTGGTTTCTCATCCCAATCCTTCCATTTGATGGTTCTGTGATCAAAGACAAGTTGTTTCCCCCTTCTAGCCTTAATTTAACTATCCATAAAATGAGGGCACTGGCCAAAAAGTTTCCTAAGGTCCCTCCCAATGATGACATTTTTTTACTGACATTTTTGTGGCAATTTATATACACTTTTGGACACAACAGGTGCTTAAAAAATGTTTTTGACTGACTACCAGTGTGACTTCAGCCTGGTTAACACTTAACCTGCCTTGGTCTCAGTTTTCTTATCTTTAAAAATGACGTGGTTGAACTATTTGACCTCTGGGAATTTCTATTAGAATATGAACTCCTTGAGAGCAGAGGAAGAAGTTTCATTTTTGTCTTTGCACAAAAAGGAACTTAATAATTGCTTATGGATTGATTTCACCTTTATATCTGTGATCCTATGACCTCACTTGAGTCTTACAACAACCTTAATAGTAACAATAAATAATAACAAATAAATATTAATTAAGACCCTGTGTACCAGGTACGTGGAGTAATAAGCTTGGAGTCAGGAAGATCGAAGTTCAAACCCGTACTTAGACTCTTACAGATTGAGTGACCCTGAGCAAGTCACTTAACTCTGTTTGCTTCTGTTTCCTCATCTTTAAAATAAGCTAAAGAAGGAAATGGCAAACTACTCCAGTATCTTTGCCAAGAATACCAAAAATGGGGTCACAAAGAGTTGGACATGACTCACCAACAACAACAAATGTGCCTGGTTGTATTAAGTGCTGGAGATACAGACACACATAAAAACAAGGATGATCCCTGCCCCCAAGGAGCTTACAGCCTAATAGATTACAGCTGCATTATGTCTGTTTTATAGATGAACCAACGGGGCCTTAGAGAAGGGACTTGTCCATGGTCCTTACCCATACACTGGCCAAGTGTCACGGTCTGGATGTTGAACCTTGGTCTTCCTGTCACCAAGTCTACTCCTCTACTTAGAATAGAAGCTCCTTGAGGGCAGGAATTATTGTCACTTTTTCTTAATATCCTCAACTTTCAATACAGTTCCTGATACATATTAAGTGCTTGATAAATGCTATTGATTGATCAGTGTTCCAGACTGTGAATAGTGGACAAAAATGGTTTCCTTGCATCTGCTCCACTCCACTTGAATTTCTTATGCACTTGTTTGTGCATTTTGTCTCTTCAATTAGAATGTGTCCTCAATGGGCTGTTTTTGCTTTTTCTTTGTAATCCCAGTCTTGAGAACAGTGCCTGGCACACTATAAATGCCTAATGAATGTTTGTTGATTGAATGGTGGTTCAATACACTCCACCATGTTGCTTCCAGTCTTATGACTGAAAATGGCACAAGATCATTCTTATCCAAATTCGTTTCCCCAAATTTCTCCTGCTATGCCATCAAGGAGGTTTGCTGACTTTTTTTTATTTCCCAGCTAATTATTTACCTCATCCTGCTACAGGTTAAGGAAAATATTGTCACTAATAGAAACAGGAGGGGGAAAAAATTCCAAACATCCCATTGCTGGGAACTCTCAAGGCATCCTCCCCATCCTAAATAGGGCCCTTTCTAATCATAGTTCGTGGTGGAATGAAAGATGCAATTGTTTGCAAGTGATGAATATGGGATCCATGCTGGCTGATAGGGCCAAAGGTCACCCTGCCCAAAGGTCCCTCTTTCACTGGCACTGCTTCCTTTGTATAGCATAGTTTGGCAGCAATCTCCTCACACTGCCGGCTACCTGCCAATGCAGCTGGTACTATGCAACTGTCTGGTAGAGACAACAAAGCATCACTCAGCAACCAGCAGCCCTGCATGGGGCCCCTTTTCTCAAATGACAAAGAAAGATGGGCTATACATTCGCCCATCACCGCCCATTAAAGGGATTCTCCCCTTGCATTGCTACGAGTTATTATTAATTATGTAGAAGTCACTGGAGCCAGGAGAGTTTTCTGTGAAGGAAGAGTTTGCTCCATGCTGGGAGTATAGGCGAATGGCCAAGGCCAGAGTAGGGGATGAGTAGGGGCCAGTCCAGGTCTAGTGGATTGGGGGTGTGGGCTGGAGAGCCAAAGACTCAGATGTCCTATGAAAAACAGAGAGGCAGCAATTCCCGGCAAGTCATTTGGGTAGCCTGGGTTCTAATGGCGGACTCTGGCAGGGAGTAGTCACACAGCTGAGTGAAGAAGGAGATGCCCAGAAGCTTCTTCCTGCCCTGCTGTTCTTGGGCAGCCCCATCCCCCATCCCCATACAGGAAGCTGTGATCAGAGCTTTTTTTTGGTTTTGCTTTGTTTTGTTTTGTTTTGTTTTTTTCCCCCATTTAAGACTAATTTTGAGCAGTTTATCACTTGGCTGTAATGCATTTGCTCTGGGCTAGAATCAGCAATTCCTGCAACATAGAGATAAGGCCCATTTGAAAGATGGGGAAAGAGGCTGAGGAGCTAGTTACCCACTGTTGAACAGCTAAAAAATGAAAATCGAATTAATTCTCTACCATTTAGATTGGCGGTGGGGGAGGAACATAGACATTTTAGTGGAACTGTATTTTTTTAAGGCTGAACTTTCAGAGATATTTCCATGGCATAGACTCATCCCCTGACCCTTCTCCTATTAATCCATCCAGCTCATATCTAGGGAAACCTTCCCTGAACATGCCTAGCTCAGCTTCCCTTGGTACTGGTCAGGATGAGCACTTGTCAGACATTTCTGCCTAGCCCTCTGATATCACTGAATTCAAAGGATAACTGAGGTGACCTAGGGAGTAGGGAAAGGTCATGTTCATTTTAACACCCTCCCCCACTGTTTCTATGTAGTTTCCAATAACTTTGTAGATGGGAACAATCAGTCCCCCTTGATTTATTCCCACTTTCTTAGCCCTTTGTACTATCCTCTACCCATCATCTGCGTGTCTAGCCACTTTGTAATATCGTTCACCAAATTCTGTCAAAGAGAAAGATGGTCCTTGTTTGGGACAATTCCCTTGCAAAGTCCAGGCGGCACTACCCCCACCCACCCACCTTCACCCCCCCCCCCCAAATTCCCCTGCCAATCTTCTTCAGATTAAAAGAAAATCCCAGGGAAACAGGACACAATGGGGGCAGATGAAAGTCCCCCATCTTTCCTTTCTGTCTTTCCTCCTTGTGTCTAATTTTCCATTTCTGAGTTGTTCTGATCTCGGCTATTTGCAATTGTTATATATAATTTAACATTATACAAAAGTATTGTCGTATCAAACATAGTGAAGTGGAGTCCAAAACGCCATCTGGTATTTGGGGATGCGCTGTGAGTTGGGAACGTGAGAAGAGATATTCTTTGCCACTTTGCTTGGGACTCAGCCATTAGCAATGTAATTGCCAAGAAGAGGTGACAGGCCCCAGGCTTTAATGCAACTGGCTTGTTGGGTTGGTTTTTTTTTTCCTCCCTCTTCTGCCGATTAACTCTTGTGAGTCCTGAGCAAGCTAGAAGAGGCACTCTGAGGACAGAGCAGAGCGAGAAGGCATTCTGGAGAGCAAGGGGAAAGACACGAAATGATCCCCCCCATATTTGGGGTAAGAGTCAACTCAGAAATCAAATGAGCTGGAGAAGGGAGACAGGGGTGAGGGTGGGAAAGAGCAGAGATGGTTCAGTGAGTGGATTTTCTGTGATTAAAGTCCACCTCGATTTATTCTCAAATGCTTTCAAAGTCCTCATTACTGTCCCCTAATCCACCCCCAAATTACAGAAATCTCAATTGTGAAACTCATTCTATCAACCTATTTCATTTCTCACAATTTCCTATCCACTCCCCCTGGATTTATCCAAAGGGGGAAAGGAAAAGCCTTGGTCCTTTGCCCCTTTCCCAATATCTGCAGCAGTTTGGGAGCCTGGCACATGGGAGAAACAAAGAAAAGCAGCCTGCATGGCACCCATCCATCCGTGGATGGGCATTCTGCTTGGCCAGCTCTGCCAAGAGAGCCGTTAAAAAAATAATACTCCTGTGGGACAAGAATAGGGCTCTAGTCTCCTACTAGGAGATATCGGGGCGGGGGGAACTGTATAGCTAGAAACAAAAATTACCGAACAGCAGGAAAAAAAAATCCCATTGCTACCACCACCCACCCAACATTGAAATTTCTCAGATCTCTATTCAATCTGGCATTCACAACCCAGCCCTGTCTCAGTTTCAGACTACAAAAATAGTTTCCAGGGGTCGTCATCATTTTCCCTTTTCCGTGTGTTAGGAGTTGGGATGTGCTACCCAGAAGTGCCATTGAATTTACACAGAATCAAATGCTATCTGGTGGGTGCGGGCAGAGCTTGCCAACTCAAGAGCGGTGAAAGCGAACTCTCTCAGTCTAGCTCCTGTTTTTAAATATTTATATCTCCGGCAGACTTTTTTATTGGGGGGGCGGGGGGCGGCGATGGAGCTGAAGCAGAAAGTTCTCTTGTTGTCTGTCATTTTAACCGGGCAAAGCTGTGAAATTCTTAGGACCTTAATTTCCCTGAAATGAACTCATGGAAATAATTGGTGAAATTGGGAGGGGGGGGAGGAAGAGTATTAGGAGATTTTCTCTTTAGGAAGGTGACTCAGAGCAGAGTCTTTCTCAACAGTCACATCAATTTGGGCCAGTGCCAGGTTTCCTTGAGCAACCTACCCCCATCCTATTGTCCTCCCCCCCAATTTATAATCTGCCATAAGATCATAGATTTAAAACTGGAAGGGACCTCAGAGGCCATTGAGGCCAGCCCCCTCATTTTAAAGATAAGGAAACTGAGGTTCAATGATTTGCCAGAGGTCACACAGCTAGCAAGCATCTGAAGCTGGTTTTGGACCTAGGTCTTCTTGATTCCTATCCACTACACCAAAGTTGGCCAACAACACTCCTGCATGCAGCCAAACCAGATTAAGATATAATTGGGAAATAATTAACAAAAAAAACCCAATAAAAACATAATAGAACATAAATAATGTTAATATGTGATTTTCTAAGCCAATAGGGAGCCTCATGTATGGTTCAGTGGCCCCTGTTTCTATTGTCTTCTACTTAACTAACTGACCTACTGACTATTCCCCACATGGGACATGCATGTCCTGCCCCTGCCTTTAAATAAGCCATCCTCCATTATTGGAGTATACTTCCATCCTTCTTCTTTCAAGGCTTCCTAGTGGGATTCTTTGTAACTGGTTAACAAGGGTCTGTCCCTCATCAAATTTCTTTGTATCTATCTACTTCCCCAGACAAGTAGACTGTAAACTCCTTGAAGGTAGGAACCAGTTCATTCATTCATGTCTTTGTATCACTGGCTCCTAGCTTTGCACTTTGTACATAGTGCTGGTGTTGGTGTTGTTCAGTCACGTCCAACTCTTCATGACCCCATGGACCGTAGCACATGCTTCGTAAATAGCTATCAATTGAACCAAATAGCCCTGTCGAGTATGTAGCTAAGACTTTAGTGGAAGTTTGCCCAGACAACTCTCATCTAAACTTTATTTCACTAGGCTATTCCCCTGCTCAAAAACCTTCGTGGCTCCCTGTCACCTCCATGAGAAAGATCAAATTCCTGAGCCTGACTGAGTCTCCATAGTCCAGTGCCAATTCCAGCCTTATCACCCACTACTCACTTACCTGAGTATTCTGATCCTCTAAAGTCAGTTGAAAAGGTCTTTCTGTCAATGAGAACTTCATGAATTTCCATCTCCAAATCCCAACTCCCGACACCTTCCCCCTTTCATCCCCTGCTGTTCCAAGTCCCTTTGCATTTTTCTCATTTCATCCTCTCCAGATACCATCTCTATTTTAAAGCCTGTATGCTCCAGGGGTTTACTCTGACCACTCCAGCCTGGGAGGAGCTCTGACTCAGCTGACCCATCTCCCTTAACATCTAACCACATACTGACTCCTGACATCTTTTGCCTTAATTTTTCTTATGGCCTCAGACATGGTGCCTGTAGTTTGTGCCAACAGGGAGACTAAGACTTGTGGAACCCTTGAGATCAGGAATTCTATAGCCTGGCTAGAACCAATAGGGGGTCCATAGCAAGTACAGCACCATTATGAGCAGTCCCCCAAGAGAAGGGGGCCATCAGGCTGCCCAGTGAGGAATGAACTAGTCTAGCTAATAAGCAGATCAGGTCAGAGCTTTCATGCTAATGAGCAGCTGTGAGTGACCACTGCCCAACTGTACTTCTTATGTGTGTCAGAGAAGGAGGCTAAGTTTCGAAACCTGTCATGTGAACATATTTTGTCTCCCCAGGGAGGCTATCAGCTCCCTCAGAGGAGCAAATGTGCATTTTTAATAGAATTAGAGATTAAAAGTTTACCCTTTCATTTTACAGAGGAGAAGACTGAGGCAAATAGGGTTAAGTGACCTGCCCAGGGTTGCACAGCTAGGAAGTGTCTGAGACAAGTAATACAGGAGTATTTATTACCATTTTACAGATGAAGAAACTGAATTTCAGGAAGTTAGTGATGTATATAAGGGCACAGAGTGTACTTAGCCAGAGTGTATGTTGAATTCAGGTCTTTTGGACACCAACCTGCCTCAAGTCTACAAACTAGGTGAATATACTATGTGTATGGCTCTGCGCATAGTAGGCCCTCAATAAATAGTTAACAAACAAGTCAGTTTAATCTTGCTGAGTGTCAGCTTCCCCAGTAGCAGAGTGGAGATAATTATACCTGCTAACACACTTGTGGGATAAGAAAAATGAAGATTCAAACCCTGATTCTCTGTGTGACTCTGAACTAATCAGTAAGCCTTTCTTGGCTCTACTTTCTCATCTCCAAAATGGGGACCATAATAGCACCTACCTTACAGCTTTTTTGTGAGACTCCATTGAAGGAATATATGCAAAATATTTCACAAACCTTAAAGCATTAAATGAATGGAAGGTGTTAACAGTGAAAGGTATCATGGGACACTGGCCAGGACCTATATTTTTACTATGAGTTACAGAGCAGAGCATGATTAAAATTGGTACAGAAATTTCTTTAAAGGGAATTCAGCATTGATGAAATCACAAGGGATAAGGACTAACCCTCTGATTTGTTTTAATTTAGGCTATTTCCAGATGGGATAGCGGATAGCGTGCTGGGTCTGGAGTCAGGGAGATCTGAGTTCAAATCTAGCCTCAGACACTTACTGTGTGGCTGTGAGCAAGTCACTTAACCTGTTTACCTTGTAAAATGGGGCCCCTGGAGAAGAAAAGAGGGAGTCAGTCCAGTATCTTTGCCAGGAAAATTCCACAAATGGGGGTCACAAAGAGTCAGATATGACTAAAGTACCTAACAACTATGACAATGTTCCCAGATGAGGAAATTCCTTCTGTCAGTGAAGGTCAGCTCCTCCTCTGCAATGTTTGGACTTATAGTCACCTAGAGCACTGAGAGGTGGGTTGACTTGTCCAAGGTCACACAGTCAGCATTCAGGAGAAATGAGCCTTGAGCTCAGAACTTCCTGGCTCTGGGGCCACCCCTCCATCTAGCACACCTGCTAAATACCAATTATCATGGACAT
>CM053586.1:349675823-349692523 GCA_028646515.1 Pseudochirops corinnae
TTCCCTTGACTTTTCCTCTAGGAATTTGGATGCTATACCGCTTGGTGCATATATGTTAAGTAGTGTTATTGCTTCATTCTCAATGGTGCCTTTTAGCAGGATGTAGTTTCCTTCCTTATCTCTTTTAATTAGATCTTGTTCCTGAATATCTTAACACACATGCAGGAATGGCCCAGGTTAGAAACACCTGATATATTGAAAACCATCCATACAAACATTCATTCATTCATTCAACAAACATTAATTCAGTGAGCTCTACCTCTTACTCTTCAAATGTTTCCATTTCCTCCCCAGCAGCCTTGCCCCCATGGGAGTATTTCTCATTCTCTTCAAATTCCCCTTGTATCTTCTTCCATTAGAATGCAAACTTCTTCAGGGTAGAAGCTATCTTTGTTCCTTATATTTCCATCCCCAGTACTTAACATAGAGTAACTGTACACAGTAAGAGCTTGACAAATGCTTTATCTACCTATCTGTTTACATGGATAGGTATATATAGTATATATGCCAAATAAATACCTGGTAATTTCAGAAGGAAAAGACACTGGCAGCTATGAGATTCAGAGCAAAGCTTCCCATAGAAGAGGTAGCTTGGGTTGAGTCTTGAAAGAAGCCCAGGATTCTAGGAGGTGGAAGTGAGGTGGGATGGCATTCCACAAATGGGGGGCAGCCAGTGCAAAGGTGTAGTACAGGTAAGAGGTAGAGTAATGAGGAAGAACAGAAAGGTCATCTTGACTGGGTTATAAAATGCAGGAAGGGAAGGCATATGTAAGTTTACTGGAGAGGCAAGAAGGGGCCAGACTATAAAGGACCCCAAAGGGACTGCTCCAGATAGAAAAAGACAGCAGGAAAGCTACTTTAGCAAACATTCTCCAGGAGCTACCAGGACCAAAATAAATCATCTCTTAGGAGTCAAGATGGTGATAAATCTCTAGATGTCAGACACACAATCCCTCTTTGGACCTGAGGCCTTGTTTCTCCAGCTCAATAGGACCATTCCAATGAGAAAGCCTCCAAGGATCCACTGTCATCTGCCCACCATGATAATATCACAGAGGAGAACTTAAGGATAGGATGCAAAAATCAAGCATTTTAAATTTACATTTTCTGCCCCGTTAGAGCTTATTGCAGCAAGCCTGACAGGAAGAGGTTCATATTTCTATCTGGTATTGCCCAGACTTGGACAACAGCAGGCTAGTATGTAGCATAAGTATTTACCTGAGAAGAATTTGACCTAGTGTCTAGGCGAGGATGGGCCACTGGGTCACTGTGTGATCCTCACCTCTTGGGTCTTATTTCTGTCAAATGAGATGTGGGATTGAATGAGCCCCAAGATTTGTTCCAGCTTGACAAATGCATGCATGCATACATGCATGAATGAAAAAGTATCTAAGAAGTGTTTACTATGTGCTAGGTACTGTGCTAAGTGCTCAGGATCTAAATAAAAGCCAACAGTCACCACCCCAAAGAGTTTATATTCTAAAGGGGAAGATGACACAAAAAGGGGGAGCGAGCAATGGATGGTTTGTGACTTAGAAGTGGCCATGAAGAGGAACATGTGCCCCCTCTACAGCATTTTTCTAGAAAAGGAACCACAATTAAGCCAGGCTGGGCCCCTAAAGAGGCAGTGTAACTTGGAGGATAGGATACCAGGCTTCAGATCAGGAACACTTGAGATTCAATCCCATCTCCTTTGTAGCTGTGTGACCACCATCAAGTCTCTTAGTCTTTCTGAACCTTGGTTCCTCATTCATAAAATTAGGATAAGATCCTTGAGATCAAGGATCGCCACTTTCGCATTTATAGCCTCAGCACCTAGGACAGCTCCTGGCACAAAATCAAAGTTTAATACATGCTTTGTGATTTACTAATTGATGACAACATCCTGCCTCCTTCACTGGGTTGTTGGGAGGCTCAAAAGAAATAATGTCAGTAAAGCACTTTGCAAACTTTAAAGCCTTGTAGAATGGTCACCTTGGCAGGGGATAAAGAGACAGTGTTGGGAATTAGAAAGACCTGGGATCAAGCATTGCCTTTGTCCTGTTCAAATATTGACTGTGTGACTCTCAACAAGTCTCTTAAGCTCTTAAGCCAACTCTTAAAGACTTTAAATTGCTGAATGGTTACCATTTGCATTGGTGGAGGGAGTTTCCTCAACCCGGAGTTCCTTACACCAATTTGCAGATGAGGACCTATCATAGCTATTATTATTGTTAACCTAATGGGGTGTGGCCCATTTACTGTCACTTCAGAAGATTTTGGCCTGAAAACCTCAGTCCCACAGCACTGACAGTCTCAGCTCTCATAGAGGGGAAGGGCCAGCTTGGCTTGGCTTGAACCCCTTGAATCTAGCATGCACTTGGCACAGAGCATAGAAAATGCCTCATAAAGGCTTCTTTGGTTGGGTTGTTGTTGTTGAGTTGTTTTTCAGCCACATCCAACTCTTCATAAAACCTTCTGGGGTTTTCTCGGCAAAGATACTGGAGTGGTTTGCCATTTCTTTTCCCAGCTCACTTTACAGATAAGGAAACTAAGGAAAACTGGGTGAAGTGACTTGCTCAGGGTCACACAGATAGTGTCTGAGGTCAGATTTAAACTCAGGAAGATGAATCTTCCTGATTCTGAGTTTATCACTCTATCCACTGCACCACTTAACTGCCCTAATCAATGCTTCTTAGAATCATAAATTTAAAGTTGGAAGGGGCCTTTGAGGTCAGTTAGCACAACCTGTTGATTTTATAGATGAAGAACTTAAAACACTGATAGAGGAAGTTACTTGTCTAAGGTCATAAAGTGACCTTGTAAAAGACAGCATGTTAGGAATTCTGATTGATTTGTTTATTAACTTGCTCATTGTGAGACATGTCAGTCACTTACCCTCTCTGCTCTGAAATCTCCTCACCTTTGGTATGGGGAAATTAGACTCAATGACTTCTAAGGGCCTTCCCTCCTCTAAAGCTGTGATCCTAAGATTCTTCAATCTTACTGAAATGAGTTTGAAAAAAAATGTGATGGGGTGAGTGGGCATTCTGGGGAGTGAGTGGTACAATAAAGAATGCCACAGGGAAACTCCTCTGAGTCCACCTAATATGACCTTGTATCTAGATGGCAGTGTGACCCTAAGACATGAAGCCTAGACATCCAAGTGCAAATCCTAGCTCTGCCACTCAGTCTACATGTTTTCATGAACACATCGAATTTCCTCTCTAGGCCTCAGTTTCCTCAGCTACAAAATGGTGGTGATAACATGTGGACCACCTGTGTCCCAGAGATGTTCTGAGGAAAGCGTTTTCTAAAATAATAAATAGACATGGGCCATAAGGGCATGTCCCTAGGTGCACAAAAGACCGAGTGGAATTTCCATGAGAGGACAAATACACTTATTTTTGAAGGTTTACAAAGCACAGTAGATATGCTTTCTCATTTGATCATTAATAAACATCCCAGGGTGCACAATCTAATGAAATGCATTATACACCACAATGCCGAGAGAGGTCCATAATTTTTATGCCAATAAGCACCTTTCATTGAACCAGATGATCTCTGAGGCAGCTTGGTGACCCAATGGACAGAGTGCTGGGACTGGAGTCAAGAAGTAAGTTCAAATATCACTTCAGATTCTTACGAGGTGTGCGACTTTTATCTTCCTCCATTTCCTCACATGTAAACTGGACATAAGAATATCACCTACCTCCCAAGGTTGTTGTGAGGGTCAAATGAAACAAGCTTTGTCAAGCACTTAGAACAATGACTGCTGTCACAAAGGAGGTGCTATAGAAATTGATATCCTCTCCCGATTTGGCCCCTTCTAGCTCTCAGTCCTTGTGTACTCTCCTCCCTGGCATATCCCCATCTGAATTGGCCTTTTTGTTCTTTTTTAATGTGGCCAGAGATGATGGAGGATCAGGAGACTTGCTAAGCAAAAGGGTCCTTCTCTCAATCATGTGTTCTTGATGCCAGCCATGGACCGGGAGAAGTAATCATACTCACCATCCACATTATCAGCTTGCCCCCCCCCCCACCCAGCGAGGCAAGAATCCAAGAGACACAGGTGTTCTGAACCCATCGAAGGGAGGCCCTGCTTCTCCTGATTGCAATTTTTGAAAAATCTGTTTGAAGCCTCATCCAGTCTTGCTTCAGCAACATCTAGGTCACCTTCAGGAAGCGCAGGCCTTCCAGTGGGAGTATTCTCGGGGGGGGGGGGGACCGTTTGGAGAGGGATGGGAGAGGAGGGCCTTCTCTTGGTCATAGCTGGGTGAGCAGGTTGGCCTCCAGGAAATCACGAAAGGGCTCCGAGTACATCCTGCCCGCCCGGCCTCGTGTGAGCTTACGCTCGCTGCCATCTGTTTTCGATCGAGGCTGAGCCCAGGCTGGTGTGTGTGGTCACAATCATAAGGAAGGCAGCTCTGCCAACAAATATGAAAATGTCATCTTTCATCCTGTCACGTTTTTCTGTTTAACCGCCCCACAAAATCCACAAAGAAATGGATGCCCCACCTCTGCAGACCCCCTCCCTCTCCCTCTCTCTCCCCAAAGAGACGTCCAATAGCATCTCCTACCCTTTGAGGTTGGGGTTTTGTCTAAACCCAATACACATACAGATGGGGCTAACCCAAATAGGAAATCTGAACAAAGTGGTTGCATCCTTTTGCAATCAACGATTATAAAAACTGGCCCTCGTTCTGTTTGAGAAGAACACTCTTCCCGTTTCCAGCAGGTCCCGTTTTGTTTTACATAATTGTAACCATCTCAGCATGTCAATTAAGATAGAATGTTACCTTTGGGATGGGATCAATTAAAGGACTGAAGATTGAATTTGGAAGCATGATTAGTTTGATTCACATTTTGCTCCAGTTTTTGAAAAAAAAAATATACCATTGTCCGATTCTGCCCGATCTTTGGGGTGCATGTTATAAATTTATTTATTTTTTTTATTTTGAAATAGAAACAGACCTGGGAGGCCTACCCATAACACTAACCATAGAAAAATGAAGAGAGGAAGGGGAGGGAGAGGAAGAGGGAAGGGGGCATTCCAATTTGATTAGAGGAGATTGTGGACTTCTACTATGAGAAAATAGTGAATGAAGTCTCATCGGTTGCTGGATTTCTTCAGAACTGAAATCATTATGGTCTGGCCGACAGCCAGAAGCTCCTTTTTTTTAGGTTACAATTCAGAACAGCACACAGTGCATTCGCTAGAACTGTACTCATTGGTGTAATGTCACTGAGCCTGGCTTCTGAAAATAGACAAAGGACTTTGTGTCCCAAAATGTTCTTCTGGCGGAAAATTGATAGCAGCATGAGATACGCTATGACTGGGCTTGGTTCTGCCTCCCCCATTTGTGCTGACTAAAGTGTTTGAGTGGAAAGCTAGAGAATCCAAATCTGACAGGGTAAGCTGTGTGTGCTGTCTCAGCCATGGAGGCTTAAAATAAATGCGGGATGGAGGGTTTGATGTTCTGAATAGGAACATAGTGAGTTTAGTCAAGGATGACTAAAATGTAAATTCAACACTGTCCTAGGTGCTGGTTATACAAAAAGAAAAATTCAATAATCCCTGCTTTCAAAGGAGCTTCTCTCTCACTTGGGGGAGGAGAGAAGGGGAGAAGAGGATCCAGCCTATAAGCAGGTAAATAAATAAGAAGGAATTTCAAGAGAGAATACTCACCACTGGAGGGGTCAAAAATGACCTCAAGTAGAAGGTAGAACTCAAGTTGTGATTTGAAGGAAACTAGAGATTCCATGAAGGGGGCAGCTAGGTGGCATAGTAGATAGAGCACCTGACCTGAAATCGGGAAGATTTGAGTTCAAATCCAACCTCAGTCACTTAGAGGCTATATGACCCTGGGCAAGTCATTTAATCCTGTTTGCTTCAGGTTTCTCATCCATAAAATGAGCTGAAGAAGGAAATGGCAAACCCTCCAGTACCTTGGCCAAGAAAACTCCAAATGGGGTCACTGAGAGTCAGACGTGATGGAAAAATGACTGAAGGGATTCCATGAGATGGAGGTGAGGAAGATGCACTTTCCAGATGTGGAGACTATTTGTGCAAAGACCCCAAAGTGGGATCTCAAGTGTTTTGAATAGGACACAGCTGGTAGACTCATTTGACTAGAATAGACAGTGAATTAAGAGTAACAAAAGAGAATCCATCACCAAGTATTTATGAAAACTCACTCTACTCCAGGCATTAAGATTACAAGTCTAAAGAATGACACAATCCATACTTTCAAGGAGCTTCCACTCCAATGGGGAGACGAGAAGTAGATATGTGCGTGTGTGTGTGTGTGTATCATACATATAAAGTAAATAAACACAAATGTATACAAAGTAGTTGAATATATGATTATTTGGGAGGGAGAGCACTAGCTGTTGGAGGGGGCAAAGGAATGAGGACAGTGCCCAGGAAAGGCTTTTTTGCAGAAAATGGTACCTAAGCAGCATCTTAAATGAAGAGAGGAACTCTGTGAGTTAGAGGTAAGGAGGGAGTGCCAGATGGCCAAGGTAGGTGGAAGCCAGATTGTGGAAAGTTTTAAATACCAAGTTGATGATTTTTTTTTATTTCATAGTAGAGAAAATAGGGAGCTGTAGAAGATTTTTGAGTAGGGGGAAGATATGGTCAGATCTGTGTTTTAGAATTATATATGTGGCAGCTGTGTGCAAAATGGATAGGAGATTGAGAGGCATGAAGGAAGGGGATCAGTTAGGAGGGTTATAAATATATTTGCTTCCTAGTTTTGACATTCTGATTTCCCTTAAAGTGATGAAGATTTTTTTAGAAGGAAAAAAGGCTAGCTTTCTTAGAGCTCTCTGCCCACCCTGACTCCCTACACACATACATACTCAATCTTTTCTTCTATGGTTACTTCCTGTTGGGAGATGTTGCTAAGTCAAGATAAGTGAGCACAAGCACTATGTTGAGACCCAAATAAGCCAAGAATTGCTTTCTGAAGGCAAATTAATCATAGGTGTTGGCATTTTGGCTAGGAAGCTTGGTGATCAATGTCCACTCCTTCAAATGGTGCCCATGCTTATCTTCACCATCATCAGCATCACCCTTGAAGAGTAAGATTTAAAACAGTTTTCCTGAGAAGTGAAAGAGATTTCAGCAGAGCCTATTTCTCCATAAATAACACATCAAAATATAACCAAATAATGTGACTGACTTTGCCAGAAGGCAAACCTTTCCATCTGGAGATAATATCTTCCAACTGAGAGGCATTCAAGGTGCCCTTCTCTAGAGAGTAGGCAAGCAGACCACTCCCCAGAGGAATGGTCTCCTATTTAAACAAATCCCATGTCCCCTACTCATCTTTTAGGAGCCCATGGGCCCAGGACCTTGGGATCATTTGTTCCTATTTGAGAGGAATATATTGAATGGAATTTTCTTTTGTATGTGTGATCCTTTGCTGAATATGGTCTGATTATACCCAAGGTACTGGCAGAGGTGCCCAAAATAGCCTATACCATGCTGACTAGGTATTTGTCTCTCAAGAGGAAAGAAAGGAGATTCAACATTGATCACTCATGTGTTCCATTTGACCCAATGAAAATACCAATAAGCCAATTTTCCACAATCTATCTGATTTCTAGGGGCAGCTAGACGGTGCAGTCAATTAGCACTGGGCTTGGAAGCAGGAAGACTCATTTTCATGAGTTCAAATCCAGTCTCAGACACTTACTAGCTGTGTGACTTTGGGCAAGTCACTTAACCCTGTTTGCCTCAGTTCCCTCATCTGTAAAATGAGCTGGAGAAAAAATGGCCAAGAAAATCTCAGATGTGGTCATGGAGAGTCAGACATGACAGAAATGACTCAACTACCAAAAAAATCCAATTTCTGGTCAGAAGGGAATTTAGGGCTCTACCAGTTCAGTCTCACCTCATTTTTTTTTTATAGATAAGGAAATAGTGTGCAGGACCCAAGTCATAAAGACATACATGGCAGAGTTGGGAATCTAATCCAGCTCCTCTAGGCCTAAAACCATCTCTTGTTCAACTATGCCACATGAAAGCTTCCTGGATTAGAGTCATAGAATGTAGAATGAAATATATGGAAGGATCACAGACTTGGAACTGAAAAAGTCCAGAGAGATCATGAAATCTAACCCCTACTCGATTTTATAGATGAGGAAAGTGAAGCTGAGAGGAGGAAAAACCACTTGCCCAAGGTCATACAGGTAGTAGATAGGAAAGCAAAGATCTTAATCCTGGTCCTCTGACTCCAAAATCTGGTGCCCACAGAAACTCAGATCTTGGAAAGACCTTAAGAAGTTGTCTCATCTAACTTGTACTGGAGCAAGAATCCCCTCCATGGCAAACTCAACAAATGGTCTCCCACCTTTGCTTGAAGATATCTATGGAAGGGAACCCATGCCACTTTTGAAGAACTTCTGTGGTGAAAGATTGGGCCCTAAAGTCTAATTCTGACCCTCTCTGTAAGCAAGGGGAATCTAACCCCACTTTTACAAGACATCCCTTCAAGAATTTGAAGATAACCAGCATGTTCCCCACCCTACCAAGTCTTCTCTAAGCTAAACAACCTACCCCTTCATTCTTCTCTGGGCTCTACTCCTAACTCTCCAGACTTTTCCCCATCAAACTTCCCACTGTCTACCCCCTCCACCCCTACCCTGACTTTTCAGCTCCCTTTTATGTGTCATCTTCAGCCATTAGAATATAAGCTCATCTTGAGGGCAGGGCTCATCTTCCTTTTTGCTCATATTTGTTTCCTCATAGTTTAGCATGGTACTAGGCACACAGTAGACACTTACTGAATGCTTGTTGATTTAACTTGATTAAATCCACTTCCATCCACCAGCCCCCTTGTATCGTGTCCCCTTGAAATCCTAGTTGCCCTCTAGTTTGTCAGAGTCCTTAAAATGTGTAGCCAATTACTGAACAAAACAGTCCAGGCATCACCTGTCAGCTAACTCATCATAAGCCTTAAAAATCATTTAGTCCCACCCATGCATTTTGCAAGAGTGGAAACTGAGGACCACAGAGGGGAAGTGACATGTCCAAGGTCACACAGCTACTTGGTGAAAGGTCTGTGAATGAAACCCAGGTCACTTGGATCCCAAGTCAGTCATCCTTCCACTATAGCACTACATTGAATTCTTATTGCACAGTCAATCATGTCATTTGGCACTTAATTATTCTAGCCAAGTAGTCTCATTCATTCATGCAACAAATACCTACTAAGCGTGAAAACCTACTATGTGTGACACTGAGACAAGCCCTGTGGGAGACAAGGACTCACTTTTGCAGTCCTCTGATTTATATCCTAGTTCTACAGTGTGAAATTTGTCTTGTCTTCCCAAATGAATTATCAACTCCTAAACGGCAGAGTGTGGCATAGTCTTTGCATCTCCTACTGCATACAATGTTGCTAGGTGTGCAGGAGGAAGCCAAGATACATCTGCTGACTACATGTTTAAGTGATTGGAGGCTTCTGAAAACAATACAGATAGGAGTTTGCCATCAAGAGATAAAAACAATTCTCCTTTATACATAGTAGATGGTTAATAAATGTCTACATAAGAGGAAGTGAGAAAGAAGGGAAGAGGATAAGAAAGAAGAGAGGAAGGAAGGAAGGAAGGAAGGAAGGAAGGAAGGAAGGAAGGAAGGAAGGAAGGAAGGAAGGAAAAGGAATCAAGAATGGAAGGAAGGGAAGAAAGGAATACAAATTGATGTTGACTAATTTTCCATGTATATCACATTGAGCGGGGAACAAGTTAATTTTATATATGTGAGACTTGGAATTTTTTATAAAAAAGTCTGTTACAAAACCATGTACCCAGTGGGCATTGAATAAATACAAATTCACTGATTTAAAAAAAGATTCCATTGGAGACTTTGTGACTGGGATACACCTCCCAGTTAAGCCCAGTTAGCCCTGTGGTCATCACACTTTTCTCCCCAGGTGGGAGTGTCAGCTTCCAGGGAGCTGGAACTTGAAGAGGCTTAGGAAGATGCTTTAATCTTCTTAATGGAAAGATCCTTCCATCCCCTAACTGGCTTTTTTATGGACAGATGCTAGCCAAAGGCAAAGACCTTTGCATTCTGACACTGGTTGGTGGGGATTATTTAAAGTCAAGTAGAGGAATAGGGAGGTGCACTTTGGAGATGATTTCTTCAGCATCTTTTTGGGGAAGAGATAAATTGATACTCTGGTCTATGTTCATTAGCTTCTTATCAGCTGGTCCATCTATGAGTACAGTAACTCAGGAAATGAGTCAGGCAGTAGCTTCAAAAACTTGAGCCACATCTGCCATGTTCAACCTTCACCCCCATAATCATGACTGTAGACTCCAACAAAGTACACCGTCCTCTAATGAGGCAACTGCCTCATGTTGAAGACACTCCAATAGTTTTTTCAGCCTGGGCCCAGAAGGCTGCCCCAAGCATTGTGGGTAGAAGTTCCACATTATAGATTTGTCTAGTAAAATAAGGCATTTCTTACTTTTAAGTCTGAATATGGAGGACTGCCTTGGGATGAAGTTAGTTCCCTTCATTGGAGCCATTCAAGCAGAGGCCTTTGTAAAGGATTAATGGCTGGGAATGTTTGGGGGACTCGAACATCAGGTAGAAAGTTACCCAAGGTGATTTATTAGTGTTCTTCCAGTTCTAAGAATCTATGGTTACACAAATTCACTTGGAATTAGTAGAACGTCCTGTCTTCCTTGTATTACAGCCATTCTGTGTGTGTATTATCTCCTTTGCTGGACTATATGATCTTGAAGGGTAGGGGTCTTCAATATAAGTCACCAAGACATTTATTAAGTACCTACTGTATTCCAGGAACTGTCCTAAATGCTAGGGATACAAAAGGAAAAGTGAAACCATCTCTGCCTACCTGTAAGTAGCTTACATTCTTTTTTCTACCCAGCACAGTGATGTGGATTCCAATCTTCTTCTGCTACTTCCTACCAATGTATATTTGGTTTCTTCATCTATAAAAACAAAAATTTGGGGTTCATATCTAAGGTCCTTTCCAAGCTTAAATCCTATGAAACATATCGTACTCAATGAATATTATTTTAATGGAATTTAATGAGATTGGGTTTGATTGAATTGAACTGAAATACAGCAGTTAGATGATTCTTAACTTTCATTTCCTTCATTTGATGTCTTAGACAGGAAGGACTAAAATCAGAGTCTGTGAATCAGGACATCTGAGTTCAGTTGCTAGCTATACAGCTGGTGTTTGCTATGGGACTTGTCATCTTTCAGTCTCATTAGCAAAATCGGCCTTCAGGTCTCTCTGCCCCTCCTAGATGGAGCAGAGGATTCATGGGAGACATTAATGGTCCAAAAGAAACCGAGTTACCAAAATGAACTGTATTATGTTGTAAATGGTTGAGGGAAGGAGAACCTAAGCTTCTCAACACCATGGCTTCCTATGGTTGGAAAGGCTGTTTATTGCAGCCAACATTTCAACAGGCACAGCTGTGATAGAGAAGTCACACCCCAGTAAAACACTAGGTTCTGCCCACACAAAACACGATGCATTATAATGGGAAGGTGAGGTGTCTGGAGGCACATTTGGGTTGCAGTCCCAGTTCTGCTGCTGCCTAACTGGGTGACCTTGGGCAAGTCCCTAATTGGACTACTTTCCCTGGAGGTCTTTAAGCAAAGGCTAAATTATAATAACAACTGATATTCTGGAAACAAAATACATAGAGTAATGGTTAGAATACTACAGTTAGAGCCAAAAAAAATATGGGTTTAAAACCCTTCCCAGGTATTTACTGCTTGTGTGACATTGGGCAAGCCAATTTCTCTGTCTATGCCTCAGTTTCACCATGTGTGAATAAGGGGGTTGGAGTCAACAACCTCCAAGACCCTTTGCGACCCTAAATGTGCAATATTCTGGTGTATATAATGATTATAGTTTTGCAAAGTGCTTTACAAATAGGACCCGAATTAAATGAGATGGGTGATGTTATGACCTCCATTTCACAAATAAAGACACTGAGGAAGAGTGGGGTAAAGGACTGAAGGAAACAAGCATGACACTCTACTAAGCACTTTATAGATATTAGCTCATCTAACCCTCACAACAATCCTGTGGGGGAGGTGCTAATATTATCCCCGTTTTATGGTCCAGGAGACTGAGGCAAACAGAGGTTAAGTGACTTGCCCTGGGTTGCACAGCTAGTAAGTGTCTAACATGAGCCCTGAGCCCACATCTTTCTAACTCCACGCCCAGCACCCCATTCACCATATTGTCTCTTGTTAGGAAGCACCATGATATGGTGACATTGATATGTATGGTGACCTTGGAAAAGTCATTTAAACTGGCTGGGCCTCAGTTTCTCCATCTGTAAAGTGAGGGGGTTGAAGTAGATGGCCTCTAAGGTCCTTCACAGTTTTAGAGCCACGATTGTATGGTCTCCCTGAGCCTCAGTTTCTCAGAATGATATGGTCAAACCTGTGCTTTAAGAAGGTCAGTTTGGCAGGATAGAATGCAGAGATAGCCAGGATACCAACTTGCAGGATTCTGCAGTGACCCAAAAGAACTGTGACAAGGGTCCAATAGCCAGTGGTGGCCATGAGAGTGGACAAAAAAGCGACAGATGTGGACAGTGAGGCCACTGATGGGACACTGGGTGGGGAGGGGAACGAAGATCCAGGAGAGGTCCAAGATTACAAGTCTGTAGAAGGACAGTCATGTCCTCTGCAGAAATTAATAGGAGAAGTAGGTTTTAAGGGGAAGAAAATGAATTCTGTTGTGAAACTCTCCGATTTGGGATATGTCGGTTATTATTACATCAACATTTTAGAGACTAGGATGAAATCCTAGAAAATCACAGTGCACAGAGCACTGAGGCTGGAATCAGGAAGACCTGAGTTCAAAGTCTGCCTTAAACACTTACTAGCTGTGCGACCCTGGGCAAGTCACTTAACCTCTGTTCGCCTTGGTTTCATAACATGTAAAATGGGTCTAATAATAGCATTTACATACCCGGGCTGTTGTAGGACCAAGAGAGATAACATCTGTAAAGTGCTTAGCGCAGTCTCTGGCCCAGAGTAGGTACTACACAAGTACAATCTATTATTATTCTATTTGTAAAGCCCTTTACAACATTCAGAAGCACTAGATAGAATGATAGCTATGGTGAGGAGGAGGCTGTAAGGATCACATTGGCATGGTTTGGGGGCCTTGGGTATCTGCACCCAAAAAGAAGGAGTGCCCGGCGTGGGAGCAGAAACAAGCCGGGCCCCATCAGTGGCGAAGTGGGAAAGCCTGCCTGACTCCAGAACACCAAGGGCACTGCCACTGAGCCCAAAGTGGACGCGTCAAGTGAGGGTCGACAAGCAGCTCGCTCCCCAGGGACTCGGCTTTAGCTCCAGGAGTAGGGGCTGGAACGATGCCTCTGTGATCGGAGGGCCTGGGCTTGTATCCATATCTACCATTTACTAGCTGTCTATTTGTTATTTATACTTTATTCTTGAAGAGGACCATGACATCAGGAAGGTGGTACCATGACAGACAAGTTCTGGATTTAAGTGACACAGGGCTGTGTAAAGTCACCAGCCTCACTTTCTCCTCTGAAACCATCTGGGTCCAGTGGTGATATATAGATTGGGATGACTGGAGATGGCCCTCACTAACTGTCTAAGACCATGGACAGGTCACTCCAACACTCTGGCCATGAAGTAGATAGATAGTAGAGATCATAGTGATAGATAATAAAAATGAAAGATAGATGAGAGATGATAGATAGATAATAGATAGATAGATAGATAGATAGATAGATAGATAGATGATACATAGATACATAGATATGTAGATACATAGATATGATAGATAGATACATACATACATACATAGATACATAGATAGATAGATACATAGATAGATGGATGCTGGAGAGATATTAGATAGATGGAGAGAGAAATAAAAAAAACACTTAATAAGTACTCACTGTTTACCATCCCTCATGCTAAGCAATGCTGAAAAGACAAACACAATACAAGCAAGCTTGACATACCCTGTCCTGAATCCACCACTGGACCACTTCCCTCCTCCCTAGGTCCCCCACTCCCCCAAGGATTCTACCTCTTTCCCTCTTTGCCTGGCCCAGTAAGTAAGTCCCAGATGCCTCCAGTGAAACCTCTAGCCTAGTTCTGTCTGACTCATCTCTCAAGTGCAAGGCTTAAAGCTAAAAGTTCACTAGAGATACTCTCAACAGCTTAACAGGCTCCTTGTAAACGTCTGAATCAGTAGCCTTGCAGTGCAAGTATGCCTATTTAATCAAGATTCTGTTTCAGATCTACATGTTAAAACCAGAAGTGCAAAACTGAGGACATGACTGGAATATTCCAAAGGACATCTTGGGAGAGAGGAAGTTTCCAAGTTTGTTGCTTCTTATTAGGAAGGAGGCAAGGAATCCTCAATGTTTGTTTTGAAAGGGCATTCCCTACTTGGAGACTAAAGGGATTAATTTTTGTACCAACATATTGAATCGGAAGGCATTTCAGAGGCTCAAGAATGCCCAGCGTAGGAAGTCTGGAGGGCAATGGAAAATGATGATTTGGAAACATTAAAGTTACAAATGAGTCAAGCAAATCAATATAGGAGCAAATGAAATATATAATTCAATCAGAAAGAATGCTTTAAGAGCCTACTATGTGTCAGTCACTGTGCCTGGTGTTAGGGATATAAACACAAAAATGAAGCCATCCCTGCCCTCGAGAAGCTTCCATTCTAAAGAAAATAATTCCTTTGTTTCAACAGGGTGGAGTAGAAAGACCCTCAGCTTTGGAGTCAAAGGACCCCAGCTCCTCAACTGACTATGTATCTATAGAAAAGTCATTTAGCCACTTGGGTCTCAAAAACTCATCTAGAAAACTGAAGAAGTACATAATTACAAGGGAACTTCCTAAGTATAGATGGAGGATAGAGTGCCGGACTTGGAGTCAGAAAGTCCTGAGTTCAATTTCTCCTTTAGATAGTAACTGTGGGACCATGGACAAATCACATCACCTCTCCCAGCTTCATTTCTGTCATCTATAAAATGGGAATAATAAATTATAACGCCTATTCCATAGGGTTCTGATAACCAAATGAAATTAAGATATTTAAAGAACTCTGCAAGCTTAAAAATACTATATGAATCCTATAGATTCGATAATAGAAATAATAATTATAACAGAAATATTATTGGCAAATCCATTAGATTTATCAAGTTTTCTACTGTTCTTATGCCATTGCTCATCAATCCCACTCCAAACCTTTTCTCATTAGAAGAAACCTAGCTCTGTCATTGAAATCTCCCACATCTTTCTTAGCCCTTTACTGTTTACCTCATGCCATCAATGGGTAGAATATAAAGGAAACTGAGGTGAGAGGAAGATACTGATTAATAATAATAACTCTTATCATTAATCATTATTATTCTGAGTTGGAATGATTGCCTATTTCAGGAGGTACTCACTGGAAATCTTCAACTAAAGACTTAGAGCAAAGGTTCTTATTTTTGTATCATGGCTCCTTGGGCAGTCAGTCTAGTGAAGTCTATGGACTCCTTCTCAGAATCATGTTTTTAAATGCATCAAATAAAATTTACAAAGGAACTAGTTATATGGGAAATACAGTTATCAAATTTTTACAAAGTTCCTTTGACCCAAGTTAATAACATCTGACTTAGGACAACCAGTTATTGGGTATGAAATAATGATAGTGATGAGGATGATGGTGGGGGGGTAGTACTGCTGATGCTGATGCTGTTGCTGCTGCTGCTAGTGATGATGATGATGGTGGTGGTGGTGATGATGATGATGAGGAGGAGGAGGAGGAGGATACTGTTGCTGATGAGGATCAGGATGAGGATAATGACGGTGATAATGGTGATGATAATGGTGATAGTGTGTTTTAAGATTTGCAAAGCAGTTTACATATATTATCTCCTTTTAGAGGGCATTGATTTGTTTTGAGGAATGGGCTGGACTAGGTGACCTCTGAGTCCCTTCTGGCTCTCTGTTCTCTGCTTTTATGGTCACTGACATCCAAGGAGTCTTCTACATCCAGTATTCAATGATTCTGTTTCCCAGTAGTGGTACCGTGCTTCTAAGGCGGTATGACATAGCTAGTGAAAGTTGGTTAGCAGAAGGGCTCACTCCCTCTGGGCTAGTCCTCACCCTGTTCTGGCTACTTATTACTCACAGATAATAATCACCTTTCTAGCTTTCTTGAAGGCTTACAAAGCACTTTTCTCATACCCACAATGGGAGATTGACAGGAGAATAGGAAAGGTATTTGGACTCCCTTTTTTATGGCAAGGAAACGGAGCCTCAGAGAGGCGAGTGACTTAGAGCTGTTCCCATCATTTCACAAGTGTGGTGGAGTCAGTACAATGTGGTACAATGTCAGAGAGTCAGAAGACCTTGATTTAAATAAATCCAGACTCTACCGTTTACTATCACTGTGAACTCAGGTAAGTCACTTCATTTGTCTGGGTCTTAGTTTCCTTCTCTGTAAAATGGGAAATAAGATGCCCTTTTATGGCTGCTTTTTTTCTCTCTTTTTGGAGACTGGATCTCCCCCTACCCTACCCTGGCTGGAAGAACAGAGGTCACTCATGGACCCAATTCCATTGCTAACCAGCTGAGAAGCTTTGACATGCTGTTTCCAGCCTGGACCAGTTTGCCCCTTTGCCTGGTGGCCCCATTCTGCTCTCAGGGATTCATCATA
>CM053586.1:349693023-349704427 GCA_028646515.1 Pseudochirops corinnae
GAATGTAAAATTATTTGTACATGTATAAATACTTATTTATATTGATAATTAAAAATAAAATTATATTAACAAAAATATTAAATATAAGGATAAGAAATATGAAATATCAATGAGTTACATTAATAAGACACATAGATATAAAATTATTATAAATATGTTGTTTATAAGAAATATAAAATTATTTGTTTATAAAAAATATCAAATATATATTTATCAAATATAAATGCTATTATATATGCTGCTTAATATTTAATGCTATATAATCTGTGTGTTCAGTCATTTTTTACTCATGTCTGACTCTTTGTGACCCCATTTGGTGTTTTCTTGGTCAAGATACTGGAGTGGTTTGCCATTTTTTTTTCTCCAGCTCACTTTACAGATGAGGAAACTGAGGCAAACAGTTAAGTGACTTATTCAAGGTCACACAGCTAGTAAGTGCCTAAAGCCAGATTTGAACTCAGGAAAATGAGTCTTCAAAGCCCAGTGCTCTATTCCATTGCACCACCTCACTGCCCCATATAAACCTTATAGCATTATATAAATGCTATTATTACTACTACTGCTGCTGCTGCTGCTGCTGCTGCTGCTGCTGCTACTACTACTACTATGTACACAGGTAAGGAAATAAAACAATATACAAAGTAATTTATAGGAGAGGCTGATGGACTCTAGCCCCTGAGGTTATTAAGAAGGTCTCCTATAGCAGGTGACAGCTTAGATGAGCGTTGAAGGGAGCTAAAGATTTCCAAGACACAGAGTGAGAAGGACCAGCTTCCAGGTAGATGGAAGAGGAAGATGAAATATACAGGGAGCATCTGGGCCAAATTCTACCAGGCCTCCATCAATTAATCAATAAAAATGCCAGGCACTGTGGTAGGCACTGTGGGGTGTGAGCACAAAGAATGAAACAAGCCCTGATTGCAAGAAGCTTGTGTGCTAAAGGCTGAGTTCCAACCTGCCTCCTCCATGGAGTCTTTCCATACTACTCTAGCTCCAAGCTGAAATGCAGGTGCTTGAATTAATTACAACAGCCGTGCTCATTTATCTGGCACTCTCCAAAGTGACCAAGTGCTTTCTCCATAATGATGTTGAGAGATGGGTGCCAATGTTCTGATCCCAATTTACAGATGAGGAAACTGAGATTCAGAGAACTGAGGTGAATTACCCAAAGCCTCATAGCTCATGACTGTCAGAGCTGTGATTCAAATCCAGGGCTCCTGATTTTCAGTCCAGCATTTTTTCTTCTATCATACTATGAAGATGATGATGATGGTGATGGTGATATAGTATCTCCTATGTGCCAGGCACTGTGCCAAGCACTTTACAAGCACTCATTTGATCTTCACAACAACCCTGGGGGTGATATTATCCCATTTTACAGATGAGCAAACCTAGGCAAACAAAGGCTTAGAGACTTACCTAGGGTCACACAGCTCAAATGTGTCTAAGCTTCTCCACATATGGCAATATCACACATTTTAACACAGGATCTATCAACCAATCACCAAACAGTCTGGGTTGGACTAAAGGTTAAGATGGCCAGGCTTTATTTCTGCTCTGCCACCAACTTTCTGTGTGAATCATTTCTCCCACTGGTCCTTCATTTTCTTCTCAGCAAAATGGAGAGATTGGATAAAAAGAAGTTAAGGGAACACAAACTGGGAAACTTTTTTACTATCTCATGAAATTTAATATTTAATTAAAAATAAACCATAATTAAAAATAAACCATATAACAAGTTCCCAGGCTCATATAAAATTTCCTCTTTTTCCTTTATCAAAATGTGTCTGATAACTAAGTATTCCTCATTAAAAAGAAAATGTAAAAATTAAATGAAAAGGTTGGATTAGATCATGTCTGGGGCACATTCCGGATCTGAATGTCATGACATTATGTGGCTTACACTGCCCTAGGCATGCTGAGATACACCCCAATAAACTGCTCAGTTGTATAATTCCTTAATTGCCTCATGGATGGGCCCTGCCTCCCTAACTAGATTGTAAACTCCTGGAGGGCAGGGACTGAGTCTTCTTTTTCACCTGTCCCTACTGATCTGGTAATGCGGTGGGAGGGTCAGAACTGTGGGGCTTCTAACAGTGACAGCCAGTCTCACACTTACAGAGAAAACAGACCAGCACCTAAAGCACCCAAACAGTGGTTTTCCCAGGGTCACAAATGAGAAAGTGTCAAAGGTGATGTGATGTGAAGTCAGTCCCTCTGCCCTCTAGGCCACACTTCCCTTCTGGCCCAGCATTAATCCCGTAATAAATAGTTGTGGATCTGATTTGCTATTGGGGGTAGTTGAAAGGTTCCTGTTTTTAATCCGTGCCACCTAAATGTGAATTATCATCATTGTTATCATTAATTACTTCAAGGATTCAAAGCAGACTCCCTTGCCACCAGTCTATACCACTATGATCCTTCCTTGACAAAATAGTAATAATTAATAATAAAATAATTAGCATTTATATACCACTTTAAGGTTTGCAAAGCTGTGTTATCTCGTTGTATCCTCACAACAACTCCCAAAGGTGTGTTCTATTATTCTACTCATTTTACAGATGAGGAGACTGAGACCCAGACAGGTTAAGTGATTTGCCCAAGGTTGCACAATTGGTATGTCTCTGAGGCAGGATTCAAACTCGGGTTATCCTGACTCCTGAGCTCCATCCACTCACTGTACAACCTAGCGGCCTAGGATACAGCCTTCGTGAGATGCTGAGGACAAAAAAGTCATCTCTTGGTGGTCAACCTGGTCATGAGACCCTTGGACTTCAGGTTGGTCCTCTGACAACAGCTGTCCAGTCTGTAACCAGGCCAATGGTGAGAGTACGGCAGAGTACCACTATGGTAGAGCCTTCCAGAACTTGTGCTTTGCTAAAGTAGACTCTGAGAACCCAGGATAATCCCCATGCCAAAACAAGGAATCCATGGACATTGAGTCCTAAAAATGGCAAGGATCAGAAATAAGAAGGCCAGCAGCCATGGATTATGGTCTTGCATGAGCAGCACCAGGACGTCTCTGAAGGCTGACCCTAACCAAACATCATTTACATCACATCATAGGACCCTGCCCTAGAGCTGGAAGGGTCCTCAGCCTTAGTGGTCTCTGGTTTCCATTCCCATCTTGGTATGAAACAGGAGCCAACCTCATCTCCCTTGGGAAGTTGGATGGACCGGCAAGTCTCTCTCACCATTTCTGCCCCTGAACAATTTCAGCATTCATTGATCACTCATCTCTCTCTTTTTCCAACTGACTGCCCCCAGAAAAAGGGGAGAATTGGGAGGATGCAGTGTGTCTGTGCTTGAGTGTGTGTATGTGTGTGTATGTGTGTGTATGTGTGTGTGGTGTGCACACATGTGTGATAGTAAGGAATTAACATAGAGATCAAGAATCTAGTAGCTATAAATCTACTGCCTTTTGCCTTTAGGTCCCTGCCTTCTCCACATGAAGTTGAATTCAAGTACAGATATTGAGACCAATTGCATTTACAGATGTGTTCTGCTGTCCTTGCAGATGAGGACATTTCCCAGCTCAAATGACTTTCTCCTCCTCTTTATTCCTTGCTTCTTTGCCCACAAGCAAGAGCCCTATAGATTTCTGATTCTCTGAACTACTAGAAAAACATTCTGAAGATATTCTGTCACAATTAAGGCATCAGAACTGAGCCAGCTCTGACCGTCCCATGTCCTGGTGCCCATGTCACACACCGCCAGAGTTGAGGCTTTCCTTGCAAAGTGGACAGCTACAGCATCTGGGTTTCCCAGCCTCTAGGAACCACATCTCGTAGCTTTTCCTGGGCTCTGGGAAGGAAAGCCCTCTTTCACCATGTCCAAGAGATTGAAGAAGGAAATAGAAAATGAGACCCAAGTTTACCATGCTGTTTATGAAATAAATAGTGATTGAGCCACTGCTTTCTGTAAGAATGTATCCTAGACACCATGGGATAGGTCCCTCATGGAGCTTACAGTCTAGAAAGGGAAATAAGGCATAAACACAGAGACCTAAAACAAGTACATAAGACTTTAGGTCTAGCAGGGACTTCAGAGATCATTGAATCTGACTTATCGCTTTATGTATGGAATGGGTATAATATAAAAGGGTGATGAGAACCCAGAGGTGTGCATTAGGGCAGTGGATGGAGAGACAACTTCCTACTAAGGATCATCATGGAAGGCTTCCTGAAGGAACTTTGGGACTGAACCTTGAAGGATGACTAGAAACTACACAGGAACAGCTGGGAGAAAGGTTTGCCAAATGAAGGGGGCACCATGAGCTAAGGCACAGCAATCAGAAGCCGTGTCTGGAGAATAGCAAGAGATCTAGAGAAATTAGTGTCCCAGGAAAGTGACGAGGGCACCAGGGCATGTCAATTGATGCCATATCATGAAAAGCTTAGAAGGCTTTTGGTCCAGACATTTGGCCTTTCTTGGGTTGGTTTTGGGAGCCATCAAAATTTGCTCCGCACCCAAACTCTGCCTTGCCACCCTGCTACTGAGAAGTGGGAGATAGCAGGAAAATACACAGATAGATGGAGCTTTCCTTATTTTGATGGCATGACAGAGACCCTCCCTCCACATCTTGTGTTGCTGTTTTCTGTTGTGCTTTTTTTTTTGGAGGGTAGAGGGCCGGACAATTGGGATTAAATGACTTGCCCAAGGTCACATGGCTAGTAAGTGTCAAGTGTCTGAGGCTACCCGCCCCCACTCCTTCCATTTCTTAAAGAGGTTCTCAGCTTTTATCAACTCTCCCTTTATCCATCCCACCTGCAATCCCAAAAGTCTCTCTGAGTTTCCAAAAAGGGATATAAACCTCCCTATAATGCTGTCCTTCTCCCCAGCATTCAATGAGATGTTAAATTATCACCTTCATACCTCTTCTTTCTCTGTGGGGGTAACCTTCTTTTCCCTCCCTCTTTCTAACTTCCTTTTATGTGCTATTTTCACACGTTAAAATGTAAGCCCCTTGAGGGCACAAGCTGTCTTTTTGCTTGTCTATTCACAATGGCTGGCACACAGCAGGTGCTTAATAAATGCTTATTGGCCATAAGATCATTAAATCCTAGGCCTAGAGCTGAAAGAAGCCTTGGAAGTCATATAGTCCAACCGCCTCGTTTTATAACCCAGAAGGTTAGTGACCCCAAGATCACATATCAAGTCAGCTCCTCTGACTCCTTTCCACCACACCCACACTGCCTCCTTGATGAGTGAGCAGTGGCCATCTTTGCTGTTTCTTCCATCATGCCTAATACAGGGCTCTGCACACAATGAGTGCTCAATTCCACACTGAAAGCATTTTTTGAGCACCTACTATGTGCCCATCCTTGTGCTAGGCACTATAGGGGATATAGCATGGGTAGAAGAAATGGTTTTTGCCCTCAAGGAACTTGGAATCTCTTTGGGGAGGAATGTGCATGAAATTATTGGAGAGTTGGACTTATAGGAACCTAGTCCTAATGCTAGAAGGAACCTCAGTCCATCACTTTCCAAATGTTAAGAGGTTTGCCTATGGTTATCACCTGGTAGTAACTCCAGAACACTGACATATAGTAGGTATTTAATGCTTGTGGAGAAGCTGCCTCATTCTTGAAGTATGGTTCAGGGATTCCTAGGGGTCCCTGAGATACTTTTAGCGAGTCTGCAAGATCAAAACCATTTTCTGCAGTAATACTAAGATGCTTTAAATTCTAATATAGTAAATATCCACAGATACAACCAATATAAACAAAAACTCTTGGATGGGGGCTAGGGGAATAGTCAGTGATTTTTAGGAGTGTGAAGGCTTTGAAACATGCCATACCCTAATGATGATAAATGTCAGGAAAAGTCCCTGTCCCTACCACAGGAAAAGAGAATTGAGTGTTTGAGGGGTTGTAACCTCAGCAAGGCCAACGAGTAGAAGTTAAACACAGACAGATTTCAGCTTGATTCCAAGAGGACTTTCTAACAATGAGAACTGACAAGCCATGAGACAAACTTCTTTGTGAGGTGTGGAACTCACTGGAAATGTGATGAGACCTTCTAGTAATGTCATATCATTGGACTTTCTTCTAATATTCCTTCCAAGACTGACCCTAACTCCTCTTTCATAATTATATCTGACATTTGTAAAATTTTTAATTCTGTAGGATCATAAATTTAAAGCTTGAAAGGTCTCAAAGGTTATCTACTCCTACTTCATTTTACAAAGGGGGAAACTGAGGACCAGGGAAGTCCACCACTTTACAAGGTGACATATCTCACCAGAGTCAAGATTCAAAGCCAGGTCCTCTGACTGCAATTGCAGCTCTTTTTCTTCCATGCTATAAGGATCTACAAAGTGGTCTTTGAACATTGCCTCACTTGATAGATTTGAGTGTCCCAGTTAAAAAATCACACATTGTACAGGAAATCTTTCCCTATGTCCCCTTGAGGCTAGTGCCTTCCCTCTGCTAATTATCTCTGATTTATCCTACATGATGATTTTTTTAAAAAATGAAATATTTTAAATGTATTTATTTTTAAATTTCAAGTTCTAACTTCTCTCCCTCCCTCCAGCCCCTCCCCAACCCATTAAGAAGGCAAGCAATGGATGCCCATTATACATGTGAAGTCATGCACAACATTTCTATTGTATGTAGCATCTTAATGTTGCTTCCCCTGTTGCCCCATTAGATCGTGAACAGAGACCATTCGTTTACCTTTCTTCAAATCTTAGCACATGCTAGTAAGCACTTAATAGATGTTTACTGCCTGCCTAGCTAACTGGCCAACTGAGTAGTGGTTACGGAATTGGCCTTAGAATCAGGAAGATGGGTTCAAGTCAGTGTGTGTGTGTGTGTGTGTGTGTGTGTGTGTGTGTGTGTGTGTGTGTGTGTGTGTGTTAACTGTGTGATCGTGAGTAAGTCATTGCCCCTCTGTGCCCCAGACAGTTCTCTAAGACCTTATAAATGTAAGTTAGTGGCTGACAGCCCTGAGGGTGAGGAACCAGACTAAAATGAAATTGGGAAATATTTAACAAAAGAAATAATGATACAACAAAACAGATAACAATACATTTTTAAAATAGTCCAAAGGAGGCAGACAGGGAACCTTATATTCTGATTAGTCAGGCAAGTTTTAAATACAGATGGCTCTATCTTTCCCTCCTTTTTCCTCTTTTCCTCCTTTTTCTTCCTCTTCTTCTTCTTCCTATTCTCCTTCTTCCTCTTCCTCCTTCTCCCTTTACTTCCTTCTCTCTCTCCCTCTCCCTATCCTTCTCCATCTTCCTCTCTCTTTCTCTCTCTCTTTCTCTCCCTCTCTTCTTCTACCTCTCGCTGTCTCTTTATCTGTCTCTCTGTTTCAAGTTCAGTGTTCTAACCACTATGCCATATGCTTTCTCCTCACTGTCCAACTGCCATATTTCTGAGGACTTAATTGGGGTGGGGGAGGAGAGGGAGGTACTAAAGAGAAAAATCTTGACTTCAATTCACACAGTCACTGTCAATGGACTCCTGCCGCCATGTCCTCAGTGAAACAAGAGCCAAGCATCAGAACCACCTGCTTCAATGGGGGCTGATTCGCTGACTTCCCAGTGGAGTTTAAATTAGCTTCATGGACTCAAATCAGCTAATCAAGGAAGGCTTGTTGATCAGCCACGGTACTAAATCAGTCAAAATGAGATGTTCTATTCACCAAGTAATTGCATCTAAAGTCCATAAGTACCCTCCCAGTTACACCCTTTGGTGTTTGGGAAAAATGAGAGAAGACCTAAGATGGGTGAACAAAAGACCTGGGACCCCAGAATTTAAATGCTTCCATTTGCTAAACCAGTGGAAGCAATTTATGGGCAGGTCACCTTAACCGATGGACTGCTATGTATATGGCAATGATTTACCCAAAAACCATAAACTAGCTTAAGTCACTGGTAGGGGAGAACAATTAATCAACCTGTCACTGCCGGTCTTGTTTACAATACCATTGTCAAGATGAATGTTCTGTTCATGCAATTCAATTCAACAAATGTTTATGAAGGCATGCTATGGGCCAGGCAAGAGGCAATGAAAGACTTGGGTTCAAATCCCACCTCTGACACATTTTACATTATGGCCCTGGGCAAGTCAGAGAAGATCCCAGAGCCTCAGTTTCCTTATCTACAAAGTGAGAACGGTGATGTTTTCACTGCATACTTCCAATAATTTATCGCAGTATCCATTAAGTATGTACCAGATTCAAGAGCCGATGCTGAGTCTATGGATACAAAGACGAAATAGAAAACTTCTTGTGCCCTTAAGAGGCTTCCATTTTGTGGGGATGGAGGGGTTGGGAAGGAATGTCACGTGGATGTAGGTACACATGCATATATATGAGATTATTTACTGAAGAAGAGAGCACAAATAAACAAGGAATTGATGGCTCCGCTCTCCCACCCCCACCCCCAAAGACATGCTGCATGCACTGAGCCCTGAAGGAAAGCAGGTATTTTAAGCTACAAGAGATAAGGAGCAAGTGCATTCCAGGCATAGGAACCAGCCCTCACAAAGGCATGGAGCAGGAGACTAAATGTCATGTATGGGGAACAGCAATTAGGCTACTTGGCTACAGCACAGAGTACATGGGGGGAAGTCATTTGAAATAACACAGAAATTTCGACTGGATACAGATCATTGAGGTATCAATTTTTTTGACAAGAGAGTGATATGGTTGTATGGATGCTTTAGAAATTTTGCTTTGGCAGCTGTGTGGAAAATGGGTTAGAAAGAAGAGATAGCCAAGGGAAGGGGATGATTTAGGACGCTGGTGCAAAGTTCTGGGCAGAATATTGAGGCTGTGAACCAGAGTGGTATCAAGGGAGTGGAAAGAAGGGGACATATGCTCGAGACCTCATTGGGGCAGAGCCAATCACACCTGGTGACTGATGGAATATTGGGGGTGCAGAGACAATGGCCACTGTGAGCCGCTGAGCCTGGATGACTAGAAGGATGGAGGCATCCTCGGTAGGGAGAGAGAAGTGTGGGTGGCATTCTGTTTGGAAAATGCTGGGTTTGAGATATCTGTGGGACACACAGGTAGGGATGTCCAGCAGGCAATTGGCAACGTGGAAATAAAACTGAGGAGAGGAGGGAAATAAAGATAGATCTGGGAGTCATCCACAGAGAGGTAATCATTGAACCCAAGGGAGGCAATGAGGAAGGAAAGGAAAAGGAAGGAAATAAGCATTGCTTAAACACCTAACTAGATACCAGAAACTATGCTAAGTGTTTCACAAATATTATCTCATTTGATCCTCACAACCTTGTGAGGTAGATGCCATCATCCCCATTTGACAGGTGGGCAAACTGAGGCATACAGAGCTTACATGACTTGACCAAGGTCACACAACTAGCTAGCATCTGAGGCTAGATTTGAAGACAGGTTTTCTTCCCTCCAAGTCCAGCACTCTCTCTACCTAGCTGCTCTAAACAGTTACTAACGATTTACTATGTGCCAGGGACTACACTAAGGTCTGGGCATAAAGAAAGGCAAAAGACAGTTCCTGTTCTCACAGAGCTCACAGTCTGATGGTGGAGACAATATGCTGTGGACAAAGAAGCTATAGACAGAGCGAACTGGAGATGGGCAGCAGAGAGAAAGCACTAGCAAGCATAGGCTAATGAACACTTGAGAGAACCAGAGTTATGTGCAGAGAAGACTTGGCAGGGTGGCACAGGGGTAAGGATGGAAGCTTGTCTTCTACTCTCTGCAGCACAATTGGGTGGGAGAAAGCCTTGGTTTGTTCTGATGTCCATAGAGAGAGCCTGGATTGTCGGTTTGAGGTCCATGAACTTATTTTAATGTTGTAATGCCTGTATTTCCATACAGTAAAGTTATCTTTGCAATCCTACATATTTTATGCATTTAAAAATACCCTTCGGAAAAGGGGTCCATAAGGCTTCACCAACCTGCCAAAGAGATCCAGGACACAAACACATAGCCCCTCCTTACAGAGGGAAGAATTAAATGGGCTGCTACAGAAAGTAGTGGGCTTCTTGTGAAAGCCAAGGCTTCATAAGCACTCCCAGGGATCTGGGAGAACAGTGGTATGTGACTCAAAAGGAGCCAACATGGCGCCATATTGACTTAGAAAGCCACGTATGAATCGGATCTGTGTTCTGTTGTGGTTTTATTTATTTTGTTATTTCCCAATGACACTTTAATCTGGTTGAGTATTATACCACGGGTTGGACACCTCTGCTGTAGAAGGGCTTCCTTCATCCAGAGTCATGATATGTTGGAATCATGGAGCCACCATGAAGCCACAAATCTGTGTCCAGCTTGCTCTCTTTGCCACTGAATTCTTATGGTGTCATATATATAGGATCATAGATTTGGAGGGACTGGTGCACCAATTGGCACCACCTCCACCCCCCCAGGAGAATAGGGATGACCCTGGTATGAATAAATTCTGCTCGTGATACTTTATGGACAAGATCCCACTGTTGTCACTCTTCACTGACTGGAAGGAACAAATGATCAGTTGTTTTGTTGTGTTTGGTTATGTTTTTTTCAAAGAACTCAGACCCTACTGAGTGTGATTTGGTGGTCAAAAAAAGAGGGCTTTGGGAAAAGGTTTCATTTTAAAAGCACAGTCATTTCCTTATTAGAAACCAGTGTCAAGGGGTGACAAATTTGGTTGGGTTATAATAAAGGTTTTCCAAGTGAGATTTTTGATGATACAACATAATCTATATGATTATTATATCATACCTGAGAAGTAACATGTTGTGGTAGATAAAAAGCCAGCCTGAAAGCCAGACCTATCTGTGTTCAAGTCCCACTTTTGGAACCTCCTGGCCCTGTGACCCTGAGGAAATCCTTCCTCTCTCAGCCCTCAGGGCAAACCCTCTGAGGCAGCATTTTGTTCTTGGAAGTTTGGATTCAATCAAAGGGCTGCACTTGAAGACCCAGAGGGCCACATGTGACCTCTAGGCCACAGGTTCCCCACCCGAAAGGTTATCTCATTGAAGCCTCCCATGGACCGAGGGAGGCAGGCGTTATTATTATCCCCACGTTATAGATGAGGGAACTGAGGGAGACAGAGGTTAAGTGACTTGCCCAGGGTCCCACAGCTAGCATTTGGAGGAAAAAGAAAATGATAATTCCATTCTCTTTAAGTTCAGTGGAGTTCAAATGGGAAGAATCCTAGCACAAGTCACTATCCCTCTGTTGCATTTTTATGTTAAATGGGTGGGAGACGATTTCTCAGGTGGACAAAATGAGAGCCTTTTTGTTGTAAACAGAAGTGCTGGGATGGAAGGTCATTGTCTGTAGACTCACTGAAAACGCATTACGATGTTTTAGTGGCTACAGCAATAACAACAATCAGAACAAAATAGGCATTTATTACAAATTTACTGAGTGCTAGGGGTGTAAAAAAAAGGCTCCCGTCCTCAAGGCGTCACACTCT
>CM053586.1:349718398-349729637 GCA_028646515.1 Pseudochirops corinnae
GCCTCCCCAATCTTCAAAACCCACCTGATGCCTTGCTTCTTCCCTGAAGCCTCCCTGTCTCCCCACATTCCCCCATAGTGATTCCTTCCTTTTCTGACCTCCTATAAGGCTTATTAGCTACATCAGTCTCTGAGCTTGGAAATACTTATAGAATAGAGCTTATAGAATGAGCTCATAGATATTCTGTTCTTGAAGCAACCGTCTGGGATGGTAAATGGAGGGCTGGCCTCAGAGTCGAGAGGACTTGAGTTCAAATCCTGTCTCTGATATAAACTGGCCCTGACCATGGGCAAATTACTTAATCTCTCACTGTCCCTACTCAAATGTTGTAAACTCTAATATTATAAATTGGAAGGCATTGCTAAAGGCAACTTCCTCACCAGGATTTCTCTGTATGGATGAAGTTATAGTTCTTAACTCCTATCTCCACACCCATCCCACCCTACTCATACATATTAATATATACATATATATATATATATATATATATATATATATATGATAAAAATTCTAGATAATTCTGAATGTGGAGAAAGAGTGGTAGGTATAGCTCGGCTCACTCTTATAGTTTGTCTCGGAATTTGAAAGGGCTAGACTCACAAACTGAAGAGCCTTTTCCCACTGTACAAAGGAGGAAATTGGAGATGCAGTGACTGTTCCAAGGCCATACAGCCAGTTAGTGGGATTAGAACAGGAGCTTCTAGTACCCACTCTGGTGAGCTTTGCTCTTCACAATAAGACTGTGTACCACAGATCTGCCATCCTGAATAGTATCTCTATAACTCAACCAAGTGCATGAGAAGCAAGGAGATGCAGTGGAAAGAAGGCTAGTGTTAAAGTCAAAAGACCTGAGTTCAAACCCTACCTCTTACACTATTAATGTGGTTCTGAGAAAGGCACTGGATTTCTCTGAGCTTCAGCTCCTCCTCTATATGATCATGGGATCATAGATGGGGAGTTAGAAAGTTCCACTGAGGCAGTAGGTTAAACCCTTCTTTGCACAAATGAGAAAACTGAGAATATTGTTGTGAAAAAAGCAGTTTTTTGTTCTAAATTTATTATTTTAATTTTAAAGTCTTATTATTACATTAGAAAAGAGTTGGTTCAGGTCTAGGACTAGCTTCCAGAACCAAATCAAACTGACCTCATGGTTGATCTAACTGCATGTCAGAAAGAAGGTGTGAAGATAGCCAAAATATAAAAGGAATTGGACCAAAAATTATTCAAGACTGTGGCTAAGTGTAAACACAGCTGTCATTCAAAACCCTAATAATAAAGACTTTTACTGAGAATAATAATTACACGACTCTTTGGTGAATTACATTGCCTAACAATCCCTTACCTGGCGCTGTTTCTGAAGTTCTTGGCTTTGGGGCCGATGACACTGAAACATGTTCCATCCTACTAAATTGAGATGTCTGCCACCACCTCCTTATTGGAAGGGTGAGCATAGCAGAGAGAAGGCTCAACTTCTGAAGAAGCCTTGGTTTTGAACCCTTGCTCTGAGGCTAACAGTTGGATCACTGTGGGACAAGTCAGAGTCTTGAAAATGGCGTTTCTAATACTTGTACCGCCTGGTGCCTCACAGGTAGGGTTCTCTTGAGAAAACTGCTTTATAACCTTAAAGTAGAAAGACAGATTTACATCATTATAGTATTAGTATGTCCAATGTCTTCTTTCTTTCCTTGATAATAATAAGAATCCCAGGGACAATCCGTTCATACAGGCAGGTGACCAATCAATGACCTATGTGGATGTGATTGAACTTCCGAGAAATGTAATGACACCTTATGTTACATTACATTGTATTATCTTATATTAAATTACCTTATGCTGCATGACCCTGTATTATCCTTCATTGTGTTATAATACGTCACATCATCTGTCACCTCTCCAGTCACAGGGCCACTGTCCCAGTCCAAGCCTTCTAACCTCTGACTTGGACCACTGCAATAGGCTTCTAATTAATGTTGCTACTTCCAGTCTTTCTTCTTTCCAATCTGTCCTCCATTCAGCTACCAGAGTAATGTTCTTAAAGCACAGCAGATCTCACCATGTCATCCCGCTCCTCAAGATGCCACATTGGCTCCCTATGGCCTTCAGGATAAAATGAAAACTTCTCTGTTTGTCATGTCCAGCCATTCACAATATACCTTCAGGCTATCTTTCCAGGCTTATCACACACTACTCTCTCTCATGTCCTCAACAGTCTGGCCACATCGACCTTCTTACTGTTTCTCATACACAACATTCCATGTCCCTTCATGTCTTTTTGTATACTGTCTCCCCAGGCCTGGGATGCCCTTCCTCCTCCCCTCTACCTCTAACTTACTTCAAAGCTGCCCTTCAAGGCCTCTTTCTACATGATCTACCCCTTACCCAGGCACTGAGACTACTTCTTGAGGGTGGGGATTGTTTCAGTCTTGTCTTTGTATAAGCAGTATCTTGCACCCCTTAAATGTTTGTTGACTGACAAGTGGACTCCTACCATTGCAGCTAGACCTCCATTCTGCAACATCCAGTCTCAGAGAGTTCCCTGAGGGAACCTTGAGAAACCCCTGAGAATCTTTTCCAGGGTCCCAGGGTCAGGTTTGAACTCAGTCTTTCCTCACTCTGAGTCAGGTTCTCTGCCCACTTCATAACTGCCTCTCACAACTCTGCCAAGGATCTGTTTAAAGCTGGGAGGGATGTTGGAGGTAATCCAGCCAACCCCTTCATTCTGTAGAGGAGGAAATGAAGGGAGAGTGCCTTGTCCAAGGGCACATGATGACCAGAGTCAGGTTTCAAACCCAGATTCTCTGAGTCCAAATCCAAAGCTCTTCTTAGACAATGACAGTTGGGAAGACTCAAGATCACCAATGATGCTCCCTGCTCCCCCCATTACTCCACAGGCCCCCCACCCACTACCTCTACCACCCCCAACTCAGTCAGAAATCCCCACACCCCACATCCTTTTGTCAAAGATAATTTTTGCTGAAAAATACTGCCAAAACTGAGACAAGTTGGCACAAGAGATTAGCTGCCTCCACCCTAACTGAAGCCTCACTCCAGCCTCAGCACCCACCGGAGGAAAATACTGCAGGCTCACAGCCCACAGGGAGCTCCAGGTGTTATGTGACCTTTCTCCTTCTGTCAGGAAGTGAGAGGTTCTGAGGAAGAAACAAAGGAAGGAAGAGGGGGAAAGGGGAGTGGTAGAAAGAGAAAGAGGGAGAGGAGAAAAGAGAGACAGACAGAGACTGAGAGACAGAGACAGAGAGAGGCAGCGAGACAGAGACAGAGAGACAGAGACAGAGAGACAGAGAGAGAGAGGCAGCAAGACAGAGACAAAGAGACAGAGGCAGAGAGAAGCAGGAGAGGACGTGAGCTTGTAAAGGTTCTCTGTGGCTAGGCACACGTGCTGCTATTTGCTTTCCATGATAATCCTGTAGCAAAACTCAAATTATTGGGGAACCTTTGGTGTGCCAGGAGAGTGTTCTCAGGTATCATGCTGTAGGGAGGCCAGAAAGATGCTCTGGTGGTGGCTAGGCATTTCTTTCAATCGAGGGAGTAAAAGTGATGTGAAGTTGGGGAGAGGAAGAGGAGAAAGAGGAAACCAAAAAAGAAGAAGGTAGAAAAGTTAAAAAAAAGAAAGATAGGAAGGAGGAAGGGAAGGAAGGAAGGGAGGGAAGGAGGGAGGAAGGAAGGAAGGAAGGAAGGAAGGAAGGAAGGAAGGAAGGAAGGAGGAATGAATGAAGGAAAGAAGGAAGAGAAAGCAAAAAGGAAAGCAACAGGAAGGAGGGATAAAAGATGGTAAAAAGAAAGAAATGAAAGAGGAGAAGGAAATAAACATTTCATAGTGCCTAGTGTGTGCTGAGGTCTTTTTCAAATATGACCTCATTTGATCCTCACAATAACCCTGAGAGGTGGGTGCCCTTATTATTCCCATTTTACAACTGAGAAAACTAAGGCAAACAAAAGTTAAGTGACTTGCTCAGAGTCATGCAGCTCATACATATCTGAGACCATCAGATAATGGTTCCTTCTAGGTGGACCATTCTACAAGCTAATGATTCTAGGACAAGCTCCATGGAAGCAGAAACTTACACTGCACTCTTTGGGCCTGTATATTTTGCCTTTTGAGGCCCAACTCAAATGCCACAGGCTCTAGGAAGTCTTCCCTGATTTAGCTCCATCCAGAACTGATCACACCTTCCTCTGAATCCTTATCACAGCCTTCCTTAAGCCAGAAGCATGTGTGTGCTTGTCATATCTCTATTATACGACTGAAAATTCTTTGAGGCAGTTAGAGTTTGAGTCACATGCTGATTATCCTTGGTATTACAAAATATAGGGCAGTCACTTCATAAATGCTAGTTTGTTTGTCAAAAAAGAGACAAAAGGAGAAGAGAATTGTTGGGCTTTTCTTGGCAAAGATAGTAGATTGCTTTACCATCTCCTTCTTCAGCTCATTTTACAGATGAGGAAACTGAGGCCAAAAGGATTAAGTGACTTGCCCAGGGTCACACAGATAGTAAGTGTCTGAGGTCACATTTGAACTCATAAACATGAGTCTTCCTTACTTTAGGTCCAGCACTCTAATCACTGTGCCATCCAGCTGCTCACCACTGCTTAAGACAGATTTATAAAGAAGACTTCATTATAATCAAGTAGACTTTTGTTGGGAGGTCTGTTTTATATTCTCCTTTCATGACTGGCTTACTTGGTTTTTCCCCCTACTAAGGAGAAAACCCATCCTCTGATAATGGTGGATAAGAGCTTTTACTGTCTATTAATTTTATAAATCTGCCACTATTCTAGACAGATTTATAAAATGGACAGACAGATCTCTGACCCACCATTATCAGAGAATGGGTTTTCTCATTATGGTGGGCTGGAGAGGACTGAGTAAGCCAGTTAGGAAAGGAGAATATAAAACAGACCTCCCCAAAAAAGTCTACCTGATCACAGGGAAGCATTTCTCTCAGTGCTTCAAAAGGCAGTTTAAAATCTTGCCCAAGGTTACACAGATAGTTAATGGAAAACAAGAATTCAGGTTCCTTAGCTTTCAGAAGCATCCTTTATACAACATCTCACATAATTGAAGTAAATTGAGTTTATTAGAGCTAGTCTTTTTTTTCCACGAATAAGCTACATTTCATTTAACAACAAAGAAATACACTTTAGAACAAGATTGAAAGAAATATGCTACTGAGATTGAGACTAGGATCTTACCTGAAGTCTTGACCAGGATGGTAGGAGCATAGATTTTCAGCTAGGGGAGGTCTTACAGGGCATCTAGTCCAATCTAGTCTGATCATCTCAATCTGGTAGTTTTCAAGACCGAAATGAGGAATTTATCCTGTTTCTTTATTTTTTGAGAGTCAAAATCCTCATGAACTATAATCCTTCCTCTATGTATTTCAGTGCTAAATATGACTGGGTTAAATAAGACTTTGTACTACTTCTAGTCTTTGTGAAGTTCACCTTTTTTTTGGAGTGGGGAGCATTCCTTAGTCTCTTAGCTCTGAAGCACCCCAAGCCCATTCAATGACTTTTTGATTATGTCTTGCTGAAAGGGATCTCAAGGTCATCTAGTCCAAACCCAATTTTTTACAAGCCTCAGTTTGTGTCTTGCCCAAGGTCATATAGATAGGATTAGAACCCAGATCTCCTAACTCCAGAACTAGTATTCTTTCTACTGTCATGTGCAGCCTCTAAGATCTCTTCTTAATCTGTCTTCCAATGATGTAAATACACACACTTTGGTAAAGAAGAAAGTGGACAAATAGGATTAGTTCCAAGGAGATTTTAACCTTGTCCTACATTCCTTAAACCAACATGGAGTACTCATCACTATAATGGACATACGCCAACTGCCCTTGCTCCCCAAGATGTCATGACACATCACTGCCCCACAGAAGGAAAAACCTAACAGTCCATGCCTAGATTTCTGTCCTGTTCAAAGTTTTCATTGGGACAGAGGGTGATGATGGTGAGATTTCTCATATGTTCAATTTTCCTCATAAACTTGTTCTTTTCAAACCTCTTTGGTAGAGTTGAGTGAGCGTCAGCAGGAAGGACAGTGGGTCTACAGAGATTTGGGGGAAGGTAGGAGTCCATTCTTACCCACCTTGCTGGGAAGGTTTCCATGCACTCATTTCCCCTACCTCCAATAAAGGGTGGCTTTCTAAGCCAGCAGAGGGGAAAGGTCTGGTTTCCATTAGGACATCTTTTGAAAGAAGTATTTAAAAATAGCCTATAAAAATAATCCAATAAAGGCCTCAAAGGTGTGAATGATTGCCATGATTCTGTTGGGAAAATTTCACTCAATATCTCCGGGAAAGGACTTAGGGGAGAGAGAAGCCTTTTTTCTTTTTGAGGGGGAAGGGGAGAAACTAACCCACAGGATTAGTCTCACCTGATCATGTTCAGGTTTAGCATGGTCTCAGGCAGGGAAATTTGAGGCTTTGGATTATCAGAGCTGGAAGCTCATGTTACCCTGCTTGGCTACATAGAAATCACACTTTTTATTTTGCCTTTAATCCAAAAGGTCGTCAGAAAGGTTAGCCCTGGACACAAACGATACTTTGTGGTCTAGCTTCCAGACAATTATCAACTCATAAATCTTGGTCAGATGGTAATGAGAGTGTAAGGCATAATAGAATTCAGCCCAGACTCATTGAGTCTGAAGGAGAAAAGAATTCAGGGGCTGGGCTGCAGACAAAAGGGGCAAGATTCAGGGGTGTGGAAACCAGGCAGCCTCCCCGGAAACTCCGGGGATTTTCAGAGGACGTCTTCCTGGCTTTGCTGCCTTTGGATGCTTAGACGGATAAGACGCCAGGGAGTCCTCACAAAGCAGCTCTGGCTACAGAGTGGACCATCCAAGTAACTGTAATACTCTGAAGGCAGGAAGGCATGGTGGGAAAGGCCCTGAGCAAAGTTAGTTCAGCCCCAGCTCTGTCACAACTGACTTGGGTGGCCCTCAGCACCCCCCATTGCTTCTCGGAGGCTTAACTTCCTGATGTATTAAAGGAGGATGGTAATCTCTGCCCAAGCTTCCTCAGAAAGTCATGATCAAATGAGATATTGTGTGGGAAAAGTGCATTAGAAGGATTTCTTAAGGATGCAGTATACTTCAGTCCATGAAAAACAGCATGACACAATGGAGAAAAACACACACACCATACACACTACACACCACACACACACACACACACACACACACACACACACACACACCCCACACACCACATACACACCACACACAGACTACACACCACACACACTACACACCACACACACACACCACACACACATACTACACACCACATACATCACACACATTACACACCACACACCACACACACCACACACACACACACACACCACACACACCACACACCACACACACTACATACCACACACACACACACACACACACACCACACACAGACCACACCACACACACCACACACACCACATACACACACCACACACACCACACACACTACACACCACACACACACACACACCACACACACACACCACACCACACACACTACACACCACATACACACACCACACATACCACACACAATCTCTTTGAATCCTCACAACCACCCTGTGACACAGGTTCTATTATTATCCCCATTTTACAGATGAGGAAACTGAGTCCAGAGTATCTAATTTAGTTGTTCACGGTCACCTAGGGAGTACCTGTGGAAAGCTTTGCATCCATCCTACTAGTGATCCTTAATATTTTGTGTGTCACAGACCCCTTTGGCAGTCTGATAAAGCCTGTGGGCCACTAATCAGAAAAAATATATATGCTTAAATGAGAAGTGAGTGAATATAACCATTTTTTTTTCCATTCACATTCATGGACCCCTGGAAATCTCTCCACAATAAGGAACCCTGGATTAGGAAGTCCTGTAGCTCCCAAGATCCCTGCCCTCTCACAGGCTTGTGATCTACAAGGAGAGAATAAGGAAGAACACACAAGGAAATTTAAATGTTACGAGACCGATAGCAATAAAATTTTATTTTATCATATAAATATAAAAATAGCATACCAAAGCTATGAGTATATATGTAAAATATATTATATAATATATTATACAATATAATACAATATATAAAATATATAATATAATATATAAGAACCTCTCTAATTATATATAATGTGTACGTGCCTTATAAACCTCCACATTTGTAATGAAGACAGGGACACCCTCTCAGCAAGCCCCAGCCCCAGTGCCTTCTAGCCCCAAGGTTACCTTCTAGCTGTGTTTTATATGTGCCTAACTGCATTTCTGCATGTGCTTCTATATGGCCATGTTCTCTCCCCATTAAAATAACGGCCACATTTATACAGTGCTCTCATTTTCTGTACATTTATGTAGTGCATCAAGGTTTGCAAAGCACATTCCAAAGCATGGCCTCTTTTCTGCCCCCCAGTGAGGCTGAGAGGTACATAATATCATTATTCCTATTTTACAGAGGAGGAAACTGAGGTAAATAAAGGTCAAGTGACTTATCCAGAATCACACAGCTAGCAAGTGTCTGAAGCAGATTTTGAACTCAAGTCTGGCTGACTGGAAAAGCAGAGCTCTAGCCCCTGCACCCCCTAGCTTCCATTCGAATGTAGGCTCCTTGTGGGCAGGAATCCCTTTGCTTTTGTGACACACAACACTTTACCTGGCATAGAATAGTCTCCTAATTAATGTCTGACTGATTGAATATGAGCAGAAGGAAGCAAAGATGGACATAATCACTGTCTTCAAGGACATGAAGAGACTGTCAAGCAATTGTCCTCTATAGCCAAAGCAAAGGCAAATGGCCACCTGTTTGGAGGGTGTAGACAAGATGAATTTTTAAGTAGGACCTAGAGTGGGCTGAGCTTCCTACTAGCTCTGGGACTGTGGGATTCTGTGAGAAGGATGGAAGGAAATCAGAGCAAAGTGAGACCCTAGGTGGTTAGGTAAGATCATGAGTGATCAAGGAGAGCAAATCACAGGTTTGTTAGATAACTCAAAGACTGGTTCTCTTCTAAGCAACCCAAGGTCATATGTTGCAAGTGATAAAACTGAGATTCAAACCCAGGTCTTCAGACTCCAAATTGAGCCCACTCTTTACTGTTTCATAACAATATTGTTAGATCAACGTTACAAGGAAAGTAATTCAAGTCAGGAGACCTATATTCAAACCTAGTTCTTATACTTGGTAGTTGTGTGACTCTGAACAAGGCACTTAACCACTCTGTGCCTCAGTTTACTCATTTGAATGAAGATCAAAGTACTTGCACTACCTTCCACATAGGATTATTGAGAGAATATTTCCTTATAATTCTATAAGCAGTATATGAAAGTGAATTACTAGTATGCTTTAAATTGGCATAGGATTTGGTAAGCATGTATATGCACTGAGCTATGTTCTGTACCCACACCTTCAGCATATTGTAAGCTTCTTTAAGACAAGGGATAGACTTCTTTAAAATTCTATATTCCAGAATTTAGTACAGTTGCTTGCATATAGTAGGTGATTAATTAATGCTTTCTGGATTGGATTGGATCCTAATCACTCTATAAATATGGATAAACACATAGATTTTTTAAAATTGGCATATGATGTAGAATGAAATGAGTTATTACCTTAAAAACATGTCCCTATTAGAATGTAGGGGGAAAATTCATCACTGCCAAACCACAACATAGCATATGCTCCTCATTTCAGAATTCTTTGCATTCCAAAGTCATAGAGACCTTGTACCCTCAGCCTCAACAATTGCAGGCATGCCCTGCTCAGCACTGTTGGTTGGCCCTGTAAGAACAGAAGCAATCTATTAGGTAAAATTATTAGGTAGGCTATTAGGTGAAGTAATATTAGAGGGGAAAGGCAGTTCCATTGAAGCACCGTTTATACAAAGTATTTCAAATGTCTTAGGGCAGTTTGAAGCCACTTGCTTCAAACTGCTCTAAGACATTTAGGACATGTTATATAGACATGGAATAAGGTCATCGTAGGCATACATGCTCATATAATCATAGATTTAGAGCTGAAAGACATCTTGGAGGTCATTCAATCCATTCCCCTTAATTTAGACACAAGGAAGCTGAGAGCCACAGAAGGAAAGCAACTTGGTCAAGGTCACCCAGGCAATTAGCCTCAGAGGTGGGGTCTGAAGCTGAGTTGTCCAAAGCCAGATGCAGCATTGAACACTGTTGGCACTCAAGCTCCCTCTCAGATCCAGTGAGAGAGTGCCTATACAGAGCTTCAAAAACCTTAGAGGGCTGTGCTGATATTCATTATCATCCCCAATGACCATCAGCTCTCCATCAAGAAAGCTCAGTTGAAAGGAGATGTTTAGGTAAGGAAATAGAGGATTAAACCATATCAAGGGCCTCTTTCCACAATTGCTGGTCAGGTCAGTAGATAGCATATGTGTAAGGGATGAGTTCTCTGCAGGCCTCCCACTATCTAGGCAGCAGAGAGAGAGGTAGGGTGTTCAAAATGGGAAGGTGCTAGGGGTGAAAGTGCATCTGGCCCATGGTGGTGGGGTCTGAGCACCACAGATTATGAAGGATCCCAGTAACCTAGAAGGAATTCAACCAAGTATGATTAAGAGGGTGAAGGGCCTTGAGTCTTAGCCAAATGAGGATCAGTTGAAAGAAGGAAAGAGGAAGAGAATTTCAGGAGAAGAGAAGACTCATAACAAAACATGCTAACTGTTGGCAAGTGTTTGAAGGACTGGTGTGTAGAAGAGGAGTCCAATCTACTCTGCTTGGCCCCAGAGGATAAATGCAACAAATAGGACCGATGGTACAGAGGGCTCAGTTAGGGCCAAATGTAAGGAAACGTCTGGATTCTGGGAAGATGCAATTCTGAGCCTCCATAATTTAGTCAGTGTAGTAGACTCGTGAGCTATTAGGGTTAGAACTAAAGATCCAAACCTCTCATCTTATAGATGAAGAAATGCAATTAAAGCTCAAGCTGATTTTGCATCTATGGTGTACAGTGTTGGGGATGAGAGGAAGTGTCAAGGTTGGAAAAGACAGCCCCTGTCCTCATGGGACTTACAGTCTAGAGGGGAGCAAGAAGAATCATACACAGATCGGACCAGAGTCCTATGAGCTCACATTTGTGTAGTTTATAAGACTTTACAAGTTGTTGTACATGTCAATTCATTTGAGAAGCATTTATTAATCACCACATGCCTAGTACTGTGGATTCAAAGAGAAAAGGAAAGCAAAAAAAAAAAAAA
>CM053586.1:349730137-349748803 GCA_028646515.1 Pseudochirops corinnae
TTGATAAACTGGACTATCCTCAACAATGCACAGCTAAAGACAACTCTACAAGCCTCAAGAAGGAAGGAGATACCTAAACTCAGAGAAAGATATAGAAAGACTATAGTTTAAATGGAGACTGAAGCAAAACTCGTTATCGTTCTCTTTTATCTCTGGTTTTTTTTTTTCTTTTTTCTTTTCCCAGTGATCACTCATTGGTTACAGCCCTTTTATATGACCAAACTATTGTACAATGTGAAAGTATTTGCAGATCCTATACATGATTGCACGCCACCATGGGAGGTGGGGAAGGGAGGGGAGAAAATCTGAAACTCAAGTGATTGTGGAACTGAATCTTGTAAATTAAAAGTAAATGAGTAAATTAAAAAAAAAAAGATTCTGGGCTTTCAAAGCACTTGACACAGACCTTAGTGGGTCCTCTCAACAACCCTGTGAAATACATACTATTATTAAATTATCCCTACTTTACAGTTGAGGAAACAGAGGTTATGTGACTGGCCCAGGGTCACTCAGCTAGCGAGATCTCAGCTCTCTGAGATAAGATTTGAACTCACTTCTTCCTGACTCCAGATCCAGCACTCTAACCTTTGTTACACCTAGCTCCCTAATGTTTGAAGATAGTTATCATGTGTCCCTAAATGTTTTCTCCAGGATAAACATCCCCAGTTCCTTTGGTCAAACCTCACATGGTTTAATCCCAAGACCCTTCACCATCCTGATAACCCTTTTCTGGAACTTTCTGGTTTATTGATGTCCTTTCTAGCATGTTCCAGAACTCAACCATGTAATCCAGTATGGTTTGACCTAGACCAGCGACAATGGGTCTTTCACCTCTCTAGTTCTGGCCCCAGGCCACTCAGTCCAGTCTTGAATTGTGCTGTCTATACCTCCCGCTCAAGGCCCCCCAAACACACCCTAACTTATCTTCTCTTTCTAAAGATGATCACCCTCTGTTTCACTGAGATGGCACCCACACCTGTTGATCCCTTTATGAGCAAAACAAGTGAGCCACACCTCTGGGGGAGTTGGAAGAACTGAATCCTGGGAAGTTTCAGTATGTGTACACTGGGGGGTCGATTGTGGAGAAGCCTGAAGCAGCGGCAAGGGAAGAGGGTATTTCTCTTTCCTTCAACCCACACCCTGGTGTGGTGGTCCTGGTGTGTAGTAGTGACTTGCTCAGAGGGAGACCTCTCATGCAACACGTCTAGATTTAATGAGTTTGAGAGAGTTGAAGGCTCAATTAAGGGAAAAGAGGCATACTTGGGGCAGATTTGGATACAGGAAGGCAGACACTTCTCATCTTCCCTCTCTAAAGCTTCTTCCTCTGTCCCAGTTTCTTCCAGCAGTGCCTCCTCTTCTCATCCCTCAGGTTGGGGACTTTGGATTTCTAAGCACTTTGCTGTCCTTCACCCATAGTTTTAATCAGTCGTCAAGCTTTGCCAATTCCATCTCCACAACCTCTCTCTCATCTGTCCTCTCTCTCTCCATCCAGACTGTCATCACCTTTTGTCTGAGTTGTTGTAACAGGCTGCTATCTGGTCTTCCCACTTCCAGTCTCTTCGCTTGTTCCATCCATCCCCTACACAGCTGCCAAAATAATCTTCCTAATGGACAAGTCACTCTCAAGCTCAGAAACAAAACCCATGGATTTCAGGAGCTCGAGATCAATGTAAGCCATTGTGGGTATGAAATCCCTTCTAGACAGTTACTAAGTATGATCTTGGGTAAGTCCCTTGTTTTTTCAGTGCCCCAGGCAACTCTGCAAGATGGTGAGTCTAAGATATTACACAAAAGATAGGACAGGTCCAATCCCATTTTTATTTTATTTTAAAGATACCCTGTCAGACAGGGGTGATGCAGATACAAGCAACCCAGCCTTTGCCTTCAAGGAGTTTATATTCCAATGTGGGCTTATATACATGTGCATAGACAAGCAAAAGAGAGTATGGTGGTGCAAAGAAGAGACCAAAGCTCTAAGAAAATGGGCTGAAGGAAAACTTAGTGGGGGGATAAGCACCTATGTTAAGATAGGAAATTTAATGTAAATCTCACAAGTGGGCATGAGAAGGGAGGACATTGTAGGCATTCTCTGAATGTTTGGGGAAAAGCTTGTGTCTGTAGTTTGTACTTCCTACCTTGTGCCCAGCTATCGATCAACAAGACCTTGTTTACCAAAGGCTTTGGACTCCTTTGAAGATATATGCTTTGCTAAACTGGATGGTGGGAATGGGCAGCTTGTCCTCTACTGGATAAGATCAGCAAGGTTCCCTGGGCTCCCAGCTTTGGAGATACACTCATCTAGCCCTGAGCACAGTTCTTTTACCTCGAGCTCACCCCACAGCAGTGGAGAGAAATTTCTGGAGGCGATTGAAGCAACACCCCTAAACACAAGATTTGTGGAGAAGGAAGCAGCCTGGGGGGGACCCCTCATAAGGACAGGCAGTGTGACAGAGCGGAAGGAAGGCTGGACTTGGAAAGAGGAGAGACCTGGGTCCATATGTGGCCTCTGATACTAGCTAGGGCTGTAGAGAAGTCAGTAACCTCTCTTAGCCCCAATGTCCTCATTTGTAAAAATGGCCATAATGCACTCTTCCCCCCAAGACTGTTGTGAGTCCAAAAGAGACAGTGAATGGAAAGTCCTCTGCAAACTGTAAGGTGCGCCAGACATCAGAAGACTTTGGGCAAGTCATGTAATTTCTCTGAGCCTTAATTTCCTCCTCTGTATGATGAACGTGGTAGCACATAGTGTTCTATTTGCTCCTCAGGGTTCTTGCAAATATCTATACAAACACAAATGATTCTGTGAGGAATTAAACAGCAATGCAAGACTTAAGTAGCAAAATGACACATCACAAATCAGTACGGGGCTTGTTGGTCAAGAAGTATTTGTTAGACATGCCCTGTGTGGCAGGTAATGAACCAAGTACTGGGGGCACATGAAAAAAGGCAAGAACAGGCTCCCTTCCCCCAAGGAGTTCATATTCTAGTAGGAGAGACAACGTATGAATAATTAGGCACATAGGAGATGTACTTACATACGTGTGTATGCATAGACACTTACAGGCATGGGGGGCAGCCATACAAGGGTATGGAGCTGGGGCATGGACAGCAAAGTATATAAAGTATCTAAGAAACTGGAGAGGGGCTTCTGGGTCACAGAAGCAACAAGAGGAGGACTGGGCATTTTCTCTGATTCCCATGTCCCCTCAAATCTCGGTAAAACAGAAACAACGCACTAAAAATAAAGCAACTTCAGCTGTCTCCATGGTCTAGTATACTCAGGATCCAAAAGAAGGTAACAAAAAAAGAGGAAGAAACAGGAAAGGTCAGAATAGGTGAAGTTGTTAGGGTCTTTTCTGTAGAGATCTTGGAATTGAGTGAGTGGAGGAGAGGGAGGTAACATGGTCAGACGTGACCTTTAGGAAAACCACTTTGGCAGCTGAATGGAGGGTGGGATGGAATTGGGGGAGAGACCAAATAGAAAACTAGAAAATAGTATAGGTGTGAGGTGAAGAGGGTCTGTACCAGGCTAGTGGCTATGTTAGTGGAGGGTAGAAAACACACACACAGACACACACACACAGATACATGCACAATATACGTATGTATATATGTATGTAGACATGCGTACATATATGCATATATGAGATATAAAGGCAGGACGCATAAGATTTGGCCACCGATTGGATGTGTGGAGTGAATGTGCATAAGGATGATCTCAAGGCGATGAGCTTGGGTGACTGGGAGGATGATGGTGCATTCAACAGTAATAGAACATTAGGAAGAAGGGACTGATTGAGGGGAAGAGTCTATCTGGGAAATGTTGAGCTGGAGATCTCTATGAGACATCCAGGCGGCCTTGTTGACTGACTAAGATTAATTACTAAGTAGATGATAGAGATGCTTGGAGGCAGTACTAAAGGCATTGACCGAGTGAAGGATAGTTTCAAGCTGCTGTGCTTGGTGAAGGCTCCATGGGGGAAGTTGGGTTGAACTGGGTTTTATGGGCCAGATTCATAAAATGTTGGAGCTGGAAGAAATGGTCAATGGTAGAATATAGAATTTAGAATGTCAGAGCTGGAAGAGACCTTCATTGTCATCTAGGCCAATTCCTTATTTTGCAGATGGAGAAGCTAAAACTCTGAGAAGCAAGTGACTCTCCCAGGGGCACAAGACAGTTAGCAGCACCCAACTCTCTTCTTCCTTCTCTGTCATTTGGCACCTGACTATGGAGTCCCCATTTTAAAAACTGTATACCAGGCACCTGTCAAGCCATAGTTCAATGGGCAGGTGAGAGGAATTATCATGCAGTGGACCTAGGCTTTGGTTAGTACTCACTGGTGATGTGATCCCAAGCAAGTCGCTTCAAGTCACTGTCCCTTCAGGTCTGTAAAATAAGGGGTTTGAGCTAAATGACCTCTGAAGTGCCTTCCAGTTTCAAATCTAGCACACTATAACCTTAGGTCTCTCAACCTCTCTCAGCCTTAGTTTTCTTTTCCATAAAATGGAGATAATACTAATATTGACTTGACAGGGTTGTTGTGAAGCTCTGATGAAATACTCTGTCCTTGCTTTGCAAACCTTGGAATCTCATGTAAACTTCAGCTCTTATTTAATCTCCTTTCATCTCTATTGTCTGCCCTCAGAGGGGAGCACAGCCAAGCTGGCTGAAAGGCAAGGGCTTATCCACATGATGGATAAGCTGAATAATCCACAGTATCCAGTTGGAATCTGGCCTTAGACTGCAGTATACAGGATTGTAGAATCATAGTCTCAGAGCAGGAAAGGACCTCCAAGTCCAACTCCCTCATTTTACAGATTAGGAAATTGAGGCACAGGGAGGGTAAGGGCCTTGCTTAAGGTCAGACAGGTAGGATCAAAGGCTAATAGATGTGGAGAAGGAAAGGAGCTCCAGGTCTAACCCCTTCTTTTTAGAAATGAGGAAACTGAGGCATAGGGAGATTAAAGAACCTTCTCGAGGTCATATAGATAATATCACTGCTCTTTATGACTCCTCTTAACATGTCCATTCAGTCCACATTTTGAAGACAGCACAATGGGTCAGGTGCTGGGCTTTCCAGGCACACAGAGATGTAAAAGATGGGGCATCCTCGAGCCAGGGTATTTCGCTTAGATCTCTGGGTTCCTGGCATACTAGAGTACAGGAAGGGGTACAGGGGCAGTGGACCAACAGACTGAGGCAAGGCTGGGGCTTACAACAGACCAACCAAAGAGCATCAGTCTGGCTCACTCCACTGCAGCAGGGTTCTGGGCAGTCTGATCTCCTGGCAAAATCTGCTTCTTTGTGTTAAAGAGGAGGCGAATCACACATGTGCTGCTCCCAAATATGGTCACAGCACAGGGGCCATCCCTGCTTGAGATGCACAGCTCCATTCACTGATGGCCAACTCTGGCCCAGAAGCTGGAGGGAGGCTGATGGGCAGCCTGTTCTGGGCTTGGCTGAATTCTGCCTTGCTTGGTTTCCAGTTCATCACGGAGGGAATAAGGTCTGCTGGTGTGTGTGTGTGTGTGTGTGTGTGTGTGTGTGTGTGTGCGTGTGTGTGTGTGTGTTTGCTGGGGGGGGGGGGGCTCTGCAAATTGGTGCAAAGGGAAGGGAGAAAGACACTTGTCTGGAGAAGTAAAAAAAAAAAAAAAGGACACAGTCCTTCCTTGCTACACACTTTATGAGATATTTTGACTAGGCAGGAGACAAAGGCAGCTTTGTGTTTCCTTGGCTGAGAACTCTTCCTGGACTGTTTGCCATGCCCCTCCAGGAGAAGGTTCAGAGCTGCCATCATTGAAGCTGTGCCGAGTTCAAAGCTCAAAAGTGATTTTATAATGGGCAAAAATCACCAGGTGCTGGTGGAAGTTGTGCTTGTGTGTGTGTGTGTGTGTGTGTGTGTGTGTGTGTGGTCACACACCAAGCAGGGACACCCACTTTAGCCAGCTAGAATGCTAGCATCTCACAAAAGGATTCTAAGGACCAATATAGAAAAGTATTGGAGTTTGGAACAGATTCTCTGGACAGGCTCTCTTAGACCAACCCATTTTGGATTTCCTTCAGGGATCCTGGCTCTTCACATGGGGCAACCTTCCCTCCTCCTTCTAGGGGTTCACCTGCACACAAGAGTAACTGGGTCATGGGCCTGCCTCAGTGCCCCCTCTATGCTCTATCTCCAGGATGGGTCTGGAACCTAATTGAATTGCTAACTCCCGTGAATTTTTAAGCAGGGAAATCATTTAATGAGGTGGCCTTTTAAGATGGTTAATTAGCATTGCCTGTGTGAAAGTGTAACAATAACACCACCTACTGTAAAAAGGAATGTTCTACACTCCAGAACCCTCCGTTCTTGCAGGCTTCCCGCAGTGAGGCAGGCATTAACCCTTTTACTGACTGATACTTTTAGGCATCGGGCTGAGGCTGGGCTGGGGTGGGGGAAGTGTCCTTCCCTGTCATCCCACCTCAGGCTGTGCTGTTGGTCAGAAAGCAAAACTGTGATGGCTCAGCCCTGCTCTAGTCAGGGTCATGAAGGAAAGCTCATTCTTGCTGCTCCTCCCTCTGGCATCTTTCTCTTCTTCACTCTCTCCTGTACTGGCGTAGTGCTCATTCTGCGGCATAGGTGTGCCTGCCTTTTGCTAAGTCCCCTATACCTGGAATCCAAGGCACTTCAGCACCTCATGGCATCCCACCATTCTAAGCATATCTTCCCTCTGACAGTGCCCCCCTCCCCAAAGTCCCTTTTATTCATTTTGTATGTACCTGGTGAGAGGTTAGAGGGCTACCCTTGGAGCTCAGAGACCTGAGTTCAAATGCTACGTTGGACACATACTGACTGTGAGACATTGGACGAATCACTTAACCTCAGTACTCTGGACAGCTCTGAGATCAATAATGTCAGGGAATATGCTGCTCTTCCTCTGGTAGAGGGAATTTCCTCATCTGTCACGTGCCTATCGCAAAGAAATCTCATCCCTACCTGTATCTGTGCTGTCTCTACCTATCAATAATATAGAATATTACACAAATGATACATTGTTACACAAATAAATAATACAGAAATATAAATAAATGAATTAGTCGACTAGTATTTATTAAGTACCAGATGTATGCCGGGCACCGCTCTGAGTTTTGCATATGGAAGGCACTTTGCAATCTGTAACATACTCCATAACTGCCACCTTTTATCAATGTCGTCCCCTCTGCTCGTAGATTGTAAGCTCCTTCCATTCAATAAACATTTAATAAACACGTACAAAAAGAAGCGAGAGAGCCCCTGTCCTCGAGGAGCTTACAATCTAATGGGGGAGACTACATGCAAACAAATTTTTACAAAGCAAGCTACATATATGATGAATCGGGAATAATTAAAGGAGAGGAAGCCTGGCCCTCTGGGACAGGGACTGTTACGACTTGTATCTCTGAATCGCCAGTGCCTGGTGCTGGGTTGGCACCTAGCTTTCCCATCTAAAGATGTACACCCTGAGGTCAGGGACCTTGTCTTGTCACCACTTAGTATCTCCTGGGAACCTAGCCTGGTACTTTGCATGAAGTAGGCACTTAACAGTCAATGTTTGTTAAATGAATAAGGAGCACTGCAACATTGAGTAACAGGAGACAGAGAAAGTACATGTGAGCCTGAAAAGTGGAAGGAAACCTTGCATTATTAGGAGAAGAGCACTGGATTCCAATCCTGACTCTTCCACTTGTTACCTCATAGCTAATATTTGCCAAGCTCTTAGGATGGTATCTGGTATCTGACCCACAGTGAACGCTAATACCCTTCTGCTACCTTCATGACCTTAGCCAGACTGTTTCCCTTTTCCTGCTCCAGGTCTTCTTCTGTAAAATGAGGGCTGGGCGTACAAGAGATGATGACGGGATGTGGATGAGCTTTGTGGTGTCTGGGCAGCTGTCATAGGGTGCTTTGTTCCTAACACACTGAGAAAATTCCCTGGTGACCTGCACTGTCCCTTCATCCCTAGGAAAATGTTAGCTCCCTGAGGGCAGGGACTGGGCTCTTTGTTTTGGTGCTGTCTCTTAATCCTCACATTTTAGCACTGCCCAATCAATCAGTGGGCAAATTAATCAATCCACAGGCACTTGTTAAGCCTTACTATGTGCCAGGAACTTCATTAAGTACTGAGGATGATATACATACACACAAATATATTTATAGTTAAGATAAATAAATACAAGGTTTTGAGGGACTAGTCATTTAGGAGGCTCTGTTGTAGGTTGGACTGTATTGGGTCAACCAATCAATCAATCAACAAAGGTTTATTAAGCCCCAACTATGTGCACTATGCTAAGTGCTGGGAATACAATGGCAAGAAGGAAGCAATCTCCATCTTTGAGGTACTTATATTCAATGAGAGAAGAAACATGTACACATGTAACCATAAAGAAAATCCACACTAATTAGTGGCACCATGGGAGGGAATGAGAAGAGTAAAAAGAGAAATTATTTTGGAGGCAGAGTGCCTGGGCTGATAGAATGGAGCTCAAAGTCTGGGTTCCAATCCCATCTTTGATACCTCCTGCTTGTAGGGTTTGGGGTGAGTCGCTTAACTTGTCTGAACCTTGGTTTCCTCATCTGTAGAATAAAGCAACTGAACAAGATGGACCCTTCCATCTATGACCCTCAGATACAAGATACAGAGTCCTTTTTTGAGGGGAAGGGCAAGCACGAGATGGAGAGGTACTGGAGGGGATCAGGAAAATGTTCATTTAGAAGGTGGTGCCTAAGCTGGGTATTGAAGGAAATGAATGATTTTGGAAGGTAGAGGGGAGGAAGAAAAGCATTAGGGGACAGTCAGTGAAAAGTCAGAGAGATAGGAGCCAGACTCTCCATCTTGGATTTGCAGCCAGGGAGCAAGTGCTCCGCAGGGTGGTCCTTCTAAATCACAGCCTTCGTATGTGGCCTCATTGTATGATATTGGGTTCCCCTTGCTGTGGTTCTGGTTGATTGATAACAGAGGTTAATGAGAGGTTTCCCATTTATCCTTCTGCTTTAAATTGTAATCTCAAAGAAGTGTCTCTTTCAATCATTCTCTCTTCTCCTTAAGTAGAGGCGCTCCCCCACCCCCACTCCTTTTTCTAATTCTCTCTCTCCCTCTTCCCTCTCACTCTGCCTCTTTCTCTGTCTTTGCCTCTCCTCCTCTCCCCTCCTCATCTCATTTCATCTCTCTCTCTCTCTCTCTCTCTCTCTTTCTGTCTCTCTTTGTCTCTCTCTTTCTCTCTGTCTGTCTCTCTGTCTCTCTCTCCCTCTTCTCAATCTCTCTCCTCTCCTCCCCACACTCCTCTCTTTCTCTGTCTATCTCTGTCTCTTTCTCTGCCTCTTGCAATGGTCTTTTGTCTACCCTCATTCTCTTTGAGCTGCAGCTTTGGCAAGGCTGACCACTCCCTTCTCATTGATATTCTTTCCTCCCTTGGTTTCAGTGACACTGTACTCTCCTACCTGTCTGATCACTCAATTTCAGTCTCTTTTAGTGGATTATTATTCCTCTCTTACCCCTAAAACACAGATGTACCCCAAGGCTCAGTTGTGGCTCCCCCCATCTCTCTCTCTGTCTTTGCTTTCCTGTCTCTGTCTCTTTTTAGAGAGCCAGTGACCAAACAGCATTTAGCTCCTATCTCACCTTCTGCAGGAGGTCTTTCTTGGTAGTCCCAGCTGCTAATGTCTTCCACCCTGAGATTACCTCCAACCCCCATTATGATATGATGGACAGTTTTTTTGTCTTTCTTCCTATCACCACCACTTTCCATAATGGTGGGCACTAGTAGGAGTTAATAAATGCTTGTTGACTGGTTGAGTTTTTCATGCAAGGAGTTTGAAGGTTTAATAAGGCATAAGGCCTAAGCCAGGAATGAAGAAATCAGTCCCATTTTTAAAAGAAGTCCTTAGCAGACCCTGACAGATAATTGTTTTACTAATGGCCACAGGCCTAGATACCTGCAGGCCCCCCAGCAGTGGGGATGTGGCTATTTACTTTGAAGAGCCAGGAGTTACCAACCACAAGCCTTCTGGTAAGATGGAGGACCATGGGAGCTTACCAACTGTCCTGTTACAGGGCCTTTCCATAGCAGCCGGCTCTATGCCCTGCAGACTCTAGAGCATTGCCATATACCACAAGCACACCTGAACCTTGCCATCTCCACTCTGGCAGAGCCCTTCTAGATGTGATCTTGCCAAATTTGATTGAGACCAAGAATGGTCTTGTTTTCTCTTTGTATCTCTAGGCCTTACCATAGTACTTGGCACATAATAAGCATTTAATAAATGTTTTTTCATTCATTCGTTTATTCATTCAAGAACAGTTGAGCTGGTGGTAGGGGGTCAATGCAGAGGATAGCCTGAGTTTAGTGAGTCTGGGGGAGGGGAGAGTAAGTTTCACATAGTCCGACTCCCGTGAGAGCTGGCAGTAAGGACCCCAGGAAAGGTGTGCTATAGTGACGTGACCATGAGGGCAGAAAATCCAGCACAGTCTGATGGAGGTCTGTGAAATCAAGACAACAGGATCTGTACTGCCCAAAGAAGGAAGTTTGCCCCCAGATGCTGGCAGCCTTAGCCCTACCCTAGTTATGGCTCTAGTCTTTAGGGAAGATCATTAGCCTCTGTGTAAGGGCAGTTCTGTTCAACAGTTAAGTGCCCAAGTATGTATAAAGCACCATGAGAAGCCAGGCCCAGAGGATACAGAGATGGGCATGAGGTGACTTCATGTTCCAGGGGCTTACAAGCCACTGAGGAGCCTCCTCCATGTAAGCAGTTGTTATTTCAAGGGAGAGGATGGTAAGTGCCCAGGAAGAAGTGGTAGGAGAAGCTTGAAGCCTGATGATCAGTCAATAGACAAAGTCAGCAAGAATTTACTTAGCACCTACTGTGTGCCAAGCACTGGAAATGCAGAGCCCAACGTGAAATTGCCCCTGTCCTCCCAGAGAGCTCTAGGAGGAGTGGAGTTGCTGGAGGGGGCATCCTTAAAGAGCTGGCACTTGAGTTCGATTTTGAAGGAACTAAAGGTGGGTGGAGGCATGGCCATGGGCACCAGTGGAGTCTCAGGGACCAGAGATGGTGTGAACCTGGTTAAGATTTAGGAAGGGAAGGCTGAAGCGTAGGGGACCAGAAGTATGGCTTGGCTAGACTGTGGATAGAGAGGGGCAGTGCCAGTTTATGAGATCAGCTAAAGGTATATGATTCTTGTGCCCTTGTAGTTGTTTGTTGTTGTTCAGTCAACTTTCAGTCATGTCTGACTCTTCATGACCACATTTGAGATTCTGTCATTTCTTTCTTCAGCTCATTTTACAGATGAGGAAACTGAGACAAACAGGGATAAGTGACTTCAGGGTCACACAGCTAGTAAGTGTCTGGGGTTATGTTTGAACTCAAGTCTTCCTGACTCAGGCCCAGTTCCTATCCATTGTGCTACCTAGCTGACCATTCCCCTGTAAATGCTCCATAAATTCTTATCTTGGCACCCCCACTGCCCAGAAGAATTCCTGGAATGGAGTAGGTTCTTCATGAATGCTTGTTGATTGACTAAGAAGAGGTGGTAAGGGCCCATCTAGGGTGGCTGCAGTGGAATCCAAGAGAAGGGGACAGATGTGAGATCTCTCTCCTCGTAGAATGAACAAGGCAGCCAAGCCTTCAAGGGAAGAAAGCCCTCTGTTCCTACTGACTGTGGAATTTCAAGCTTTCCAACCTCAGACTTCAAGATGGTGGCCTAGTTTTGAGAGTCATGCATTTTGTCTGACAGAGGCAGCAACTTTCCTGATTAAACCCGCCCCCTAACAGAAGGGGTCGTTTGCTGCATTATTACTCAGGAGGCGAGCCATATTTCAGCCATGATGATGGAGTAGGCAGCGCTCTGTCAGATCAATTATGCACAAGGCCCATCTACTTGAGTGGGCTCTTCATTTTCCCCCTCCAGACAATTCACCTTGTGCCCATAGAAAGTTCTCCCTCTGTCTTCCCACCCCTTTGGACCTGCAGGCCATAATAGCAAACCAAAGCTACTATTCCCCTACCACAAGGGGACATAAAATAACTCTTACTAATTTTCTCTTGTTATGGAAGTGGGAATTTAAATGCTTTGTTGACAGATCTTCCCCTGGTTCTCAGCATTGCCTGGAGATCACAGGACAGACCATTCATTCTGAGGGTTCTCAATCTGGGGCTCATAAACCTGTTCTAAAAATTTTAACAATGATATTTCGACATACTGCTTCCTTTGTTATCCCATGTATTTCATGAATTTAAAGACATGATTCTGAGAAGGTCCATCTGCTTCACCAGCCTGCCGAGGGGTCCAGGACACAAGAAAGCTCAGAACCCTGCTTGAGTCTGTCTTGAATGTGTCTGCTTGTGGGATCTAACTCCAGTCCACCTAAGCATCAACACGAGACACAAAGAAAGACCATAGACAGTTCCATCAGTCAAGAACCTCGCAGTCTAATGGGGGAAAAACACAAAAACAATGAAATATAAACGAGAAAGATATAGAATAAATGGAAGGTAATTAACATCGGGACATACCAGAACTAAGGGGAGGGCAGCTTGGGAAGGGCTCCTTATTAGGGGTATGAAGGAAGCCAGGAGGTAGAGGTGAGGAGAGAGAGCATTCCAGGCATGGGGAGGGGTTCAGCAGTTCTCACCAAAGTCTCCTTATTAGCTCCATTCAAACCCTTTGCTTTATTTAAACTTAGACCATTGTTTAGAGAATAGTGGCGTCATTGGCCTAGGAGTCTATTCACAGACTGTCAGAGCTGGAAGGAACTGTAGAACATGAAATGTTAGGCCACAGTGTGTCAGACTTGGAAAGTGCTTTAGAACATAAATGTCGGAACACAGAGTATCCAAGGTGGAGGGAAGGAAAGAAAGAAACAAACATTTATTAAGTGTTTACTATGCACTTTAAACACATTATTTTGGTTGATTCTTACACAATCCTGAGAGGAAGATGACATCCCTGCTTTATAGCATAGGAAACTCAGGCAGCTAGTGAGTATCAGAGGCTGAGTTTGAACATCCCTCTCTCCACTGTGCCTTAGAACCTGAAAGGTTAGACCCTAGAATGTTAGTGGTGGAAAAGATCTAGCAACATAGAATGTTGGAGCTTAGAACACAAAGGATTAGAATGTAAGACAGAAAGGCCCATAGATCATAGAATGTTGGACTTGGAAGGGGCCTTCAAGGCCTTGGAACTGTGATTTCAGTAGTTTAGGGAACTTCCAACCAGGAAACTCCCTCTACCAAAGCAAGTTGATAACTGCTCTGAGATTTTTGGTCTCCAAATTGCCCCAGAGCCAAGAAATCAAGGGACTTGCCCAGAGCAGGAAAAACTTCCATTTTATGGCTCCAAAGCTAAGTCTCTATCCATTAAAGAACCTCAGAATTGGAAGGGTGAAGAAGGTGGAATGTATTAAAACACTGAAAACAATGTTAGCACTGGAAATACCCTTAGAACACAGAATTGTAGCATGTAAGTGCTACACTTAGAACTGGACGTTGTAGGTGGGAGAGACCTAGGTGGGAGAGACCTTAGAACAGAGAACATAGACCTTAGAACATAGAAAGTTATTGGCAGGAGACCTTAGAACAGAGCATCTTAGAGATGGACGTCTCAGCCATTAGAAGTCAGGTAGCCCAAGTACCTCATTGTACAGATGAGAAAACCCAGGGCCAGTCAGGGAAAGTGCCTTGCCCACAATGGAAACTCACTTAGCTTGAGGCAGAACTGTAGGTCATTTCATAAAAGATAGAACAATCCCAGTGAGTGGCATTTCCCTTGACTCTAATTAGGCTACAGTGAACCATGGAATATACTTCATAGCAGGCATTATTTTGAAAAACCTCAAAACCTTCTCTGCCTGATGGGAGCAGAGATATCAGCACCAAATTCTTTCATTTTTGATAAGTTGGAAGGGACTGGTTAAAGCCTATTGAGATCCTCAGGACAGGGGGCCATGTTTTCTCCATGGTATAGAATAGACTATGCCTAGAGCTGCCCCCTCCATCCTCTCCACTCCCGCCTTGAGCATGTGTGGTAGCAGAGGACACCTTCTGGAGGATGGTGAAAAGGAGGGTGGTTGTGTCCACTTGTTCCAGCAGGTAGCACCTTTGAATCTTTCTGTGGCTCTTTCAGAGCTTCTGGCCACTTCCATTGCTGTTTCTTTGGGGAAACCCATGTGGGAGAAGCTAGACATTACCCTCCAGTGAGCATCGAGGTGGAATAGTAGCTAGAACACTTGGCTTGGAATCAAGGTCAGAGGCCAAATCTTACCTCAGATATTCACTAGCTATGTGACCCTGAGTGAGTAATTTAACCTCTCTGGCCTCAGTTTCCTCTTCTGTAAAAGAATTGCTCTAGATAGTCTCCAGGTTCTCCTCCAGCTCTAAATTTATGAGCCTATGGATCTGATACTTCCCAACTTTGATCTCTGGTCACTGGGGAGTCTTTCCCTGTAGAGATGGTTAGATTTCCTTGTTTGTCTAACCCTACATGTGCAAGAGGGAAACATTGGGTGGAGGGGGAGGGAAGAGTTCAGTGGTGAGTGGAAACCTCTTTTTTTTTGCTTTCTTTCTAAGCTTCTGACAAGCTCTGGTCTTGTGGCTGTCTCGGATGGCTTCCTATTACTCACTTTCCTGGCTGGGCAGCAGTCATCAGACTAAAAGACACAGTGGCCCATGACTGGTAGGTCAGCATTTTTTCTTCCTTCTCTTCACTCTTGCTAATGAAAAGCACATGGCATCAGTAAATCTTGCCTTGCCCCTTATTAAGCCAGTTGATGTTGGTTATTGAGGTCTGTTCCCATGGTGGGTGGGAATCAATAAGGTGAGACATTGAATCACTTGAGTCATCAATGAGCTGTTTTTCTAGTGTGCTCTCCACCCAATGGGCTTTGGTATCCAGAGGCTTGGCTGAGAGAGGTAATGGTTTGGATGTCACACCTTCCCTGAGTCATAAAGAGGGCAGGAAATATAATGCTTGCCCTTGGATGAAGGACTGACAGCAAGGAGGGATGCTGTCCCATAGTGGGAGGGGCAGGGGAGCAGGAGACAGAGAATGAATGACGTCAGTAGGAGACCAGTGCTGTGAGACTATAGGGGAGGATAAGCGGGTAGGGTAGGGAGGAATTCATCTCAGCCCCATCTAACATATTCCTATTTTAACTAATTATTCTTAATGACTAGGTATTAGCTGCTTGTCGAAGGACTGCATGTGCTGTCAGCACCCTCTAAATTCTGATGCCCTGGGGTTAAGAGCCAATTGCCCCTCCCTAGTCGTGGCTTTGGAATGTCCCCCTTAATTTCCTCTCTCCTCTTACCTTCCATGCATTGTGAGTTTTCTCTGTTTATGTGTGGCTCAGCTACCTCTACTCTATCTCACTTTAAGAAACCAATTCTTTTCCCAGATATTTGGATTTCTTTATGACACTACTCTAATATATTGGCAAATTCATGATCTCATTGGTGTGACTTACTCTCCTTTGGTTAAGATGATGCCCACAGGGTCACAGAGAACAGGATCAAAGATCTAGAACCAGGAGGAATCTCTGGGGCTATCTAGTCCAACCCTTTCATTTTTACAGATGAGGAAACTGAGCCTCAGAGGATGGCATGTCTTGCTCATGGTACATAGCTACTAAGTGTCAGAAGTGGAGAGGTAACTAGACTCCAAGTCTGTCTTAAGGTTTACAGAGCACTTGGCTCATAACAGTCCTCTGAAGTAAGCATGACAAATATTACCCCTATTTTAGAGCTTAGAGCCAGGATTTGAACTCAGGCTTTCTGTTTCTTCCAAGTCTAGTGCCCTCTCCATTAGACCACATTCACCATCCAAACACATCTAGAAACAGCTATCTCTATAGTACTTAGTTTTACAAAATCCTTTCATCACAAGAGCCTTGGAAAGTAGGTCATACATAATCATTAAGATCATTTTCCTAGGGTTCATAGATAGAGCTAGAAGGGATGAGGAAAATGAAGCTCAGAGTGGTTAACCAACCTGCCTGAGGTCACACAGAGAGTAAATATTGCAGCTGGAATTTGAACTCATACCTCATCTCTCAGTCTAGTGTTACTGCCTCCTGGGTTGCCCTGCCTCCACAAGCATCTGTGTTCATGAAGCACAGTCATATGTTTGTGCAGACTATCTTATAAAAGGCTTCCAGGCTGTTCATGGAGGTAGGGAGAGAGACAGAAGCCTGGACACTTGTCTTCTAGTCCTGCTTTTTGCAGGAAATACCTTGATTATCTTGGCTAGGCTAACTTCCCTCAATGAGCTAACATTTCCTTCTCTGCACCCTACAACATGAGAAGATTGCTAGGTAGACTCGAAGGTTCCTTGTGCTTGAAAATCCTCTGATTCAATTCCCTAGCCACTCCAGCAATGAAGGGTTGACTAATGTGTGAATGGCATTAGTCAATCAACAAGAAATTATTAAGTATTCACGGTGTACTAGGTCTCAGATTCAAAGAAAAAGAGAAAAATTCTCTGCTTTCAAGAAGCTTAGGGGAGGTAGCAGGTCAATAGTTATATACATACAAATATGTTCTTCTATAGGGTGTGAGGCATTGAGGGATAACTGATGGGCACTGCCATTGGTACTCAATTTCAAGAGAGCTGGACAAAGGTCCCCAGTAAGTGGGCTGGACCCTTTGGGTGGGATTTAGATGAGGGCACAGACAAGGGTAGCATGGTGGGAGAGGGCATGGATGGGCTTCAACCCATATCTTGGATTTGGTGCCCACATGAAAGAGATCATAGATCCATTTCAATGTGTTATTATTATGTCACAGTAGGTTCAGCAGAACGAGCTGGGGATGTTTAGCCTGAGAAAGAGAAGACTCCATAGGGATGGGGGCAGGGTGCAAAGATATGTGTATGGATGATGGCTATACAGGTTCAAGGGAAGAAATTTGACTTGTTATGCTTTGGGTCCAGAAAGCAGAACCAGGAGCAAAGAGTGGGAACTGCTGTCATAGAAGGTGTTCTGATATTTGAGAGGTGGTAGGTGATAGGCTCCCTTTCATTGAAGGAGTTGAAGCAGACAGTGGAAGACCATTTATAAGATAGGTCCTGAGTGGGGGGAGTTCCTTTCTGGATGGGGTCTTGACTAGGAAACCTCTGATTTCCCTTCCAACTCTGAGATCTCCTGATTCTGTTTTGGGGGAAAAGGGGAAGACTCAATTTTATTGGTGGGTCAGTTATAAATAATAATCAAAGCTAGGATGTATGTGTGTATGTATATTTTTTTTGTTTGTGAAGTTTAAGGTTTGTGAAGCACTTTGCATATCTTAACTCATTTGATCCTCACGATGAACCTGGGAGGTATAATAACAGCATTATCCTGAGAGGCTGAGATTTGACCAGAGTTGCATTGCTGAGTCTGAGGCTGGATTTGAACTCAGGTCTTCCTGATTCCAAGGGCTGTGTTCCATCCACTTTACCACCTAACTATCTCTCAGTTGAGTGGGAGAAGTAGTTTCAAGGTAGTATGAAGTAAAGAGGCTGAAACTAGTGGGAGGATATGGGCACCTCCCCTGGCATCCCTTGCCGAATGATGGAGGCTTTGTAATGGTGGCCCCATCATCAGTTGCCTATGTCTATATAAGCTTTGAGGATTCAATTGCGTCACTTCATAGCATCACGAAAAGAGTAACTGACTATATTTGAGAGGAAGTGACCTGTTACTGACTCAGGACTCGCTCCCAAATCATTTATCTATGCACAGTTAGACCACAAACTTCTTATCATCATGAATACAGAGGCAAAAGAAAAGATAAAAATAGGAAAACAAAGCTCTGGTATTCAATTAGGTCAACTCAAACCTGACCTATTTAAACAAGTTACTGATACAAAAAAAGGGGGGAGCAGATAGAGGAAAGGACATTGACATCTGTTTAACTGAAGCAAATTACTTTAATAATGAGACCTAAAGAGCCTAGACTCTCCTTACCCTGCAAATTCTTGCTTCACTTACTAGGGGGAGAGATATGGAAGTCTGAGACAATGGCGATTTGGAATATCCTTGTGCCATGGCATAGTGGATAGACAGCTGATCAGGAAGAACTGTGTTCAAGTCCCATCTCAGACACATCCTGACTATGAAACCATGAGCAAAATCATTTAACACTCTAGCCAACTCCCTAGGATTATAAATTGTGGAGAAGGTGCTCACCTATAGTGGTAGAGGGAGTTTCCTCACTCAGGAGTTCCCTATACCTGTGAAGTTACTGGTCAAGTCCATGTCACTTGACATTTTATAGGGAAGATTATGAGAAGTAATGGTTTATAAGAGCTTGAGAAGCCTTAGAAGAACAACAACAACAAAACAGTTATAGAAAGATTTATGAAAGAAAGATCTTCATTTCTGGGGGAATCTTGGAGTTATTAAAGGAGCTTAGCAGCTTCTTCCAGGCAATCACTTCTTCCTGTTCAGCTCTGGGTCCAACTTGCTGCCTGTGTGCACTGTCTGTCCCAGGGATGCAGAGACATCTAGGTTGTCTATGCAGATCCGTGTCCTAACTTGGGCAGCAGATGGTCTTTCTCTACTGGGTCTTGCTATGTGGGTGGTCAGGCCAAACTCTTTTGAGGCTGATACTTTAGCACCAACACACATTCCCAGTGTTGTCATAGGACCACAGATCATGGAATAAAATAGTCTCT
>CM053586.1:349749303-349806788 GCA_028646515.1 Pseudochirops corinnae
AAAGAAAGAAAGAAAGAAAGAAAGAAAAATAGATAGATAGGACAGGATATATAGACAGATGATTGATAGATAAAGAGATACAGAGAAATACAGAAAGAAAGATAGATAGATAGGATATATGACAGATGATTGATAGGTGAATAGACACAATGGGAGAGAGAGAGATAATAAATAGATAGATAGATGAATAGATAGACATATAGATGGTAGGTTGGTAGATAGGTAAGTAGGTAGGTAGGTGTGTCTGCGTGAACAGGTAAAAATGTAGACTAGGATTAGGGTTGGGATTTTGAACCTTTTTGAACTTTAATGTATCTCTCAATAATCCCAGAAGGCAGTATTTTTCAGATGAACAAAGGAAGCCCAGGGAGAGTTAAGAAAAGAAAAAAAAAACTTGCACAGGGTCGCATCAGAGACAAAATAATGAAATAATGTTGAGTCCAAAGTTCAGGTAGAGATGTCCAGTGGACATCTGCAGGGAACCAAGGCCCAGAGAAGTTTGGCCTCCGTCACCAAGCCCCCGGGGGCTCCTGGGAGCAAATCCATCATTCTCTCAAATGTCCCCTGCTGCTGTCCCTCTTAGAGAATCATGAACACTATCTATTGAATTGAAATGATAGGGGTTTTTTTTATTGTGTGTATGTGTTATGCTGCTTTTAATTTTTTTAAAGGAAGGGAATTCAGAATTCAAGTAGCTAACACCTTTAACTTGTTGGTGTTGGTGATTGGATGATGGGAAAAATTAGTACGGGTTTAGAGCAGGCGGCAGAAAATGTGTTGGCATGGGGGGGCAGGGCGGAGGGTGCTGGGGGGCGAGGAACAGGACAGTTGCTCACCCTTTCCACTGAGTTTCATTTGCTTATTGAATTTAGTAGACAGAATTGGAGCAATGTTGTTTTAATGAAATTATCAGGGTGCTTTTCTGACACTCATTCATAGGCTCTCTCTGGCTTTTTTTTTTTTCTCCTTCTGAAAGATAAAGCATTCCGAGAAATTGCTTCCAATCAGCCTGATTTCTTACACTGCTGTGAAGTGCTCTGGGATTATTGAGAGATACATTAAAGTTGTTTCAGGCGTCATTCAAGTGCTAGTGTGTATCATTTTGTATCTGGAGAGTGTCTGCCAGGAAAAAGGCACAATACGGCCCAGACAAGTCAATGTGACCCAGCCCAGCCCCTGCCCCTGAATTAAAGGGCTTTACAAGGGGGGATGGACTATGGCAAACCATTCACACTCTCTTAAAGTCTTCCTGGTGACTTCAAGTACCTGCAGGATTGCCCTAGAGGGATTGACCTCAGGATGGTGGCTGAATCTCCGTCTGGGAGGGACCTCAGAAGCCACTGAGTCCAATCCCTCCATTTTACAGATTAGGAAACAGATGTTAAATGACTTCACCAAGGCGGTGAATTCAGGCCCTCTGACTCCAATGTCCCCCCCATAGTTGTTTGGCCCTAAAAGACAGAATGAGGAGAAATGAATATTAGTTACAAAGAGGAAAGTTTAAGCTCACCGTGAGGAAAAATGCCATAACAAAGAAGACTGGAAGAAAAAAATGGGAAGCCAGAGTTAATGGGCATATAGTAGGTTCTTAATAAATACTCGCTGATTTCATTTGAAGGAGTAAGAAAAACCTGAGTTTAAATCCTAGGATACCAATGCAACCATATTCAAAAGTTCAGACCCAATCAAAGTTTTGTTCCTCTGGGCAAATCACTTAGTGAACGCTCTCCGTCTGTTTTCCCATCTGTGAAATGGGGATAATAACGGCGCCCACCTCACAGGGTGACTGTGGTGACCGAATGAGACGGCACGCCAAGTACTGTGCAAATTTTTAGACACTGGGGAACACAGGCTCGCTATTACTGGCAACACGAACGATAATGACTTTCAAAATTAAAAGCATGACATAAGCAGAAGCCATTGCTTAGCTACACTAAAAAGGGAAGCTATTTTGGAAACGTGTACACGGACACCAGAACATAACAACAATGCACCCTGTCCAGAATGGAAAGAACACTGAACTTGAAGTGCCCACAATCCATCACTGCCTGGCTGTGTGACCATGGGCAGGTCACTTCCTCTCTCTGAACTGTGTGACCAAAGACGGGTCAATCAAATTCACTCAACATTTATGAAGCTCCCTCAAAATAAAATGCAAATAGCCCCTGCCCTGAAGGTGGCAGAGTGGATTAGCCTAGAGTCAGGAAGGTCTGGTTCAAGTCTAGCCTCAGAAACTTACTTGCTGTGTGACTCTGGGCACTGGGCCTCAATTTTCTCATCTGTTCAAAGGGGATGATAATTAGTATTTACTTCACAGGGTTGTTGTGAAGATCCAGTGAAATAATACAAGGCCCTTTGCAAACCTTACAACACTAGTTCTCACATCATCACTGTCATTGTCACCATTGTCATCATCATCATCTTTATTTTCCAGGTTACAATAGTGTACCTTACAGTGAAAGCCCACCGTAAACCTTAGAGCTCATGAGTTTGTTTGTTTGTTTGTTTGTTTTTTAATTCATAATCACAGTTCACTTTTGTGCAGTTTGTGGTTAGAGCTTAGGAGACAATATCCTCAAAACCATTCAGTGAGATAAGAAGGACAAGTGTAATTATTACCATTTCACAGATGAGCAAACTGAGACTCTGAGAGCGTGACATTCCCGATGGTCAGGAGCATCATGGGAATGTAGAATTTGATCTGCAAATAATCCTCAAAGCATGAGTTCTTGGCAGTGGATGAATCATGGCTACCTTTGGTAGTCTAGCAAAGCTAATGGAACCCTTCTCAGAATCCTGACTTTATGAAAAATTCCTAATTGAATGAAAGATCATGTTTCAGTTAGAGTTAAAGATGCAATATTTTCCCATCCGAGCTCACTGACCCCCTGAAATTCTCCCACAGGCCACTTGGGCACCCAAGACCCCAGGTGGAAACCCTTATCTTAGAGACCTATCCAGTCCAGTCATCTCATTCTGCACTTGATGAAATGAAGGCCAAAGAAGAGGGATTTGAGGCAGGTTTTTATCCCAAAAGCACATTTGATTTCCCCCTGGCCTGACCTGCCACCTCAGCCAAGATGGCCTGTATCACCACACTTGGGCAGGCCCATTTTTAGCGTCTGTATACAACCTGAGGCCTCTAGTGAGGATACTGACTGCCCCAGCTGTTCGTGAAGCCAGAAGCAGAAGCTCCCTGAACTCAGAAAGGAGCTGGAAACCCAAGGAGGAAGGGAGGATATTGAATTAGGCCTGGCTCCCCATGGGGAGGTCCTTTGCCAGTGAAATCAAACAGGAATAACTCAGTGTTCATTGAGTTTGCCTAGAGTTACTGAGAGGCACATTCATCCCCGAGTGGCAGCACCAGGGGGTTCAGGCTTAGCAAAATGTCAGCCAAGCTAAGCCTGATTAGGCCAAGCCTGGCTGGCAGCAGTAAATCTGGGAAACAGCAAGAAGTGGGTATAGGCAGCACCTCCTCCTCCAGAGAACCATCTTGAACTGAGAACAATGTGGGCCCCCCAGAAACGGCTCAGGGACCCAGAGGAAGCTCTCAGGATTTCCTGGAAACAAAGGGGGTGATTCCTCCTGGTGGCCTCCCAACTCACACACCCCACCAGCAGGGTAAGAAATCTGTCCCTAGGCACAGGCACCTCAAACAGTGCTGGCCTGACACAGTTGGTCAGATCCCTCGTTACATCCTGTCCTCTCCTCCAGTCTCCTTGGCACAAGCTCATTGGCAGCATCTGCTGGGAGCTGCAGGCAATCGATTGGCAGCCAATAAACAGAGAGTCCAGGAGGGCCTGGCTGTGGCCTTCAGGAAGGCTTCAACCCCCAGGCTAGTACAGCTGGCTTGCTAACCTCAGGGAAACCCGGCTGGCCTGTGCACGGGTATCTGATGAACCAGGCCCAGTGCAAGGGAAGGAGGGATGTGATGGGACTGGGGGCTGGGAAATGAGGGTCAGGGGTTGGGGACTGAAGTCTGAGGGCTAGGGGCTAGGGGCTAGGAGCTGGGAACTAAGGGCTGAGGGCTCAGGGCCAGGAGCTAGGGGCTAGAGGCTGGGGGCTAGGGAATGAGGGCTGAACTGACCCCCCTTGCAAGATGCCAGTGGGGGAACCGCAATAGGGAAAATGATCAAAGTTGCCTTCTGCCATAACAATAACTCATATTCATAAAGGGATTTATGGTTACAATTCTACTTTAATAAGCATAGTATCGAACAAGTACAGTATCTAGGCTCATTGGTAGGGATACCAAGTGCTAGGTGCTAAAGAAAAAAGTCCCTGCCCTTATGAAGCTTATATTCTACTGGGGGGAACAACATGTACCCAACTTATAAGTAACATATATGTGCATGTATCTATTTGGATAATATAAAGCAATTTCTCAGACAGTCAGAGAACAAGAGGAAACTGGTAGAAAACAGTGACACATCCCATCTACATCTCCTTACTACAGTCCTGTGAGAATGGCTATGTAAGTGATTATCCCCATTTAGAGATGAGAAAACCGAGGGTTCAGTGAAGTGAAAGAGCATTCCTAAGGTCAGAAGTGACAAAGCTGGCCTTCACACAGACCCAGGCCTCCTGACACCACTCTGCTCCCTCTCTGTCTCTCCAGCCCTTCCTTCATGGCTCCTTTCAGAACTCTCAAGCTGCCCTTTTTATTCTGTCCTAAATGAAAGCAGATATTAGCAGTTGCCATTTCTACAGCAATGAATAAAACAAGCAAATATTTATTAAGTACCTATCTTGTCCTAGGTTTTGCACTAGGATCTCAGAATACAAGAACAACAATGCTTAAGGAGCTTCCATTCTCTAGGGGACGAAAGCATGCTTACATAAATATATCACCATCTCTGGACTATGCCCTCGCACTTGAACTCTCAGGTTGAGTCTCCTAGGGGACAACTACTCCATGGTACTGTGGGTTCACACTCTATAGCTTATGAGCCCCCACTGGTGCATTCACTTTTAACAATCAGACAGCTGATATAATTAACTCAAAGCAAAGTCCTTTACAGAAAAGGTATAACATGGACAAAATATTACTCCTACGAACCCAAGGCACGCTCCTCCATAAATATACATTGTATCAGTGTGGTGAGTAGAAACAAAAATGGACTCTTCTTAATAGGGAAGCACACATGTAGGGAATAAACATGACCAAGATGACTCACACCTCTGATACTCACCAGAAGGTACCAGATTTCTTTCCTCAAACCCAATCAAGCTGAGCATTTATGAAATACCATGTGCTAAGTTATGGCTTTATGGTTCTCTAAGTGTCTTCATGCTGTTCTCTCCAGGGAAAGGGTATTAAATTAAGTAGGCAAATAAATAAAGCATAATCATCCCCGTCTTATACATGAAGAAACAGGGGTTCAGAGGGGGTGAAAAACAGTTCAATTCATTAACTATGTGCTGTGTGCTCAGATACTACGCCAGGTACTGGAGATACAAACACCAAAAAGCAAAACATTTTTTACCTTCAAGAAATTTACCTTCTGATGGGACACAAAGTTAGGAGGGACTGCTAATGATATAAATTGCAAAATCAAGACTTTTAAAAATTATTCTGCTAGGGCCAAATAAGAAGAAATTCAGTAAGAATAAAGATAATTTTGTATTTGTGCTGTAACAGGAGTATTACATAGACCAGTGGTTCTCAACCTGTGGGTTACATTCAATTTAAATCCATCCTGCATATCAGATATTTACATTACAATTCATAACAGTAGCAAAATTACAGTTATGAAGTAGCAACGAAAATAATTTTATGGTTGGGGGTCACCACAACATGAGGAACTGTGTTAAAGGGTTGTGGCATTAGGAAGGTTGAGAACCACTGGCATAGACACAGAATATCAGGAACATGACTTGGTTGACATTAGGTCGTATAAAAAAGATCTGGAGGTTTTAGTTGATCACAAGATTAACATAATCCTGGAAAGAAATGGGTTTATTAGCTAAACTCATTCAGCCCTAAACTTCATTAAGAGAAGCACTCTATGGCATCTCCACCCTGGAAATGAATATTATTGCTGTCCTCTATACTAATCAGATCATATGTCAACTATAGTTCTGGGTGATATATTTTAAGAGGTATATTGACAACCTGGAATGTGCCTAGAGGAGGTGAAGGATCTGGAAGCCATAAAGCATGAACAGTGATGGAAAAAAATGGATATTTTTAGCTTGGATCAAAGAACACTAGGGAAACTTGTCATCAAATACTTGTGGAAGTGACTTGACCATAGTCACTCAGCTAGCACATGACAGAACCAGGTTTAGTTGAACTCCACTCTCTGCTGACTTCAAATCTAGAGCTCTTTCTGTCGCAAGACAGGACTTCTTCATGACATTCTGTTGCATAAGGTAATAATGAACTCACTCTTGCACCAGTGAATTAGTGTGAAAAACAACAATACTTAATTTAGAGTCTAAAGATCTTGGGTTTGAAGCCTAGCTTTCGATTTATTATCTGTGTGGCCTTAAGAAAGTCACTTCACCTCCATTGGACTCAGTTTCCCCATTTTTAAAAAGAAAGGAAGGAAGGAGAATGAAAGAAGAGAGAGAGGAGAAGTAAGGAAGGAAAGAAGGAAGGGAGGGAGGAAGGCAGAAAGGAAGGAAGAAGGAAAGAAAAGGAAGAAAATAAGAAAGAAAGGAAGGAGGGAAGAAAATAAGGAAGGAAGAAAATAAAGGAGAAAGAAAATAAGGAAAGAAGGTGCAAGAAAAGGGAAGGGAAGGGAACAAACATGTATGAAGTTCCTCCTATGTGCCAGGCATTGTGCTAAGCACTTCACAATTATTACCTTATTTGCTCCTTACAACACCCCCGGGGACACAAGTACTATTATCCCCATTTTACAGACGAGGAATTGAGAGATATTATTATCCCCATATTTCATTTGAGGAAACTGAAGCAGACAGAGGTTAAGTAATTAGTAACATGCTCACACAGCTTGTGAGCATCTGAGATTTGAATTAAAACCTTTCTGACTCCAGGCCCAATACTCTAGTCTAGCCCATGCACCACCTAGAGGTCTCTAGAGTTGTGTTTAACCCAATGGGAGGATCACAAGGCCATGGGACCACAACTTTAGAGCTGGAGGGGAAAGCATCTAGTCTAATCCACTCATTTTACAGATGAGGAAACTGAGGCCCAGAAAAGTTACATAACTTGCCCAAGATAGTGATTGGCAAAGCCAATATTTGAGCACGAGTCCAAATCCAAGTGCTTTTTCTACCATCCCCATGGAATATCAGGATCTGTGATAGACCCCTAAGTGGAGAAGTTATTTGGGGTCAGGGAACCTTCTTAAAGTTACTCAGATTGCCCCAAGTGGTCAACTCGATCTATTCTGCCAACAGTAAGGTTGGCCTCCTGGCTAATATCGAAGGCTGAACACAGAAATATTTCTCTCTCTTGTACACCTACAGATGCTTACTTAGAAGGTCCCCAGGGTCAGCATAACATTAGAAAACAAAGAGTATGTGTTGAAAAACAGCTGACCCAATGGACAGGATAGACTTCCCAATGTCTCCAAAGTTGCTTACTTCAGCCTTTATGGAGTAAAGTACTGTCAGTAGCCAGAGATACCACTGTGGCCAGCACGCAGCACAGCCGTAAATCTTAGAGCCATATTATTTAAGAGACTAGACTCTTTTTGTGTGTGTGGTGATATTAAACCAAGCCCACCACCAGCTCATAAATCAGTGAGGCAATTTCCATCCCCAGCTGCCTCTCTCTGACTTCCGGAGAGGAACACAGCTTCTAACACATTGCCTGCGGCTAGAGCAGGGACAAGGAAGCTAAAGAAAGGGACCTATTTTAGAAATTCTTTCCTATGTCTCCTCTTTGGGGCTCAGTTTCTCCATCTGTAAAATCAGGATGTCAATTTCTTATACAATCCTCTCCCCTGTTCTTTGTATCTTGAAATGTTTGTGTGTTAATCATGTCACAATAAAATATATATGTAAGTGTACATTTATATAATACATATTATATCTATATAATATCCATCTATATATCTCTATCTCTAGATTTATAGATATAGCGATGTAATGTAAGATGGGGGTAGAAAACAAGCCCCTTCATTCTCAAGAATAGGCAGCTGCAGGTAGAACTCTGGACTTGGTATCACAAAGAACTGGATTTGAATCCTGCATCACTTAATAGGTGTGGCCCTAGACCAATGACTTGGCCTCCCAACTCCAAGATCTTCATTTGTAAAATAAAGAGTGGGCAGTTAGGTGGCAAAATGCATAGAGCACTGGATCTGGAATCAGGAAGATCTGACGTCAAATTTGAATTCAGCACTTACTACCTGTATGACCCTGGGCAAGTCATTCCACCCATTTGCCTCAGTTTCCTCAACTGTCAAATGAGCTGGAAAAGGAATCTTTGGCAAGAAAACCCTAAATGGAGCCGTGAAAAGTCAGGCACTGAACAACAATAATGACTCAGAAGTATAACTGGAGCTTGCCTGAGGCCACATAGTAAGTAGAAAACCTAAAGAAAGGCAGGGAGGTGGGGGGATGGAACTGTCCACATCACAGAGCCAGGGCTAGAATGAGAACTCCTCTTTGTCCTCCCTTCCCAGGCCACTTCTCTCTCTACTGCATTAAACTCTTGCCTCCATTTTCTCTCTCCTCCTTGTCCTTTTTCTTTCTAGCTGGGTGACCCTCTTGGAGAGCGAGGATTGCATCATTCTTTGCATTTCTGTCCCTGAAGCTTAGCACAGTATTTGACCCATAGTGAGCCCTTAATAAATGCTTGTTTGTTCCCTCATTCCCTTCCTTCAACCTCTCTTTCTCCTTTCCCTGTTTTGTCTTCTCCCCTCTCTGTGCTTTAGACCAATCAGAGCCCCAAGGGGGAAAGGGTAACTGAGCACAAGTGTGGTGCATCTTGAAAGAGAGGGTGGTGCTGGTCAAATGTGGGCTTTCCTCCAGGGCACGATAAGGTACTCAGCTTTCTTTTTGGTTCAGCCAGGGAGGGAGCAGCTAGTGCCTGGAGAAATCCAACCTCAGTTTCCTCTTTTGTAACTGTGCAAGATGGAAACAAAATAACCCCTGGCCTCTAGGAGATTACCTTCTACTGGGGAGTGGGGGAGGCACACGTCAACATATGCACCAACAAGTAAATAGAAAATAAATACATAGTAATTTTAGGGGAAGCCCTAACAATTGGCATGGGGGAAGGGCATCAAGGAAGACCAGCAGAAGCCTGTGTTAAGAGGTGGCCGGTGGTACTTGAATGAACCCTTAAATGGAACTAGGAATTCTAAGAGGTGAAAGGAGCGCTTTCTCAAGCATTAGGGTCCGGGTGATACATGTGCACAGAGGTAAGAGACAGTGTCACACACAATAGTGAGTGTGCTAGGTCATCTGGAACATAGCCTATCCTGAGTGATGCTTTGACTTGCCTATGAATTGGATTTAAGTGAGGCAAAGTTGTGCCTCACTTTCTCTTCCTGAGTCTGCAAAGGTAGGTTGGAATCAAATTGTGATGGGCTTTAAAGGACAATTAGAGAGGTTTGCATTTTGTCCTTGAGACAATAGGGAGCCACAGAAACTTCTTGAGGAATACTCTCCTACTACACTATGTTACTAGTAATGGCCTAAACCACTTTGCAAATTGGTGCCCTAGTGAAACAAACCCAGTACTCCATTCAGCCAGTTCCTTCTTCTGCTCTTCCTTCTCTTTCTTTCTTTTTCCCTCTCTTCCTTCTTTCCCTCTTCCTTTTCTACATCACTCCCTCTTGCCTTCCTTCCTGTACTTTGAAGGAATCTAGGTCAGATTGGCTAACAATTTGAGCAGGTACTCAAACCAGGAAAACCTCAGACTTGTAGATTTAATAACAATCAAAAATGTTCTTTCTCTCCTCAAAATCCCTGAGGATCTTTTGTTTGGTACTTTCATGGTCCTTATCATTCCCTACTCATTCCTGTATGTCATTGTGTCACATTTCCCAAGGCTCCCTCTCCATGATATTGTAAGGGACAGGGACAAGATCTTTTTTGTCATCAGATTAATTCAAATGAATGAAAGAAAGGGACTTGATCAATGATTGTCGATTGAACATGATCCTAACTGACATTTCTACTTTACCAGAACACTTTATGTTCATGATCTCATTTGAACCTCCTGATAGTCTTAAGAGATAGAAAGCAATTTCTACCCATTTCACAGATGAGGAAACTGAGCACACACCAAGTCTTAGAGCTAGAAGAGACCTATTTAAAAGGTCATCTCCTCCAAAGCCCTCATCTTACATGAGAAAACCAAGGCTCAGGGAGGTTAACTGGCCTTGCCAAGGTCACACAAGTGGTAAGTGGGATGAAGATCCATCCAATACCAGCTCTGTTTTCTTTCCCATTATAGCCCATGGCCCCCTCAGAATTCTGTGGGTAAACTAAAGTATCTGAGCCTGGATTCAGACCCCCATTTGTTGTTACCAAAGCCCCAGGGTTTCCTTCTCACTGCTTCCCCTGGGTGCCAGTCTTCCCCATTCTTTCTGCCCCCACCCAGTTCCTTTCAATGTGCCTGACTAAAAGCAAAAGGCTTTGCATCTGAATGTCAACTCGTTTTATGAAAGACTTTGAAACATTCTGTAAGTGATTTCACTTCCAGAGCTAATGCTTTCTGGCAGAAAAATATTACCCCTGCATCTCTATGCAGAGGAAAGAAACTGCCTGCATCGCCTTCTCCTCATTTATATAAGTTGCTGCTTAAGATGAGTGTATTTGGGAATTCAGTCATATTCTTTTCTCTCTGTGCAGGTTAATGCCTTATCCCTGGCCTCTGGGAGGGAAAGATCTTACAAAGAGAGTTATGAGCTTTTTATTTAGAGAATATGGTTGGGCTGATTTGTGGATGCACAGACCGGAAGGATTTAAAGCAGTTGATTTGCTGAGAACTGCAGTTTAGACAGAACAGTACAGGATCATCTTTGATCCTGGCCCTCAGCAGCCTGAGCTGAGATGAATTTGTGGTAAAGAAGCCCCTTTTATAAATCCAGGGTCCATAATAAAAGAAAGGAGCAGGGGAAGGAAGGAAGGAAGGAAGGAAGGAAGGAAGGAAGGAAGGGAGGGAGAGAGGGAGGAAGGAAGGAAGGAAGGAAGAAAGAAAGAAAGAAAGAAAGAAAGAAAGAAAGAAAGAAAGAAAGAAAGAAAGAAAGAGAAGGAAGGAAGGAAGGAAGGAAGGAAGGAAGGAAGGAAGGAAAGCATTATTATCTACTTCCATTACTTCAGTATCACGAGGCTTTTAGGAAAACTCCTAGAAGACACCTTAGAGCTCATGTTCTGTTTCTGTCTCCTCAGAGACCACCCATTGCACCAGTGGAGCCTGTAGTATGAGGCAGAGCACACCAGTTGTCTAAAGATTGGAGCCCGTGTTTTGCCTTTAATGGATAGCTGTGTGACTATTGAGAAAACCAGTGAACCTCTCTGGTTTCAGCCTCTTCATCTGTAAAATGGGAGCACTGGTGTGACTGAGAGCTGGCCTCAGGGCCAGGACACATGTGAGGTTGTCCCCCCCTGACATGCACGGACTGGCTGCCTTGGGCAGCACTCATCCTCTCTGAGCCCTGGGCAATTCCCTAAAACTAAATTGCAAAGAAGGTCCTGACCTCCTTGATAAAGACAATTTCCCCACTAGGAATTTCCTACTCTGATGAAATCATAGATCTGGTGCAAAACACTGTTTGCCCTCCCTCCCTAGGACATGGTGAGGTAGTGTTTTTGCAAACCCTCAAGAGTTTTTTAATTGCAAGTGTTACTACATGCTTGAATAAAGGAGTCTAGGAAAGGCCGTGACTTTCCCAAGGTCACACTGGAAGTTATTGCAGAGCCTGCACTCAGACATGGGCCTCCCACCTGCCGACTCTGGGATCCTTTCTCCCCCCTGCCATTATTGATCCTTTCCCACATGAATGTCCAGGTTGTCTAAAGCCGTCTGCAGCTCAGGTTAAGCTCAGGTTAAACGAAAGAAGGAAAATTCGGCTGGCTCAGGATTGCAAACAGAGGCTAGCCAGAGCCCCAGGCCACTGGGGAGTCAGCAGGTGCCTTGTGCCCAGGGTTCCATCCAGAACCACACAGACCAGAGGCTTTCAGGGATTTCTGTCCCTCCTGCTTTCCCTAGGCTACCTCACATCCTGGCCAAATGCAGACACTCCCTGTGCTTTGGGGATCTGGAGTTTTTAAGCAGCACACATCCTTCAGTAAGCCCCTCTCAGACCATCACAGGGACAACTGGGTAGAATGCACATTCAGCAGGAAAAAAAAAAGGAACTGCTTTGCATGGAAGGGAAATCCTGCAGAGATGTCAGCTCCCTTTCCTCCTCCAGGGCCCAGGCCTCTTTTAGAGGAAGCAGAGCTGCCTGGAAGAAGGGGGTGGCCTCAACTCAGCCTTCCCATGCCCCCATACAATTTTATGCATCTGGCCAGGGCTCCTAGCTCAGTGTGGAATATGGACTTTGCTAACTCTATCAGGAGACAGAGAGCCTTTATAAATGAGAAGTGCATGAACTCGAGCTGCTAACATCTGCTCAGTGTGTGTGTACGGGGAGGGGAGGGGAGGTGGAGGTGGGGGGGGAGGGAGGGCAGGGGAGGGGACCAGAAAGCCAGCTTGCTTGCTTTCCCCTTTTCCTCTTTTCCTCCCTCCCTTCCCTTTTTTTGTTCTTTCTTTCCTCTTTTCTTTATTCTTCCTCCCCTATTTTCTCTCTTTTTTTTCTATCTTCCCTCTCTTACCTCCTTTTCTCATTTCTTTCTTTGCTTATTTTGTTTCTTTTTCTTTCTTTCTTTCCTCCTTTCTCTCTCTCTCACTTGCCCCCTTCCCTCTCTTCTTCCCTCCTTGTCTCTTTCTTTCTTTTAGTCCTCCTTTCTTTCTTTTTCTTTCCTTCTTTCTCTTTTCTTTCTTCCTTTCATTCTATCTTCCTTCCTTTTATTTCCTTCCTTTTTTCTTTCTATTACCCCTTCTTTCTATTTGTTTTCTCTCTTCCTGACTTTTTACTTTTTTCTTTCTTTTTTCTTCATCCCTTCCATTCTTTCTTTTTCTTCTTGCTTCCTTCTTCACTCTTCTTGACTTATTTTCTCTTTTATTTCTTTCCTTCCTTTTTTCTTTCTTCAGTCCTCCTTACTCCTCCCGCCACTACTTCTTTCTTCATTGATCCACCTTTCCTGCATCTCTGTGTCACTCTTTCTGTTTCTCTGTCTTTGCCTCTGTCTCTCTCTCTTTCTCCCTGTCTGTTTCTCTTTCCCTCATATTCCCCTTCTCTTTTTTTGTTTATGCCTAGGTTTGAACAGTTCCACAACTCTGCTTCGTTATAGCTTCAAAGCCCACAGGCTTCCATCCATAAGTATTCTGGGCCATTCTGAACCCTGACAGGTCAGAAGAGGCAGGTTGATTCACTCAGGACAAAATACCAGTTTCTCAAAATGTTTGCCCTTTTTGCCATTATCATGGCTCATGAATAATAACAAACATTCCCATTCCCCTGGGTCAAAACTATGCTAGGTGTTGAAAAGGCATGGAGACTGACCCTGGGTCCTGCCAAGTGGAGAATCAGCATTAGGCAAAACTCAAAGGCAGAAGGAGCAGAATGTGTGCTATCATGGACCAGTGAGGAGACTTTCATTTCTGGCAGTACAGCTGGTTCATGGTCAGCTGACTTTAGGAGGTGTCTAAGTTGTAACCATCTCCATATAAAAGGCGTTTCAAGGATGGGAAGAAGTGAGGAAGGAAAGAAGGGAGGGAGGAAGGAAAGAAGGAAGAAGGAAGGAAGGAAGGAAGGGAGGAAGGAAGGAAGGAAGGAAGGATGGAAGGAAGGAAAAGAGGGAAGGAGGGAGGAAGGGAGAGAGGAGGAAGGAGAATGAAGCATATTTGTTATTGTGCAGTCATTTCAGTCATGTACAACTCTTTTTGACCTTATTTGGGTTTTTTTTGGTAAAGATACTGGAGTAGTTTGCCATCTCCTCATTTTACAGATGAGGAAACTGAGGCAAGCAGAGTTAGATGACTTGCCCAGGATCACACAGATAATAAGTGTCTGAGGCCAGATTTGAACTCAGAAAGAGGAGTCTTCCTGATTCCAGGCCTGGTGGGCTCAGTCAGCTGTATCCACCACATCACCCCTTATGTTTCTCACTGGGAGAGCTGGCGCCTTGTTCATTGCAGCCTTCCAGGTACATCACTTAATCCTCTATTAACCAAACAAAACTATGCACTTGGCCAGACTAGCTGTTCCCCCAATGCTTAATCTCTAGTTGCTGCCCTAACTGATCAGCACCTAAACAGAGCTATAGACTGAGAGCCAAAAGAGAACTTAAGTACCATCGAGGTTCAATCTCCTCATTTTACAGATGAGAAAACTGAGTTCAGGAAGTGACTTGCCCAAGGTCACTCAAGCAGTAAATCCAGAGTTTAAACCTAGGTCCTCAGATTCTGAATTCGACCCACACTCAGGTTCCTGCCAGCTCTAATATCCTCCATTTACTCTCTGGGTGACTTCTGGCTAGACTCTTAACCTCCCTAGGCCTTGGATTCTTTAAATATAAAAAGAGGCAGTTGTCCTAGATGGTATCTCTACATCCAGGATTATTGGTGTGACCTGTGTGGTCTCAGTCACTTCCCTTCCCTGGGCCTCAGTTTCCCCTTCTGGGGAATGAGGTCAGTCTAGATGGCTTAGATCTAGGACTCTAAATCACATTACCTTCCTCAGCCTCAGTTTCTCCATCTGTAAAATGAAGGGATTGGAGTCTATGACCTCTGAAGTCCTCACAAGCTTTAGGTCTATGCTTCTGGGTTCCATTTATAGTTTTTTTTAATCAACCCCTGGCAGCATGTTCTCTTTGCATAAGCATGAAATGTGCCAATGACTAGGCTCAATTCTAAATGGACTGGTTCCCCAGTTCCTTCCTCCACATGGCTTTTCCAGGATCCCTCAAGCTAGCCAGAAGTCCTATCATATGCCTTCAGTGCTGTGAAGATGGGGGCAGAAATGACTGTGACCTGAATCAAAGATGGCAGGGAGATGAGCATTAGGACTGACATCACCACCGAATTCAGGGGTGAGACAAGTGAAATCAGGCCTTAGAGATTTCCATGGCTCTAAACCAATACCTAGGCCTCAGAAGGTCTGGCTTCACTTCTTTTCCTCATTAGCTAATTTCTTTTCCTTATCTCTTAGGGACATTGCAGCTCTAGGAAGAAGCAGAGATGAGAATCCCCAAACTCGTGCCTGACAAAGCCCTTTAGCCACAAGTCAAAAGGTGCCTCCTGTTCTCCCAAGATCTCCTGGACAGTTCAGGCTCCTGGAGCTCCAAGGACATTAGCCAATAGTTTCTATGCAGATGGATGTCAGTGTTTGACCTCACTGTGTCCCCTAGCAGCCCCAGGAAGGAGTGATGGCCAGGTTCCCCATTTCACTAAAAACAGATAAGAGTATCACAAGATTCAGAACTGGAAGTGATCTTAGAAATTGCAAAGATTAACTCTCATTGGAGATGAGGATAGGGACAGGACAAGGGATTTCATCCATATAGGGGACTCCCAAATGAGGAAACTCATTCCTCCAACACAGGTCTCCACCTTCTCCACAGCTGATAGACAGACTTAGGGAACTGGCTAAAACACACAGAGAGTAAGTGACTTGCTCAGGGTCACACAGCCTGAGTATGTCAGAGGTGGAATTTGAACTAGTCTTATTAGTTTCAAGGCTGACTTGTTATTCACTGCATCACTCTGCCCAATGTTACAGATGTCTAATAACTCAGAGTTTGGAAAGGGACCTCAGGGATCAGCTAGTTGAAGAGTGTTCAACCTTTTTGTGCTCTGGTCGAACGCCTTTGGAAGATGGGGGGGCGGGGAGCCTCTGGATCCTTTCTCAGAATTGTTTTCAAATGTGTCACATAAAATGCATATAATCACAAAAGAAACCACTCATTAAGGAAAATAAAGATGTAATTTTCTTTTTCTCATCCACATTCATAGACCTCCCCTCTCCTGAAATCTGTTGTTGTTGTTGCTCCTGCATTTTCAAAGAGGACTGATGGCATCATGGGTGATGTCTTAACTTGCTTGTGACTGGGATTTGTGAGGCAGAGTTAGCTGCACAAAGCCATCAGCCTCACCTTCTCTTCCTGAGTCATCAAAGTCCAATGACAGGAAGAAAGTCAGGATGACTGGCAAGGGCCCAGGATGCACTGGATGGCCTTGGCATCTTTGATGTCTGACCAAGCTCCTCCACAGAGCCTGCTTTAGCCTCCTTCATGGTTGTTGCAATAAATTGCTCTCACCCATCCATTCTGCCAGGGAAAGTCTTCACATGATCAGAGTAGACATTGGTTTCCTCAACCTGGTTCAGCCTGTCTGCTAAGACGATTTTACCAGGTTGTGGCCACTGAGAATGCTAAAGCTTCTTGGAGTCACAGGTGAGAGTAGGGTGGGGTGTACAGAGTGGTCAGTAAGGACTAGGACCTACTAAAATCTATTGACCAACCCGCCGAGATCCACGGACTCCAGGTTATAAACCACAATGAGGCCAAGCTGTATCTAAGAATTTCCTCTAATTATCTTCATCATTCATCATGATTAAAAAGCATTTATTAAGTACCTACTGCATGCCAGGCACTATACTATGCTAAGCACCAGGGATAGAAAGAAAGGCAAAAACACAAGTCCCTTCCCTCAAGGAGCTCGCATTCTAAAGAGGAGAGACAATGTGCAGACAATTCTGTGCACAGAAATCTATCACACCAACTCACATCTGGGACCCACCCCCATCACCAAATAGCAACATCCAGAATTCCCTGTCCCCATTTGCCTTGTGGAAGTCATGTCTCTCTTGTCTGGAAAGTCCAAATGTTGTCTTTAGCAAAGTAATCCCAAGGTCTGAGGTTTACACACACAGAACCATACCTGAAGCAGGCATCCTTCTGCCTTACCATGTAATCACAGACTGAGAGCTGGAGAGGGCCTCACAGGCCATCTGCTCCTACCCCCTTATTTTATAAAACATCCTAGATTTAGAGCCAAAAGGAGCCTAAGAGGACATCTAATCTGATATCATTTTACAGATGAGGAAACCAAGCCACAGAAAGTCACTGCTCACCCAAAGAAGGGACAGTAAGTGACAAATCCTGAAATTTAATGCAGGCTCTATTGACAACAAATCTAGTCCTCTTTCCATGGAATCAAGCTTGGGCTGTGGGACTGAAAGAATTTTGAGCAAAACATGGGCCTTTTGGATGCTGGTTTTAGTTCAACATGAAGTCTTCGGTGCTATATGTTTGATGATATGGGCTTGGTCCCCACCAGACTGCATTCACCCCAACTGCAACCCAACTTGGTTGTTGGCCTTTCTTTTGTAAGGGAAAGGCTGTGGACCCAGACTGATTTATTTGTTCCATCTCAGAAAAGATCCCCTTGATAGGTCAGCTTTTCAGTCATTGGCAGAGCAACAGTAAGGAGGGTTTCTGGCTATAAATGCAGCCTTCTTTAGTCTATACACAGACCAGGGCTCATATCTTCACAATCTCTCCCATATGGTCCTTCTCTATACCCACTAAAAGCCCACCCTCCCAGTTCAAGCCTTCCTTTCTTCTTACCTAGACAATTATCCTAATAGTTGATTCAATTCAACAAATATTAGGGGCCTACCATATGCCAGGCAGGCCCTGTGTGCAGTGCTTGGAATACAAAGTCCCCAAACTAGCCCCTTTCCTCAGGGAGTTTCCGGTCTATTGTTGGGACACAATGTAGCCACTGAGAAGAAGTAAATATCTCATAGATACAAAAGGATACAAAGTAATTTCAAGAGAGGAGGGGGGGGTGTGAAGAGAGAGAAAGAGAGAAGAGTGATGTGCCATTTCTTTCTCCAGCACATTTTACAGGTGAGGAAACGGAGGCAAACAGGGTTAAGTGACTTGCCCAGGGTCACACAGCTAATAAGTGTCTTGAGTCCAGATGTGAACTCACAAAGATGACCACACTCAAGCCAAAGCTGGGAGACCTAATTTATCTGTCATGTGTACAGAAGCAACTCTGTATCTTTTTAGTTCTTTCAAGTTGATCTATTTCCCAAATAGAGAGGAGATTGTTTCAGTTGGGGTCATCCAGTTACAGTATCCCCTGATTCTTTGATCAACCAAGCAGTAATGCCAATGTTCCTAATCTCTCAGTCCCCATTTGGGTTAATAAATCAACTTGACTTTCATTCTAGCCCAGATGTAATCTTTTATAGCTTAATGATTTGTTCTAACAGACGCTTCCATGGAATATAAACAGTTCCCCAGGATCCAGTGAAGAGTTTTTATTTCTAACTTCTGTTTCTAATTAATTGTGGGCCAATTTGGCTGGACCTTGCTCTACTGTAATCACTCTGAGACTGTACCCTTGGATAGATTCTTAATAATTACCTCCCTAAAGATATTCATGAGGTCAGCGATGGAATTCATGAGAAAAGAGAGAATTTCAATGGAATCAAGGTCTATGAGCTAGAGAAAGAATGAGCACACCTATTTTTGGCTGACTCAATTCAGCAAAGACACACTGAGCACCTACTATGTGCCAGGAACTAGGGATACAAAGACAAAAGGATGTTAATCCCTGCCCTCAAAGAGCTTACATTCTGCAGAAGGAAAACAACAAATGCTGATAAGAAAACATAAAACGCATTAAAGAGTAAAACAAAATAATGTATAAGAGAAAAGCATTAATAACCATTATGGTATAGGGAGGGGAAAGGTTTCCTCTAGAGCAGTGGTTCTCAACCTTTCTAATGCCGTGACCCTTTAACACATTTCCTCATGTTGTGGTGACCCCCAACTATTAAATTATTTTCATTGCTACTTCGTAACTGTAATTTTGCTCCTGTTATGAATCGTAATGTAAATATCTGATAGGCAGGATGTCTTTTCATTGTTACAAACTGAACATAACCCACAGGTTGAGAACCACTGCTTTAGAAGCTGACATCTAAATGTACTTTAAAGAAAAGGAGAGATTCCAAAGGGCAGGGGAGAGGTAGGAGTGCATCCTTGGCAGTACAGACCATAGAGCTCTGAACTTGGAGTCAGGAAGACTGGAGTTCTAATCCTACCTCACACACTTACTTAGCTATGGGACCTCAAGCAATTTCTCTACATCTCAGTGTTCTCATCTGTGATATGAGGATAAGAATAGCATCTACCTCACAGAGTTGTTGTGAGAGTCTGATGGCATAACACACACAAAGCTTGAAGAAATGCAGAAATGTTGGCTGTTATTATTACCATTAACTCTAGAGGCTTCCTGAAGGGGACAGTCCATGAGCTGAGCCTTGAAGGGCAAGACTGGGGAAGGAGAGCATTCCAAAGTTGGGGAAACATTCTACATAGAAGCTTGGAGACAAAAGACAAAATCAAGCCCTCCTCCTGAAAATTCCCAAGGAAAAGACCAGAGGATTCATATTAGCCATCAGCTGGGGAAGTGCCTCTCAGGAGGGCAGTGAAGGTCGCCCTCAAGTTCCTAGCTTGGAAAAATGATGGCAATGCCATTTCCAATTCAGCACTAGGCTGGGAAGGTTGCAAATTAATTACAATTATGCCTTCTTTGTGCCAAGTGATAATTTACTGCAATTAATTATCAGAAGATATACTGCTGTCAATTATGATACTTGTTCTTGGAAAAGGGTGGAGGGGAAGGAGCCGTTTGCACAAGGGAACTGAAATCTCTAACTAAGTTATATTTTGCTTTTTTTTTATTTCTAATTAAGCTATTATCATTTGTTTTCATTATGTCAAACACAATAGAGAAACCAACAATGTTTCCTTACTCTTTTTCTTAATCTCCTCACTATCTCAACTTTCCCCCAGTCAACAGTCCCATTGTTACACCTGCAAGTTGTACAGAGAGTAAGGAACCCTTCAGAATTAATGAGTGCAGCTGTGTTCTCTCCAACATGCCACACTTGTGAAAGAGACCTCTTTAAAGTACCATTATCACAATATTGATAGAGTTATTTATAGGACTGCAAACGTTCCCAGTCATAACAGAGGACTTGTTAACCCTATTGCTGCTCACGTTGTTGCCATCTCCTGGCCCCCATCCAGACCTTGTGATCAAGCACCAGGTGGACTGATGTTTCTCCACCAATGAACTTAAAAAAAGATATTGGGAAAACTTCTCCCAGACAAGGTTAGAGAGAGAAAAGATGCAGGAATCCAAGGACCCCAACTCAAATCCTAAAAAGTAGTCGATAGGTTTGACTTTAGACAAGTTGCTTGACCTCTAGGCTTTGGGTTCATCATTTACAAAGGGGGAGGGTTGGACCAAACTGGACTACTTCTCATACACAGAAGTCATCTCTCACCTCCACACCTTTGCATAGACTGCCCTTCCTTCTCACCTCTACCTTTGGAATCCCTAGCTCCCTTCAATACTCAGCTCTAGTTCTATCTCCTTTTTACCATCTTTCCTCATCCCCCCAATTGTTAGTGTCCCCCATTTACCACCAAATTGTTTTTCATTTTTATGGGTTGTTTCCCCAATAGAAAGTTAGCTCCCTATATCTCCAGTAACTAGCACCATGTACACATTAACAAATGTGTCTTGGATTCAATAGTTAATCTCTAAGACCCCTTCAAAGTATCAATAATATGATTCTAGGGGCGGGGTCAAACTGCAACTATTAGACTAGGCAAAGTGTCTCCTTGGCTCTCTCTCTCTCCCTTTATCTCTGCTTCTCTTTCTCTCCTCATCTCCATCCACTCCTCTACTCTCCATCCAATGATGATGGCAGGATGCAGTTCTCCTCTTCCTTTTTCCTTTCCCTCACCCCTTGGGGTTGATGAAGAGGATGCTATGCAGAAGAAACCAGCAACACAAAGCAAACAGATGAAGGTTGTGGCCAACAGGCGTCCCATTGACATAGAAGCCTAGCTGAGAAGGAAAGATTACAAAATGGTGCATATCTGTCCCCCACCCAACCAAATCCAAGAGAGTGAGTAGGCATTAGGAAACAGTATGAGGTTTAGAAGCTGTCTGACCAGTGAATGCCCCATCCCTAGCCAAACTGCTCCTTCTATTACACAAACACAGCCTAAATCATTCCAGGCAGTCTTGGGACAGGTGGGGAGTGGAATAATAGGCAGGCATTATACATATAAGCCTACCTACTATCTCAGGTGGGTTCATGCTCCTCACTGGGATTGTCCAGAGCACATGGACCTTGTCTGGGTCACTACTAGTCCTAGACCCAACCTCCTCCCCACCCCACACCCTGCCACCTGGACCTAACAGGAAACTCAAGAGATAGTTTCTCAGAGCACGTGCAGATGTGTGTGCTTTGTCCCTTCTGCCAACATGTGAGGAATGGCATGAAGGCAAGCATGGCTGAATCTTAGAATAGATGGAGGGGAGAAGCATGTGAGAAGATGAGGCATGTAGGAAGGGGCTGGGCTGGAAAGGGCTTTAAAGGCCAAACAAAGAACTTCCTATTTTCTCCTGGAGGTATTGGGCAGCCACAGGAAATATTAAGAGAAAGGATAACATGATCAAACTTGCACTCTGGCATCTGAATGAAGGAAGAATTAGACTGGGAAGGGGGGCAAGGAGGATGGGATTTAAGGCAGGGAGACCAACCAAAAGGCCATTGCACTGGTCTGGACAAGAGATTACAAGAGTTTGACCTAGGGTGTCAAATGTGTCATTGGAGAGAAGGGGGGGGGGGTATTGGAGAAAGATTCTCAAGGTAGAAATGACCATATCTGGCAGTTGCTTGGGCCTCTGAGGATTCCAGGACAACACCAAGGTTGAGAGCCCAGGTGACTAGAAGGCTGGCAGTATCCACAACAGTAATAAGAAAAGCAGCCTTTTCGCAAGTTTGGCAGTAAGTCCTAGGAAAATTCACTCCTCTGCTCCCCTTCCATTAGTCCTGTCCCTTTGCTCAAAATATTTTTTAATTTACATGTCTGTATACATGTCACAGGAGCAGTTAGTTGGGATAGAGTGCCAAGCCTGGAGTCAGGAAGACCCAAGTTCAAAAGTGTCTTCCAGTACACCCTAGCTGTGTGACCCTGGACAGGTCACTTCACCTTGTTTCCCTCAGATTCCTGAAGTATAAAATGAGCTAGAGAAGGAAATGGCAAACCACTGCAGTATCTTTGCCAAGAAAATCCCAAATGGAGTCACAGAGAGTCAGACACAACTGAAAAAAAAAAAAAAGCTGAGCCATACATGTTGTATTTCCTCAGTAAATCTGTAAACTCTCTGAGGGCAAGGACTTCTTCATTCTGGTCTTTGTGACTCTGGCACCGGACACAAGGCCTAGCACATAAGTAAAGATTTAGAAAGCATTCACTGAATTGAACTCTAGGCAGGAGGAATGGCCAAAGGAAAGCATGAAGTGAGGAAATGAGTTCACACATAGGATGTGGCTTTAAGAAACTGCACAATTACAATGTGGGGAAGTCATGATTAGGCAGCACTTGCTCTGATAAAGATCTTGAGGTTTCAGTGGACTACAGGCTTAGTAGAAAACAACACTTATGATTTCTCCACCCCACCCCCCTCCCTGCCAGGAAAGCCAGTGTGATCTTGGGGTACATCATGAGAAGCTCACTTTCCAGGAACAGGAGTTGGTCATCTACTCTCATCCGCTCTGTTCCAGCTACATCTGGAGTATTGTGTTCAGTTCCAAGCACCAGAGTTTGGGGGAGGAAGGAAAGAGAGGGAAGAGATATTTGTATTGTACCTACTATGTGCCAGGCACAGTGCTAAACACTCCAAATACTATGTCATTTGATCCTCACATCCAGCCTGTTAGGGTCTGATCCCTGTCTTACAGGTGAGGAAACTGACATCCACAGAGCCAGAGTTACCCAGGAGGCAAGCTGAGGAAGTTATGTCAGTCAGTTCATATTAACAAACTGGACACCATGGAGAGGAAGGCAGTTGAGATAGTGAAGGGCCTCACGTTCATTCCAAACGAAGATCAGCCGGAGGAACTGGAAAGACAGCCTCTATATGTAAAGTGCAAACCTGAAACTCTTTATTGCTTCTGGCCATTATAGCTATTCTCCAAGTTGGGGTTACTTAGGCTATGCTCATCCCACAGCATGGAAGTCCTCAGGCAAAGGCTGGTTGATCACTCGTCAGGGACACTATTCAGGGTGCCCTCATAAATAAACATCCTTCCAACAATAAGATTGTGTGACCTGGTGATTCTGAGGAGAGTCAGGATTTGGACTTGAGTCTACCTACCTAGGTGGTACCGGGTTTAGAATCAGGAAGGCCCCATTTCATGAGTTCAAAGCTGGCCTCAGACACTTACTAGCTGTGTGACCCTGGGTAAGTCACTTCGCCCTGGTTGGCTCAATTTCCTCATCTGTAAAATGAACTACAGAAGGCAACAGCAAACCAGTCCAGTATCTCTGCCAAGAAAACCCCAAATCCGTTTACAAAGACTTGAGCACAAGTAAACAACTTCCTAATTCACACTTCATTTAAAACCTTTCACATTCTGGTTCTATGCCACCTTTTCAGTATTTCACATTCTCCACACATCCCTATTCCTAACAAACTGGGCTACTTGCTGTCCCTAGCCTCAGCTTTCTATTTCCCACCTTCCCACCTTTGTTTGAGCTGTTCCCCCATCTACACTGTGCTCCTTGCTCACTTTGTCCTTTTAGAATTCCTAGCTTCATCCAAATTTGCACAAAGTCTCTCATGTTCCCCTTACTTGTAAGTACCCTCACCCAATGGAAATGACCATGTGTTGTCTGGTTGGTTTAGCTGTTGTACCTCTCAGTAGAATGTCAGTTCACTGAAGGTAGGGTTCTTTCACTTTGACCTATCATGGGTGCCCCCCCCCCACACACACACACACAGTGGATGTACAAGAAATGTTTGTTCTATTGGATCCAACTAGAGACAGGTCTTGTGACATTAAACCCAGTTCTCTTTCCACATGACCAAGTGCCTTTGGCTACTTCCATCCAAACCTTGGGCTGAACTCCAAGGAATACACGTTTTGAGTCATGATCCCAAAGCCCACCCTTGTAATTCATTTCCTATTCCCAGAGAATCTCCCAATTCCTCATTAGCCATGCCCTTGGCCAAGAGCAATAGAGCAAACACAACCTCCCTCAAATGACACAATAGTCAGAGAGCAAAGGAGACTTTCAAAAGGTCATTTTAACATCAAAAAGGTAGTAATTAATGCATGAACATTTTTTAAAAGAAAGAAACCTGAGGATGTTCTATTCAGCATCCTGAGAACCAAGTTAAAAGGATCCTCAAAGGTCAACCTTTTCATTTACAGATGAGGAAATCAAGGCCCAGAGAGGGCAAGATGCTTGGCAAAGTCACACAGCCATTGAACAGTAAAGCCAGGTCTGTGAACCTGCTCTCATAGATGACAGCAATAATTCAACAAAGGTTGGCATATTGGCTACAAATATGAGTTGGTATGATATTAAATGAAGCAAAAGTGAAAATGGTGCTATATTCCAATGTCCCAAAGAATTGCCATGATCAGGAGGTACTCTAGGTTTTTTAATTTGGGGGGATGCCTGGAACAAAAATGAAAGTATTTTTGTCCATGTTCTTCTAGCTGTGGTTTTCCTCATGAGAATTCCTGATTCTCTTTAAGGCTGGATATTTTCTTAATCTTTGTCGATTTGAGCCAACTTCTCACATGTGAAAAAAGGCTTTTTTCAGTTGGTCACAAGACCATCTTTTGAAGGATGTCCCAGTTGGAAAGACCCATTTCTGATTTTCGTCTATCTATTCATGTCTCCCCCAAAATGTTCATAGGGTTTTCATCCACAAATATTTATTGAGATTCCTAATGGGGACCATGTGGTATAAGGATGGTCCCTTGAGAGCCCCAGTGCTTCTGCCATTAGCTAATAATAATAATAGCCCACTAGATGCCATGGTGGACAAAAGATCTCACTTAAAGACAGTTGGACTCCTGCCTCACATACTTATTACTCACATGACCCTGGGAAAGGCGCTTAACCTCTCTGTCCCTCAGTTTCCTTATCTGTAACATGGGAATAGTAAGAACACCTACCACACAGGGTGGTTGTAAAGATCAATTGAGACAACATTTGGAAAGTGCTTTGCAAATCTTAAGATTCTATAGAAGTATTTGCTACTATCATGATTTCTGTAAGGTTGGCAAGGCACTTGACAGATTATCTCATTTAATAACCACTCATCAATAAAACATTAGAGGGAAGACAGGAGAGGGGAAGAGACGATGAGATGGAGAACAGCTAAATGATTGGCCTAAAATAAGGGATATGGCAGTAAATGTTTAACAACCGGCTCTCCAAAAAGGCTACACACTCTTGAGTTTAATCTGCATTTTTATTAAAATTTTCTATAGCACTTTCTTAAGTCTAGACAATCCACAAAACAATAAATCAAGGCCAAATGTGTAACACTTGCCAATTCATAAGGTGGAAATATTAAAGTTAAACAGTTGGCTAGCAGCAAAGTCTGGATCCCAACCTTTTAGAGTCCCTCACAGCTCCTGATAGCTGAGCCTATAGTTCCTGTCAAAGTAGAAGCCTGCATCTTTCTCTCCTGGTAGAATCAAATCCTTCTGAGTTCTTGATCTTATTCTTAGCAAAGGAGAAGGTGTAGGAACTAATCTTCCTCTGGAAGAGCTGTCTGCCTCACCTTGAATGTCAGAATTGCCCAGCCTTGGGAAAGACTTGGGAAAAGGAGGTTTTGATCCACTCCCTTCTACAAATCTTATTATAGTTTCATGTGATCTGTTCCAAGAGGGGGCAGCTAGGTGGTGCTGCAGTAGATAGAGCATTGGGCCTGCAGTCAAGAAGACTCCTCTTCCTGAGTTCAAATCTGACCTTAGACACTTGCTAACCATGTGACCCTGAGCAAGTCACTTCACCCTGTTTCCCTCAGTTTCCTCATCTGTAAAATGAACTGAAGCAGAAAATGGCAAACCTCTCCAGTATCTCTGCTGAGAAAACCTGAAATGGGTCCACAGAGAGTTGGACATGGCTGAAATGACTGAACAGCATCCCAAGAAGACATCTTTTTGTTACTTCCCATAGGCCCTTTGGTAATATATCTAAGAGAGTAGGAACTCATTTATCTAACACCTTCACAAAATGATCAGGAAAAGTGAATATGTCCCAGATAGCTAAAACTCCCTACTTCGAATGCCAAAACAGTTCATTCCAGCCCTTTGGTCCAAATATCTCTCATCTTTGAAGCAGCACCATGCAAGGGAAAGAGCCATGAATTTACAATCAAAGGTCCTGTGTTCAAATTCTGCCTCAGTCACTCATTACCTCTATATACCTCATTGACCTCTTGGTCAAGTCACTTAAAATCTCTTATCCTCAATTTCTTCATCTGTAGAATAAAGGGATTTGACTCAATGGTCTCAAAGATATCTCTAACTCTAAATCTGTGGTCCTGTGAATGTAACTGAAATGATGGACTGTGTTTTATATAAAATATGTATCTCCCCTCAAATCTAACATAAAGGTCTACATGAAGCAGACAGTTAAGAAATATTATTTGAATGGAGTGGAATGGAATGGATGCCTGGGTCTCAGCTAGAAGTCTCCAATTCCCTTCCCTGGCTACTTATGTCTTCTCATGACCATTGCTGGGTCTCCATTAGGACAGAAACCCTACAGGTGCTCCCACTCGGAGCTTGAGATCATAAGCTCATAGGACCTTGTGTGGTGGAATGTATGGCATTGGAAAGACATTGGTTCAAATTCCTACATTGATACTAACTGTATGGCCCTGGACAAGTCACCCAAATTCTCTGAGCCTGGATTTCCTCATCTGTGATGTGATGGCAATGCCTGTAGCATGGTCATGAGGTTCAAACGAGATTCTCTATACAAAGCATTTGGTGAATTTTAAAGTGACTTAAATCCATTATTACCTATGTTGTGCCAAAGGAAGCAAGAAAGAGATCCCCAGAGCAATTTTGGAAGTGGATTTTATTTAGTGCATGCTCTTCGGGGCTACATCTTACCTTGCCCAAATCAAATAGGCTTGACCAAGGGAAGACCACTGATATATATATGGTCCCCCCAACTCTTAATGGTCAGGGATTTCATAATAAGAGGCTTACAGCAGGGACTGGCTAGTACACATTTTGATTTTCCCGGGCACAGGGAAACCTTTGGGGGGTCCTGCAGCCAACTAGTCTATTTCCATGAAAAAGAACAGGAAGAAGATAGCTGGCTACAGCAGAATGGGGGAAGGGGAAGGGATCAGGGGAGGCAGGTGAGGTCAAGTACAACACCTAGAGTGCTTTGGTCTCTGCCCATTCCGATCCATGCTCCCCATGACTACCAAAGTGACTAGGTCAACCTCCTATTGGGTCATCTCTAGCAGTTCCCCACTTCCCCCAGGGTCAAAGAGAGCCTCTTTGGACATTTAAAGCTCTTCCCCCTCTGGCTCCTTCCCATCTTTTGGGCTTCTTACACTTTACTCCCCTGCATAGCCTCTCGAGTCTAATTGTGCTGTCCTTTGGCTGTTCTTCCCTTGGTACTCTATTTCCCCTCTCTATGTTTTGTACTGGTTTTCCCTCAGGTCTGGAGCACTATTCCTCCTCATCTCTAGTCCCTAGCCTCTCTGGCTTTCTTCATGACTTGGTTCAAATCTCACCTTTTGCAGAAGATTTTTCCTGGCTCCCCAACTACTAACGCCTTCCCCTCCCATGGTACCTTTCATCTGCTCCCTGTCTAGTTATATGCATACTGTTACCTCCACTACAATGCAAGGTCCTGGATCAAAGGATGTCTGTTGCTTAGCACAGGAACTGGCATATAGTGAGAATGAAATAGATGTTAATTGATAGATTGCTAGTGTCGGAAGGGGGATGGGGACCCTCTCAGCATCTCAGCCCACACCTGCAGTACTGTCTCTAGCTCCAGGCACCATACCCTTGCCAAATCAAAGTGAATGCAAAGAGTGGATGGCATGATGCAGTGGGGTGTGTATTTTTCCTTCTTTCATCAATCCAGATCCTGGCTCACTGGTGACCCTCTCAAACCTTGAGTTTCCACTACTCCTCCATGCCTACCAAACCCTACAGCACTACCACCATCATTTCCTCCCCACCCCCAAAAGCCAGGATGGTATTTTTTTTTTTTACCCATCCCTTTCTATGCCTCCCAGATAATAGGCAACTGAGCATCAGATTGGTAGAATAAAAAGAATACTCACTGGACTTGGAGTCAAGAACTCTAGGTTCAAATCCCAGCTTTAATACTTATTAGCTGTATGGCTAGGGCACTTAGACAGCACAAAGGATAGAGCACCAGGCCTGGAGTCAGGAAGACATGAGCTCAAATATGACCTCAGACACTTACTGGCTGCATGACCCCAGGCAAACTACTTCACCTCAGCTTCCTCCCCTGTAAAATGGGGGCATTAATAACACTTACCTCCTCCCTGTAAAGTGGAAATAATAATAGCACCTCCACCCAGGGATGAAATGGGATATTTGTAGTGTAACTATATGAATATTCGTCATCATTGTTATTGAAGCAAGTCTATTAACCTTCGAGGTTCATTGCTTTTGCTGTAAAGTGATTGCGGTCCTGAAAGTTGTGATTGTAGTTCGGAGAGTCGTGAGGAGAGCTTTGTACCCCTCCTGGAAGATGCCTCTCATGGTACACTCACATCCCCCGGGTTAGGGCCGAGAACTGCTGAATCATCAGGTTGTTTGACATTTTTTGCTAGGAGGAGACTCAGTGAGGAATTGGGTGGTGGGGAGAGAGTCACCTGATGAAAAACTGATAGAGGAAGGCAGCAGTTGATAAAGGTTCTTGAAATTCAGGTCTGATCTTTTACCAAATACAAGACCTCCCCCACTCTTTGCTTCCCTCTTGCCTTTAAATCTTTCTCAGCCTAGACCTTGGTATTTAACTCAGTCCTAGATCCATGGCCAGGAGCTGCCAGGCAGGGTTGTTCTTGACAGACCCAACATTTAACTAGGGAAAATGTTTTAGAGATGGGAATTCCTAGTGCAGGGAAGAAATTTCATGAGGAGCAAGCTATGTGTTCTCAATCTAGGAATAAGCTGGCATCAGGAAACTGCAAAGGTTTCCAACTTTTCCTGTTAAAGGTCTTCCTTTAAAAAGAAAACTTATATTTCCAGAACAACAGACAGAGCTATATTTAAATATAAATGCCTAAAGATGCAAAGGAAAAGGTAGTTGGATTATCTACAGATACAGCACAATGATATGAAGGCAGGGTGGTTCAATGAGTAGAACACTGGCCATAAGTCAGAGGACAAGGGTTGGAATCCTGAGTGTGTGCTGGAGACCACAGGAACCTTAGAAAGCTACTAGTGAGTCTAATCGAAGCCTGAATGTGTGCCTCCTCATTGACAGAGCCAACGAGTGGTCATCCAGCCTTTGCTTGAAGACCGTCATGAGGGAAGTATCCTCCACCTCAGGAGGCAGCCTATTCCTCTTTGGGATAGCTCTCATAGTTAGGAAGTTTTCTCCTGTTTCAAATCTAAATCTGCCTCCTTGTAATGTCCACTCATTCCTTTCTAAACTGGGGGGAAAGGGGTAATGGTAGCTATCTTCAATTCTTTAAAGGGTTGCGACAGTTTATATGGCACTTAATTCATCCCATATACTGTGCTAAGCACCTTACAATTATTATCTCATTTGATTCTCACAACAACCCTGGTACATGCTATTATTGTTCCCATTTTACAGATCTGGGAACTGAGGCAAAGAGATGAAGGGACGTGCTAAGGGTCATATAAGTCGTGAGTGTCTGAGGCCAAACTGGAACTCAGGTCTTCTACACTCCTAGCTGTCTCAAGGTTCTATTAACCCACCATTATTATTAACCTCAATTATTGTACCATGGGACACTGTATTGCCATGGTCACAAGTCACTTCACCCCTGCTAGGTTTCATTTTTTCCTCTCCTGTTCAGAGGGATAATAATATCTCAAGGACCTACCTCACTGGGTTGTTATGAGGAAGACACCTTGTCAATCTGTGTCAATGTAAATTGCTATTATTGCCATTAATGCTGGGCTACAATTTAGCAGGGCCATTGATAGGACTGCTTGCCCTCCTAGCAAGTAGTCCTAGATGTCTGTGTTTTAAAATCTGTGACTATTCCTTGCCAATTTTTTATTCCTTCTAAAATGTCAATTATTGTTTTTTGATGTTTAAGAAGAGTCTTACTCGGATGACATGCCTCACCCACCTTCTAATTTGTTATTCTTAATCAGTGGTGAATTGCAAGACCAAATAACCTACTTTATTAGAACTACAGGTAAAGAAAGAGTAAATTGGTATCACATGTTAAGTACATGAGCTTTGTAACAACTATTCCATCACCACTACCTTTTTCTGCCTATTCCATAGAGAAGCTATGTTCAGGAGGGCTAACACTGCCAGCAGTCTGATCTCTGGTTCAATGGGGACTTTCACTAGCTGGCAAAATCTGCCAAAGACCCCAGGCCTTGAAAAGACTGCATTACCACCCTTCCAATTCTTTGTGATGCTAGTCAAATTGCACCTCCTGGACCAGTTATTTAGTAGTAATAATAATACTAACAATTAATATTTATAGGATAATAGTAGGCTGGCAAAGTGCTTTTTTAAAAAAATCAGAACTATGACTTTCTTGGGCTCTATCAGCACCTGGCCTCCAACTTATTGTCCTGGAGAGATGTCTGGCAAATTGAGAGATGAAGTAGCATAGCCAAACCAGGCAACCAGCATGTAGATGTCAGAGGCAGGAAGGAGTCAGTCTGAGCCTTCCTGGTACCAAGACCAGCTCTTTAGCCTTTGCATACACTGCCTCTAGTCAGCATACATATTACCATTTAATTTATTCCCTTGTTAATAGAGTTGCTGGTCTGGCCTCAGACCCTATCTATGTGGCCCTGGACAAGTCAGAACCTCTCAGACTCAGTTTCCTCATCTGTAAAATGGAGTGCCTAGGTCAGGGTGAGGCTCAAATGAGGTTATATTTGTAAAGCACTTTTCAGTCCTTAAAGCACTATGCAAATGCTAGCTATAATAATTATTATCAGATAACTGTTATTGTTTTATTAATAATACTAAAAATTAAAATTAATAAAATAATTATCATTATTGAAATAATTATAAGTACTGCATATGTTTTCGTAGGCATGATTTCCATCTTGTAACATACAGCTCATGTTCTGTTGAATCCTGATTTTCCAAAACTTTCTCCCTTGAACACATGGAAATTGAAATTCAAAGCTTAATTGATTTTTCCAGTGTCACATAGATAATAAGGAGAGGGTCAGGGGCTGGAATTCACTGAGTATGTCACAAGCATTTATTAAACATCTGTTAAGTGCCAGGCATTGTCCTAGGTACTTTGGATGCAAAGAGATCTCTCTCTCTCTCTCTCTCTCTCTCTCTCTCTCTCTCTCTCTCTCTCTCTCTCACACACACACACACACACACACACACACACACACACACACACACACACACGCACATACATATCCCCGCAGTCCCTCCCCTCAAGAAGGCTACATTCTAACAGAATTCAGGTCACAGAATCACAGGTTTACACAATCTCCAAGTTAGAAGGGTCCTCAGAGGAACCCAAACCTGAACAAGATTCCTTCCTACAACTATTCCCCATGGGTGATCATCCAACCCCTGTTTAAAGACCTCTAGAGAAGGGGAACCACTAATCTCCCCAGACAGCCCATCCCACTGCTGGACAGCGATCATCGTCAGGTAGTGAGAGTTTCATTTCCTGAAGCCTAACTTTGCCTTTTTGCAATTTCTTTTTATTTCTCCCAGCTTTGCCTTCTGAAGCTAAACCAGTCAAACCCTTCCTCCACATTATAGCCCTGCAAATACTTGAAGACAGTTGGTTATCTTGTTCTCTCCCACCCCCACCCTCACACCCAGGTTTCTTTTCTACTTTCTTATCAACTCCAGTTCTTTCTGATGCCTTCTACAGAGCTCCGACACTATTGTCCAGCCTCTTGAATCTAAGAGGAAGAAGGGAGTTCACTTTCTCTTTATGGAAAATATCTTGCCACCAGGCCTCCAGGAGAAAGCAGGGCTCTGCTTACATGGTGTGAATATGTATTGTATGGTTATTAAAAGGTTACTTAACAGGTCTTAAAGCCAAGTGATCTGATGGAGACAAGGTGGATTTATGAGCAACCCGATGTTCACATGCAGCATGTCAAAGTGTGCAAGCTTGGTCAGATTTCTGAATTCTGGTCTGTTAAAATGTAATATTGAAAAAGTGGGAGCTGAGATCATTACTGTCTCTGTTAGCAATAACTGATATTGTGGCAGATAGCCAACATTATTAGAAGGAAGAGAATGAAACAGATTGAAGCTAGCAAGGACCCAGACACTTTGTAGGGCTCACAGACAGATCTTTGCTTGTCTGGGAGATGTACTGAGGTGCCACGTATGGGATGGGATTCTGGACTTGGCATGGAGATGCTCACTGCCTGGATGACCTTGGGCAAGTCATTCATCCTTGGTGGCCTCATTGTCCTCATCTGTAGAATGAAAGGGTTAGGCTAGATGGTTTCTGAGGTACCTTCTAGCTCTGGGTCTGTGATCCTATGATAAGTAAGGTGGGGGAATGAATAGCTGCTGGATTAGGAGTCAGGAAGACTTGAGTTTGAATTCTGCCTCAGATACTAGCTATGTGACCCTGGGTGAGTCACATAACCTCTCTGTACCTCAGTTTCCTCATCCATAAAAAGATGAGAATAATAGCACCTACCTCCCAGGGTTGGGAGGATTAACTGAGATAATATTTGTAAAATATCGTATATAGTGTCGAGAATGTAGTAAATATGTTTCATAAATGTTTATTTCCTTCCTTCAGATCATCATCATCATCATCATTCTCATTCTATGATTGATCCTGTGGAAACCGACATTTGAATCCTGGCTCTGAATTATCTTTGAGGCTCAGTTTCATTATCTGTACAATGGGCATAGTCATATCCATAATAGCTACGTCATTGTTCCAAAGTTCAGATGAGCTTGTCAGTAAAGTTCTTTGTTAAGCCTTAAAGCCTTCTCTAAATGATATCAATGTTCATCATCACTATTTTCTGAAGCTTCCCTTTTCTTTAAAGAAAAACAGTTCTAGGGTAAGAGGTATATATCCCATGTGTGGAAGAGGTATATTTCTTCTAATGGAGGCTAATTTTTTTCCAGCAAGGGCCTTGGCTACATACCATGTGGTTCTGTTCCTTTCTAGGTTATGTGTTTTCCAAGACTAACTTGAAAATGTAGCATTCATGTTCAATATAAAAAAGAACTTTCTAACAAGGCTATTCAACAAAGAGACTGGCTCATGGCCTCTTCCTGTGTCCCCATGAGAGGGTTTCTATGCATCTCCTTTCCTCATAGAGTCAGAGATCTGGAGCTCAAAGGGAGCCCAGTAAACATTTGCCCCAACCCCCTCATGTTGCCAATAAAGAAACTGAGACTTCGGCCATACAGGTACTATCAGAAGTGGCATTTGAACACAGGGCTTTTTCCACTGAGTGCCATGCTTCTGCCTGCATCCTGGATAGTTCCATCTTGCAGAGAATTTCAGCTGAAATGGCCCTCAGGAATGTGAGAGCAGGAACTGGTTTTTTACTCTCTTTGTATCCCTAAGACTCAGTGCCTGGCACATGGTAAGCACTTAACCAGCTGAAAAGCTCACTCTCCCTGAAGAAGGCAGTAAAAGAAATAGTAGAAGCTTCTTTTATTTCTTCTCCCAGAAAAAAAAAAAATTGGTCACGCACATTTGCAGAATGACTATTTACCGAACTCAGTAATAGAGGTAATTCCATTTTCTAAATTGGGCACTCTAAGAGTTATTCATTGAGAAAAGATAATATCTAAGTGTTCTACATATCCATTAATAATAATAGTATCTAATATTGGTACAGTATTTTGCAAATAGGAAGGATGACAGAGCAGATAGGAAGGACTTGTTCAAATCCTGCCTTGGATACACATAGGTTGTATGACCCAGGACAAGTCACCTAACCTGTCAATATTCTAAGCTGCAGAGAAGGTGGTGACCTTCCAATATTAGTGATGCCAATGACATCCCTATCCTATATCCCAGTCATTTCATTCATATAATAAGCCAGAAACACCTAGATGAGGAATATCCTGCATTAATCATGCAGCCCAAATCTGCCTTGGGGAGCAATTGTTGTAGTTCTTGTCATTGAACTAAGCTAGAGCCTGGGAACACCAAAACCAATTCCAGAGTCCAAAGAGAGGGACTTCTCTTGTCTGTGGACTGTATGGCAGACTTTCTCCTTCATTTCCTAACACTTCATCAGGTTTTTGTGTCTTCTAAAATCATATATTCCCAAGGTCAGAGGGGACTGAGAAAGGTCATCCTGGGAACATTTAAACTAGACCAGCAGAACCAAGTTTGACACAAAGGAAAAATGGGCAGTGATCTACGTGATAGAAATTGAGAAGGGGTTAAAAGGTCCCCTGTTCTCAAATTTTAAAGGTCATCTTAAAGTCTATACTCTGCTGCTATGTATGTAACCCAACATCCTCCTTCATTCCCTCCCTCCCTCCCTCCTTCCTTCTTCCTCTCCTTCCCTTCTCCCTTTTTTCTTTTCTCTCCTTCTCTTCCTCCCTCCCTCCTTTCTTCCTCCTTCCTCACCTCCCCCTTTCCTTTCTTCTTTACCTCCTTCCTTTTTTTTTCCTTTTTTTCCCTTTCTTTCTTCATCTCTTCCTCAGGTGATAATCTCTAAGACTATAAATTGACATAGAGTAGATACTTGTTTATTACTAATACTAATTTATTGATGAGTTATAGATGAATTCCTTATCTGTATCAGTGCAAGAAGTTTTCAGAACTTTCTGACACCAGTGAAATGAGAGAGAGGGAAGGAGGGAGAGAGGGAGGGAGAGAGAGAGAGAGAGAGAGAGAGAGAGAGCTGCATTGTTGACTCATCTTGTTATGCACTAGGACTCTGAACACTTTTTTTGCCTCAGTCATGCACAGTGTCCTTGAAGAAAGGTGACATTTCTGGGTTCTTCCATCTCTATCCCATGGTAACTCAATGGCCTTTATCTCTCCTGAATTTCAGCTTGACACCCATTTTCTGTTTTCTTCTGATATCCATTCTTACTGATTAAGGAAATTTTGGGTTCTGATATCACTCTGCAGAATTCCAGAAACCTTCACTGCCTCCTCTCTCCTTCTCTTTATTCCTGTGCCAGTTGACCCTCCCCTACATATTAGGGGAAAGAGATGAGAGAGACAATGACAGAAATACACAGAGAGAAATGAAACAGAGATAGAAAAAGAAAGTGGGCAGAAGATTGAGGGAGAGAGGACAGGGAAGGAGAGAGGAGAGGAGGAGGGGAAGGAGGAAGGAGAAAAGGAGAGGGAGAGAGAGAGAATTACAGATTGACACAGTCTGAATAATTAAAGGGCACATCTCTTGTCCATTAGTCTAGGTGGACAACAGAGACAGGGAATTACTGGGGCCAGACCCTATAGAAAGCTACTGTGCTCATCCTTGGTTTCTGTGAAATTGATCCCCTTTCCTCTTAGCATCTCCACACTGAGTTGACCACACTCATTCCTCCCTCATCTCGGTTGTCCAATTGCCCTGCTGCCATATTTCTCTTAGCTCACACATAGATCCTGGAATCTTGGAGCTGGAGAGGACAGGATTTGGGGGATAATTTAGTCCTTCCCTCTCTCATCTTACAGATGGGGAAACTGAAGCCCAGAGAGGGGAGCTGTTTCACTCAAGGTCACATGTACAATTGCAAAATTGGGACCACATCAACCACATTCATTCCTTCAATTATTCATTCAATTAATATTTTAATGTGTCTACTATGTGTAAAGCATTGTGTTAAGTGCCAAGGAAAAATGGAAAATTCAGATAAGCCTCTGCCCTCCTGAGTTTCAAGCTCATCCCCCCAACCCTGACTCCCAATAAGACACTTGTCACATTATCTAGACTTATTTAGCCATTACTTAAGTATGTGCATTAAAAATGCCAAAGCATTCCTATAAAGTCATTCCTGAAATAATGAAACCTTTTCAAAAACATAGCCAAAAAATTGAGTTGCTGGAGAAATAAATCTCAGAATTCCTTCCCTTAATCCCAAATTAAGTAATCTAGAGGTAAAAATCCTGGAAATTTGGGTTTGCTCCAGCACTAACTCATTGTGGGGGATTCAGTAATTCAATTCACTGAGTCTTCGTTTCCTTCTCTGTAGAATGGGGCCATAATCCTGCCTCCCTCTCTCCCAGGCTTGTCAGCTCAATAAGGCATTCAGCAAGCATTTGTTGTCTTCAGAACATGTAATGTATGAGCAAGTGCTTGAAAAAAATATAAAGCTATATAAATGCAAGGGACTTTTATTATCCCCAGCTCTGCTGCAATGCAGCAAGAACTTGGATGGTGTTTACTCCTTGGGAGAAAGACAAAGAGGCAGCTGTCACAGGCTGTTTCCCTCTCCCTTGTTCTCTCCATTGCCTTTTGTACTTGTCTCATGAAGACCTGGCCCCTTGGAGGCATTAACCCTCAACAAACTGAAGGTTTATCTTCATCAATTAATAAGGATTTCAAATCAACAACCATGCCACAGAATCACAGGATATCCAAGCAGAATGAGAATTCAGACTCCAGCCCAGCCTAGACCCTCTCAAAGAAGCCTTCTGTAACATCTCTATTTATAAAGAACTATGGGTAATTCACTGCCAGACTCTGGAAAAACAAGGAAAACACAAGGGAAAACCTCCCTGGTCAGAGAGTCCAACTGCTACTCAATCAGGAGTCCCTTCTACAATATCCCTGATCAATGGTCCAATAAACTGCTTGAAGACTTTCATTGATGGGGAGTTCTAGACACCTCTGGCTGCTGGGAAATTCTTGGATTTTTCATAAGTAAAGTCTAAATCTACCTCTATGTAACTTCTATCTACCACTTCTAGTCTTGCTAATTGTATTACAATTTGGAGGTAGGAGTGGGAAAGGAACCCCCCCCCCCCAAAAGGATTCTAAAAGTCATATATTTATAAATTTGAACCTGGAAAGGACCTAAGAGGTCATCCAGCATAGTCCCTTCATTTTACAGTGGAGGAAACTGAGCCAAGGGTCTTCTTCATTAATAGAAATGAATAGGTCATTCCACTATGGACTAGAGTGATTGCAGAGGCAGTAGAGTCCCTGACTGACCATTAGGAGCCATCTGACTCAGTCAATGACCTAGGCTCCATGAGCTGTGGTTTCCTCATCCATAAAATGAGGCAGTTGGACTAGAATAATATTCAAGATCCCTTCTAGTCCTAGAAAAAGAACTTGGCACATTTTGGGGAACAGAGTATGTGCCCAATAAGTGTTTGCTGAAAAGAGCTGAAATAAAATTGGTATAACTAGGATGTGGGAGATACTATGGAGAGAGAACCTACAGGACCTGGCAATAGATCAAAGTTAAGAGACAAGAGACAGGGAGGAATCAAAGATGAGTTGGAGTCTTTGCAGACGATTTTGTGATTAAAGAAAATCCCCAGACTTTTTCTCAATGTTGTCAACCGAGTCCTGTGTCTGTGCAATTTGCATTTTGTATCTGAGGAGAACTATCATTATCCTTGCTGGATTTCACCTTTTTTGTTCAGAGCCAGTACCCTATCCTATCAAAATAACTCAAAATCTTGATATGACAGTTTCTGGTATTAGCAATCAGTCTCTCCCAGCTTTGTACCCTCTCCAGAATGTAAGCTCCTTGAGGGTAGGAATTATTTTGAGTATGTATCCTCAATACTCAGTATCCTTCATAGTTATTGGCACAAAGTAGGTACCTAATAAATGTACGATAGGTTAAACTGAATTGAGCCATCTTTGAGAGAAGTCTATAACTTTGTCTAAGTCATTAGATCAATGACTTGGATGGTTGGACCAATTTTACCAAGTAAGTGTGAAGTAAAGTACTTTGTAAACATTGGGAAAACTAAGATTTCCCCAGATTAAAACTCCTTAAAATATCAAACAACCACTACTGACTTTGTTACTAATTCTCATTATTCCTTAACATTAGTTACTATTATCAGAAATACCAATTATTATTGCAGGTAATATGGTACCATGTAAAATAATGCTGGGCTCAGAGCCAGAGGTTCTGTGTTCAAATCCTAAGTTCTACATTTACTATTTTGTGATACTGGACAAGTTCCTTAAGCTGTCTAGCACTCAGTTTCCTAATCTGTAAAATGAGACAGTTGGATCACATGAACTCTGAGGTCCCTTCCAGGTCAAAATCTAGAGGTGAATGGAGTCTAGGAGGCACAGAGAAAGGGCAATGGAATAAGTTGACTTTGCCTCCTTGTATCTCAGTTTCTTCATCTGTTAAATAAGGGGGTTAGAAGAAAGCTAAGTCTAGAGTCAGAAAGACCTCAGTTCAAATCCTGCCTCAGACAGTTATTAGCAGTATAAGTCGCTTAACTTCTGTCTGCCCCACTTTCCTCATCTGTAAAATGGGCACAATAATAGCCCCTACTTCCAAGGGTTGTTGTAAAGATCAAATAAGATACTATTTGTAAAGCACTTAGTAGAGTGCCTGGTGCAGAACAGATGTGTAATAAATGCTTGTTGCCTTCCACCTTTCTTCTTTGTTGGCCCCTGAGTCCCTTCCAGCCCCACAGCTATAGCTAACCCTCCTTGTAGTAGCCAGAGGGGGAGGACTCATTTTAGTGATGGGTGGAGGTTCACAGGTATGGCTTATGCTGATACTTGTAGTCAGTTTGCCAGTTGGGTTTGAATCAAATCTTTGTTACAAGGGAGGACTGGTATGTATTAAAATATAATTCTGATTTTTAAAGAAGCAAATAAAAAATTAATGAAAAAGGAAGGAAAAAAACCTTACAAGTACTTGGGGATGACTATGAATTCTTCCCCTTTCCCCATCTCCCCTCCAAAAGACCGCCAGGTTCTTTCACGTAAAGGTATTTTTAGGACACAGTGAGATTTATCTCCATCATCCCTTTCCTAGAATATGCTTCCAGGAGGCCACTGATGAAATACTGGCCTTAAATGATATCATGTAACCATCCATAAATTTTGGATCTCTCCAAAGCAGTTGCTTCTTCTGCCTGTAATTAGGGGTTTGAAAGTCAAATGATTTACGGGCTCATTTTTAATTACTGCTTGGTGAACTTTTCTCGTGTTAGGATTGTCACAACTTTCCTTAAGGATTCATCTCAAGCCAGGCAATACAGTGGGAAACTATTAACTCCTACTTTGGTTGGGCAATTATCTGCATTACAAGGTTTAGGCAATTAGCTGTTTAAGATGTCATTATATTTTGCCATCTGGTACACAGATCAACAGGCACGTGCTAGAGTGGCTTTCTCTCTCTGACTTCCTTTCTCAACCCAAGTCATCACTCTCATGAAGGGAAGTCACCATGCCCAGCACAGCACAGTGACAGGTGTATACTGTCAAGCTTCATTTTCATTGAAGACCTGCAATTGGTCATTTTAAAGTATTTTACACAAGTTGAGGGTGTGGGGGATTAGTTCTTAGAAATCTAGCAATGCCTGAAGATATGTTTCCGTAGTAGCATAATGGGGAAGGGGGCATGTTCTCAAGGAGCCTACTTCTGATTTAATGGAGGACTTCTCCCAGAGAGCTAACACCCTCTCTTACTGGCCATTCAGAATGGGAAAGAGATTTCCACTCATTAAAAGACAGGAAGGATGTATGATTTTTGACTGAAGTGGGAACTCCTAGTGTGGAAATTTCCTCCCCTTGCCCATACTGCAACCCACTGCATGAATGCCTAGATAAATCCTAGAGAGTTTCCAGAGGTGAAATTATTTCCTCCAGGCTCACACAACTAGCAAGCATCAGAGGTGAAATGTAAATGTAGGTCACACATCGTATTCAATCCCTTGTTTCTATGCCTTTACATAGTCTGTCCCTCCAGCCTGTCACGCCTTACCTCCTCACTTCTGATTAAGAATTCCTAGTTTCCTCCTGGATTCAAATCAAGTGAAAATTTATATAAAGTCATTCCTGATTCTCCCAGGCGCTAGTGTCTTCTCCTTGAATCTATCTTGTATGTATTTTGTATGTACCATATGTTAGAATTCAAGTTTCTGAGGCAAAGCCTGATTGACTCAAAATTAAATACTGTCAACTCCAAGTTCATCCCCCAAAATAAGAGCAATGACAGTTCTAGGACCAGTGACTTCATCAGTATGAGGAGCTCCCAATATGGAAACTTATTCAAATAATATAATTCATAGTCTCCCAGAGTTTCCTGGAGCATGGAAAGGTATGTGATTTTCCCCGGATCATATAGCCGGTACCATCCAAGGCAAGACTTGACCCCTTGAACCTTAACTCAATCCACCACACCAAAGCTGTCAAAAATGCTGTATGTGGCTAACAACTTTTGGAGGTGCTGCCTCAACAAGATTAAAATGTAACTGGGAAATATTTCACAAAATAAATAAAAATACAATAAAACATAGATAATGCTTATACATGATTTTCTAAGTCAATATGCTGCCTTCAAGTATCCTTAGGTAGGATTTCAGTTTCTATTTGAGTTAGACACCACTGAACCTAGCACAGCTGTCTCTCAACAAGGCCAGTGACTGGGAGCTGTGAGAGTTTGCCAAGTGCTTTACATAAAGTTTTCCTATATGATCATCACATCTAGTGTGGTGGAAATGGGGGTGATTTGGGACTCTCAAGAACCTGAATTCCAATTATGGCTCTGCAACTTTCTATTCATGTGATCCTGAGATTACCTAGGCCACTTCCCCTTCTGGGCCCAATAAGGGCATTGGCCCGCCCATGGCCTCTTAGGTCCTGTCCACCTCCAGATCCTATTATCTGTGCAGGGGTGGGTGGGTAACTGTCAGGATGATCCCCATGGTATCAGTGAGGAAGCTAAGTCTCAGAAGAGGTGAAGGGTTTGCCCCTGGCATTAATTATTAGGGCCCCAGGCCAGGTTTTCAGTATGGAAGGATTTACCCCAGAATGGAAAGGTTTACCCTAGAATGGAAGGATTTATTTACCCCAAGGAGAAATGACGCAGAGATTGGAATGAATTCCTACGGTGTGCGCAAGTGTTTGGGGGATGGGTGGTTTAAGTCTCTACCCCTTCCTCTTCTCGTTTTCTGAATGGGTTTTCTTTTCATTGACATCTCAACAATAGACTTCCAACCAGGCACCTCAAATTTCCCCTGGCTCCCAAGTTCAAAGCGGTAGGACATTAAAACAGCTCCCTCTAGTGTCCAATCTTGTTCCGCGGGTAAAAGGGGAAGGCGCGGATTGAGAGGTTCATGAAGGCCTGAGCTCTCTGGGATGCCACCTGAATGAAGGGACTTTTCTTGTTGCGTTTTCAGGCATCACTTTCTGGCTTTGCCCACTGATGTGGTGCTCAGTCAGGGAACACACACACACAGCCCTGGAAAATGTCTCCTACTAGAGGAGCCCTTCTTTGAGAGGCCAATGGGCAGTCAGGAAAGGTAACGAGCTCCTATCATTGAAGGTCCTCAAGAGAAGCACTGGGGATCCACTTATCGGAGCCACTGGAGAGGGTGAGCATGGGGACTGGAGGGGCCTGGAGGCCCTGTCCGGATCTGAAACGACAATTCTGAGCCCCTATGGGGAAGATGGACATGGGTTTCGTGAGCTCAGAGAAGCCACAACAAGGAGCTAACTCCCTTTTCCACCTTGTTGCCTGAGCCTAATCCAGCAATGCCCCACCAGGGCAGCTCCCTTGTGTGGTGGGCTGGGACGAACTGGGTTAGAGGAGAAGAGAGCAGACCCCATTTGGAGATCTCTCGCGTTCTCCCCAAGAAGGAAGTGAAGAGATCCACAAGTCTGAGATTTAGCTGAGAGGAATCTGGCTTTCCAAAGAAACTGGGAAAGAAGAAACAGGGGGAGGGAGAGGGAAAGAGGGAGAGAGAGAGAACGAGAAAGGGGGGAAGGAAAGAGAGAGAGAGAGAGGCAGGGAGGGAGGGAGAGATGGAGGGAAGGAGGGAGGGAGAGATGGAGGGAGGGAGGGAGGGAAGAAGGGAGAGAGTGAGAGGGTTTGAGGTTGGGAGGGGAAGTGGGAGAGGGAGAGATGATCACTGGGAAGGGAGGGAGGGAGGCTCTCACTGGATCATATCTGTAGGGCCAGGAGAAACATCAGAGGTCCACTAGCTATTTCTAGTCCAACTCTCTCATTTTACAAATAAAGGAAACTTACTAAGAGATTAAGTGACTCGCCCAACATCACACAGGTGGTAAGCACTGGAGGAAGGATTTGAACCCAGATGCTCCGATTCCAGAACCAGCGGCCTTTACACACCCAAAACGAGCTTTGTAAAGGTGATGGCCAAAGGGACACGTGTGCACATACATGCAGAGACACGCTCACACAGTCCCTAGACAAAGGATCATAGATTTACAATTGTAAGGGACTTCAGAGCTCATGTAGTCCAACCCGTTAGTTTGACAGATAAGGAAACTGAGGCTCCACACACGCACAGGTAGGAGAACTCAACAGACGCGTAGACACATCGTCTCCTCTCTGCCTCTGGCTTACACACACACACACACACACACACACACACACACACACACACACACACACTTTTCTCTCCCCCTTCTTCCCGGGACTCCCAAGGACGTGGGGCAATTTCAATGAAATTTGGGGGCTCGGGGTAGCTCTGGGGAGAGTCCTTGGTAGGCTGTAGGGCGCGCACACTAACCACTTTTTCGGTTCAAAGTGGCCTTCGGAAAGCCCGAGCCTGGGCCGCGAGGAGGTGGGGACCTGGGGATCAGCCCCGCGGCCCAGCCGGGGCCACCGAGGGCCGTATGTTGAAATGTGACACCGAGGAGCCGGCCAGCGGTTTCCTCCGGTGAAGCTCAGAGGGGCTACAGCTGAACTTGAGGAACGCCTGGCCCCTTTCCCTGGGGAACGTTCCATTCCTCGCTCTCCCCTCCCCCTTCTCTTTCCCCCCCTCTTCTCCCACTCACGGCTCCACCCTCTAGGCCTCCGGCCTTCCCCACCCACCCCGTGCTTAAGCCGAAACACCCCCTCCGGGCGCGCTTGCATCGCGCTCGGTCGTCCTCCGCTCTGCTTTCCCACTGTTGTTACCTGTCGTTTTTCAGTCTCATCTAACTCTTCATGACCCAGTTTGGGGTTTTCTTGGCAAAGATACTGTGGTGCTTTGCCATTTCCTTCTCAAGCTCATTTTACAGATGAGGAAACTGAGGCAAACAGGGTTTGGTGACTAGCTCAGTCTAGTGTCTGAGGTCAGGTTTGAACTCATGAAGATGAGTCTTCCAGGCCAGTGCTCTATCACTGTGATGCCACCAAGCCGCCCCTCTGTTCTTCCTCCACTCCTTCCCTAATTCTGGTAAATAACCTGGTGTCCCAAGGAAATATCTGGGAGTTCCCCAAAAGCTACTGGGTGTTGATTCCTCAGAGCCAGCCCCCCTGGCCCCACCTGCAAGGACACCAGTGGTTCTCTCTCAGGTCAGGCTGGAGACCCATAGGCCAGACACCTCCTGTATTCAGGAAGGGGCAGGGGTCGAGGCTGCAAGAAATGTGCAAGCAGGGGGCTTCTTCCTCCTCCTCTCTGTCCTCTGGGTTCGTGAGGCTTCCTGGATCTTTTAGACTTGGGCCACAAGGTAACAGTGGTAGAACTGAGAGGGGTCTCGGCATTAGGAAGGTTGAGAACCACTGGGCTAGAAGGAAAGGCCTGGGGGCTGAGGAAGAGCTAGAGCTGAGCCTTGTAGCCAGGACTGTGCCTAGCCTGATCTGGGGACTGTGGCTTGGACAGCAGACATCATTCTGGGGAGTGACAGAAAGGCCAGATCGCAGAGAGCCTTGAAGGCCAAGCTGGGGAGTTTGGACTCAATCCTACAGACAGAGAATTATTTCAGTTGTTTGTCCAATAAGTCCAGGGAATTCCAGAGTTCTTAGCAGCCACCTCTGGGGACTTCTGGGAGGAAGCTGTGGTTATGGCAAACATGCTTAATTGGGGTCAGTCCCATCACCTCCAGCCTCTCTCTGCCTCAGAAGCAGGGCCTGGTCTTCTCAGGTGTGAAAAGCCAACCAGAAAGATCCAGCAACTCCCAGATGCTTCCAAAACATTGACTTTTACACCCCTGGCTCCCAGTAATTGAATCACTGAGCAGTCAGCCCGCAGATGGGTCCACCTAGGCCAATAACTCCTTGTATGGGGTTTTCAGGCCCCTGCCAAGGGTGGCTGCTAAAAGCTCTGGCTACCACCATGGGAGCTTATCCCTTTGTCATAAGCCCGTCCCTCTTTTGGGTGAGCTGGAGGTTGCTTCAAACTGACCTTCGGCCTACAGCTGTCTTGGGGGGCTGCCCACATTCCAGGGCCTCCTCCAGATGTCAGAGGCTGGAGCTGGTTTGGAGAGTCTCCCTTTTGTATTACAAAGTAGATAATAGGTAATTAAGGGGGCCTGCAAAGTTTTCTGGGAACTGGAGGGCTTGCATGACAGGTCTACCATTAGCTACTAAACCCTGGGATACTGCAAAAAAAAAAAATTTTTTTTTAAGACTATGGAGAAATAACTGAGCTCCCCAGATGTTTCTATGGGCATTGTTTATATTCTAGTTAACAATCAAAGCTGACATTTGTACAGCTCTTTATTTGCAACATGCCTTACAGCCATCATTTCATTTGGTCCTCACAACAACCTTGTGAGATAAGGGGCAGAGAAGGGAATTAGGGTTTATTAGGTGCCTACTGTGTGCCAGGAACTTTCTGAGTATGATCTCATTTGACTCTCACAATCCTGTGAGGGTAGGCACTATTATTATCCCCATCTTACAGCTGAAGAAACTGAGGCAGACAGAAGTTAAGTGACTTGCCCAGGATCACGCATCTAGTAAGTACCTAACCCAAGATTTGAACTCAGGTCGTCCTGATTCCAGACCCAGCACTCTATCCACTTTACCACCAGCTGTCTGCTCTTCTCATCTTTCCCATTTATAGATAAGGAAACTGAAGTGATCTTACAGCTAATTAAGCATCAGAGGGAAGATCTGAATCCAGGTCCTTCAAATTAAGTTGTCTTTTTACAACAAACAGTCAACTTCTCAAATCCTTTTTTAAAAACTTGTGGCATTTCTACATATTCATTATCTTTAAAGTCTCACAACCATATTATCAATATCCTTACCCCCATTTTACAGATGAGCACGCTGAGACAGAAGAAAATGGAATGGCTTAGTCAAGCTCATTTAGCCAAGGACAGGATTGCAGGGGAGCTCATCCCGACTCCAAATGCTCTCTGCTATGCCAGCTTCCTGGGTTTTACACATACACACACACACACACTCACACACATATATACCATATACACACATTCACACACACTCACACTCATACATATACACCATATACAAACACACACAGATATACACACAGACTCACACACACATATATACACATACACACTCACACACATATATACTCACACACATACACACAATCAACACACATACACACACATACATATACACACTCACACATATACACACACATATACACTCACACACATATACACACTCATACGCATACACATAAAACATATACACACTCATATACACATATACACATACTTATACACATATATATACACACACACACACACATAATCACACACATACACACAAACAGATACACTCACATACACATACACACACACACACACACACACACACATACACCTGAATTTAGCAAGGCTCCTGACACTCAGTAGGTCTTTAATACACTATTGCTGATTGATTGAATGATGGCTGGGGCAAGTGAAGGCAGCTACTCAAAGAGCATAAGCAGTCCAGCTATTTTAAAGAGATTCTTATCGATCTTAGGACTGTGTGTAAGAAATGGAACCACAGACTTTAATTTCCCAGTTTTCCAGTACTCTCTCAGCCCATCCCCACCCACACCCCAGGCCTTTATGAGACCTTATTATCATAGCTGAGGATAATGGCACAAAGGACAGATTAAGATTCTTGTAAACGTAATTCAATAAGTGGACCAGGTTAAGCATGGGACAGGCCTGTCCTCAGACCCACAGCCAGGATGTAGCACATGCAGCCAGGGGGCTTGGCCAGAGTACCAGTGTGTAAGGAAGCTTGGGGGGGGGGAGGGGGGAACCGCCCTGCCAGAAGTTTTGATTATGAATGTAGAGTGTGATCCTCCTTAGACCTTGTCCCCTCACCCCCAGCAGCTGGAGGTGATCTCTCAGCCTCCAGTTCCTCTTTGGACCTCTCCTCTATGAGGATTGCTTCCCGCTTTGAGTCATAGTAATTTCTATATTCCTCCCCACCTCCCGCCCCTGTCAAATCACAAAATTTTGAGACTAAGCTCCACGGTATGGCCTGGAACCACCATCCTGAGCTCCAGCACTGCCTCCAACGTCACCTTCCAAATACCTACTCAGGGGCCCATGGGCTTCTAATCAGGGACCATTGGCCATGTCCAGAGCAGACCCAATCCCATCTCTCCTATCTCCAGCTACCTTCGTGCCATCCTGCTGCATTAATACCCAAGCCTCCCTACCCTCCTCACCCTACATCACTGCCTTCCAAATCTGGCTCCGAAAACACTAATCAAATCAGGGCCACCAACACACTCCCCTATATGTGCTGTCTTTCCCCACTTGAAATGAAGATCCTTGAACCAGGAACTGCCTCGGTTTGCATGTATTTGCTTTCTCAGGGCAGTGGTGCTGTGGATAGATGGATGGGGCTGGAGTTAGGAGGACCTGAGTTCAAATCCAACCCCAGATCCTTACTAGCTGTGTGACCCTGGACAAATAACTTAACATCTATTGGACTCAATTTCCTCAACTGTAATTAGTGACAATACTAGCACCTATTTCACAGGGCTGCTCTGAGGACCAAATAAGATAATGTTTGTAAAGCACTTAGTCCAATAACTGGCACATAATGCATGTTTTATAAATGCACATTTTCTTCTTACTTAGCACAGTGTCTGGAACATAAGAACTACCTGATAAAAGTTTTTCATTCATTCAGCATTTCAGTCATTATTTAGGTCCCCAGCATAAGCACCTAGGGAAGGGGCCATGCATCATCTTTTTTTTTTTTAACTAGATACATGATTTCATCCTTGTGAAGAATCCACCTGATGCAACTGGCTGCCTTGGCCACTGAACTGTCGCTTACAGAGAATTGCCTGAGCCACTCACTGAGAGGTTAAGTGACTTGCCCAAAGTCATATAGTAGCCAGTGTGTCAGGAACAAAATTTGAGTCACTATTTTCCTGACTCTAAAACCAGCCCTCCGGGGCAGCTAGGTGGCGCTGTAGAGGACAAAGTCAGGAGGATCTGAGTTCAAATATGACCTCAGATACTTACTAGCTGTGTGATCTTGGGCAAGTCACTTAACACCAATTGCCTCCTAAAATAAAATAAATAAATAAATAAAACCAGTCCTCTAGCCACTCACTGACGTCTGTTTCCCTCACACATAGTAAGAGTTTAATAAATATTTCTGAAATTGAATTCTAGACTAGGCTTTGTGCTAGGCACTAGGAATACAAAGACAAAAATGGCATGGTCCCTGTCCTCAAAAAGCTTCTACTCTAGAGGGCAGAAGAATATAACATATGAGTATATAAAAATAAATACAAGTTAATGGAGGGGCACTAGCATCTAGGCAGGGGTGGGGAACCTTTGGCCTTGAGTGCACATGTAGCACCCCTGGTATGGGGTTGGCTAGCCAAGCTGACTAGTTGAACCAGGTGGAGAATTTCCTTACTGGGAGTTTTTCACAAGGATGGAATCGTGTAACTGCTTAAAAAAAAAAAAAAAGATGGTGCATGGCCCTCTTCTAGGTGCTTATGCTGGGGATCTAAATAATGAATGAAATGATGACTGAATGAGTAAAAAACATTTATTAAGTAGTTCTAAGCCCTCTGCTTGGCTGAGCTTTGGAAGAAAGTAGGATGCATTCATTTATTCATTTATTTGAATTGAGCTTCTAGAGGTCAGGAACTCTACCTTCAACTCTGTTCACAGCAACAGGTAGAGTGCCCTACATGCACTATTCACTCCAAAACTGTTGGCTTTTGTTCCCTCTCCCCTCCAAACTCCAAAGTATTAAGAACACTTCCCTAATTACCCAGCTGCCCCTAAGCCTGAGCATCCACGGTAAAGACCAATTCCTTCAGTAGCAAAGCTCTAAGTATTTGTTTCTGTTGTGAAATTTTGTCATGGAGATTATACAACTAGAAATCACATGACCAGACTGCCAAGGTTAAAAGTACAACAGAAGTAAGGCCCACCCCCCCCCACCCCGTCACAAATTGGAAATCCTTCCTCCAAGGCACAATTTCAGTGCCACCACCTACAGGAAGCCCTTCCACATCCCTTGAGTTATTAGGGTCTTTTTTCTTCCCCAAATCATCTGTTACATATCACATTATTATCATGCATTTCTTATTATACATGTAGTTATACTCTCCAATTGAATGTAAACTCCTTGAGGGCAGGACCCATTTTTTCCTTTTGTGTTTGTATCAGGCTCCTAGGATGTGTCTTGCACTTAGTAGGTGCTTATGGGATTGAAAAGAATAGACATTAGTTGAATGCGGCAGAACAGGGCTTCTTAACCCAGTGTCAGTCAGTCAGTAAACATTTATAAAGCAGCTAGATGGTGAAATGGGCCAGAGATCCGAGGGCTTGGAACCAGAAAGACTCATCTTCATGAGTTCAAATTTGGCCTCAGACATTTACTAACTGTGTGACCCTGGGCAAGTCACTTGGTCCTGTTTGCTTCCATTCCTTAGCAGTAAAATGAGCTGGAGAAGGAAACGGCAGACCACTCCAGGGTCATGGCCAAGAAAACCCCAAATGGGGTCATGGAAAGTCAGACATGACTGAAATGACTCAACAATGTGCCAGACCTTGTACTTCAGTGCTGGGGATATAAAGGCAAAAGACAGTCAGTCCTCCATAGATATCATATGGTTCATGAACTTGGATGGGAAAAAAATTCTTTATTCTTATTTCTTTATCTTAAGCATAAATATTTGATTTATTTATTTTTCTCTTTATTTTCATTAACTTCTATCTGAAATGTATGGTTTCCTTCAGTTATGAATGTAGGTAGCTTAACATGATTCTAGGAGGGATCCAGAGGCTGCCCAAGGGGTCTAGGACTCAAAAAAGGCTAAGATCCCCTCTGTCATTGACATATTTTCATGCACTTCATACTCCAGCCCCATGTCTTTTCTTCTTCAAGCTTCTGGGTCTTTTGATGTTGTGGCATTTTGTGTTTTAGGGGGAAAGTAAGTTGGGAACTGAGGGTCCAGTCAAGAGACCTGGGCTTGAATCTTGATTTTGCCAATCTCTCCATCTTAGAAGACAGCTTTCCTGAGTATCTGTGGTCAGAAAAGTCATCACATGGTGACCTTCTCCTTGGAACTGCACCTGTGATTTCATTGCTATAAAGAATTCTCGGGTGAGGAAATTCCCTCTGCCAATGGAAAGGGAATTCTACAATCTATAGCATGTGAGAGCTGTATAAGGCACTGGGGGAGGAAAGGAATTGTCCAGAGTCACACAGTCAGGACTTGAACACAGGTCATCCTAACTATGAGGTCAAGTCTGTACCCACTGTACCACACTGTCTCTGTTATTGTCTCTTCAATTTACCATCATGAGCAAGAAAGGGACTGGGGCTGGAAAGTTGTGTGATGTAATCTAAGGATCACAGGACTTGAAGTCAAAAGAGCTGGATTACTGTCTTGCTTTGCCCCTCACTAGCTATGAGACTACAGAAGGCTCTTCAGCCTCTCTGGATTTCCCTACAGGGAAATCTATAAAAGAAGGGAGTTAGACAGGGTGGTCTCTGGGCTCCCTTATGATTCTAATCCTCTGAGATGGAGAGGCAGAGCTATTAAAATGGGGAGAGATGGAGGAGAAAGTGGGAATGAGGACTCATGCTTCCCCAAGGAAAATTCACCAGTTCGCACTGGTATAAGCATTGTGGGTTTCTCCTGTCTATCCTCCCTGGCAGAAAATGGGCTCACAGAACCTTCCAATTTTAAAAATATCTTTGACCTCCCTTCCTCCCCAGTCATTCATCCCTAAATCCTAATCAGAAACCCAATACTCAGATTTTTCTGGGATCAAATTTGATAATGTATATAAATCACTTAGCTCTAAGATATTATTATTTCTGCTACGTTCTCTACTCTTGTTTATTACATTTTGAAAATAGAAAACACTCAACATCAAAACAACCAACTGAACTTGCTTGGTTACTATTTACCCTTAAAGTCATTATTTTCCATCCATAAAGGGGCACAGCCACATTTCAGTCCTTCTGTCTGAGGCAAGAAGGGTTCTTAATGAAGGGTCCATGAACTTGCTGTTTTTAAAAATATTTTGCAAATGACATTTGAATAAAATGTGTTTCCTTTGGGATCCTATGTATTTCTACTTAATGCAATTAAAAATGTGATTCTGAGAAGGGATCCATAGGCTTCCCTAGATGACCAAAGGAGTCCATGCCACAAAAAAGAAGCCTTCCCCTAAAGCATCCTCCATATTCTTTCTCTGTCCCTTCATTCTTATTTACTTTTTCCATCTCCACAAAGAGAGTAAACCCTCCAATCTTCTGGTTCTGCTTCCCTCCCAGCCCCCATTCTTGCATTATTTCAAAAAGGTCTTTCCAGGTTTCTTTGTATTCTTGAGCCCTAATGTAAATGAAGCAGAAAGGAGCTAAGAGAAGCTAGCAGGTTGAGGTCCTTCAGATCAATACCATTTCCTAGTTTAGTCTAAGAATCACCTATAGCTAAAGGTATGCTCCCTATCAAAACTCTCCCTTTGAAAATTTAACCATGGGTTCTGGAGCTCAAAGCCAGTTTTAAGCTCGAGAAGTCATTATTAAATTGTCGGAAGGAACATTTATGCCTTAGATATTGGCAAACACTGTAAAATGGGGCTCGATTGGTTGTTGTGTTAATTGTTTGATTTAAGGAAGTGATGGAGAAAAATCTTATTAATGCAGGTTATGCTTAAAAGTATGTCCTACTTACACTTTTTTAAAAAGAGAACAAATTGCTAAATATTTACCAGACTTTCCCTGCCACTGATGACAGTAATACCCCCTCTTTAGTATAGTGATTTCTTTTTTATTCATTAATGATTGCTGGGCCCCTTCTTATTGGATCCAAATTCTTGATACCCCCTCACACCTTTCAGTCAAACGGTATTTCAGTATTGTCAAACGGATGCTGACAGTGAAGAAAGTAAAGAATGAGATAGTATATTAATAATATGAATAATAAGAAGTATGACAATAAAGGTTCATCCTCAGACCTGGAAGACCTGAGTTCAACTCCTCTCTCTGATAAAACACTAGTTGTATGACTCTGAGCAAGTCATTTGACCTCCTAGAGAGATCAAGCAGCCCTCTAAGGCTGTAAGGGTGGCATATATCCACTGGTGGAGGGGTTTCCTCCCACGAAGCTTCCCACACCACTAATATTACAGGTCTGGATTCAATTGTAAAACGTGGCTGCTTTGACTGCCCCTTCTAACCATCTGAGTAGATAGCTTAGTGCTCAGTCCCCCCTATCCCTCTTTCTCTCCCTTCCCTCCCTCTCCTTCTCCCTCCTTCACTCCTTCCTTCCCTCCCTCCACTCTTTCTCTCTCTCTTTCTCTTCTTGTTGTGTACTTTCATAAGGGAAGGGAATGCTAATTTTCAGTTAGAGGTTAGTGAAAACAAAGATGTCATTTTTCCCTGTCCCAATTCAAGGACCCCCAAATCTGCCCAAGAACCTATGGGCCACGGGTTAAGAGCCCATGTTTTATTCAATCCAATTCATTATGCATTCACTAAGCCCCTACTATGTGTGAGGTATCATGCTGGGTGCTGGGGACCCAAAGGAGCTTAAGTTCTATTGTGGGACACAAGTAAACAGATGGATAAAAATAATAAAGATAATTTAAGTAGGGAGTAAACTCACATTTATGGGAATGAAGGAAAGGCTTTCTGCAAGAAGAGCCATTTAGCCTGCCCATTGAAGGAAGAGGATAAAGATTCAGAGAAACAGCAGGGAGGAGGGATTGAGGAACAACAAGGAAACTGGTGTGGCTTTATGAAGAAAAGAAATAACAAGTCAGTCTGGAAAGGCTGACTGAAAACAGAGTCTGTAGGGAATCAGAGAAGTAATAGGGAGCCACTGAATGTTACAAAGTAGGGTGCTTACATGGTATGATCTGTGCTCCAGGAAAATTACTTTGATCCCTACGAGGAGAGTCAGTTGGTAAGAGAGAAGGATGGAATGGAAGACAAAATTAATCACTCTCAACATGGGAGAGATGATAAGTGCTGGAACTAGGTAGGTGGCCCTGATCGTGGAGAAAAGGGAAAGCATCTGAGAGAAATGGGTCTAGAATGAAGAGGACTTGGCAACTGATTTGTATTCCCACATGAATCTTGCCAGGTAAACAAGAATGAATATTGTCTCTGTTTTACAGAAGGAGAAAGTGAGCATCTGAAGGGCTAAGGCCATTCCATAAATATTTATGAAAGTCCCTACTATATGCAAGACAGAGCCTTAGCCAGTGTGTCACAGCAAGTTGTCATGGATAGATGACTGTGGGATTCATCCAATCTCTAAGTCTCAGTTTCCTCATTGGTCAAAAAGGAAATAACACTACCCATAGTACCTTCCTCACTACATTGGAAGGCTCAAAGGAGATTGTGGATAGAAAGTGCCTGGCAAAGCTCGAAGTAAATTCTTAATTGCTTTCCAAGACCATACATAAATTACAACTATTATTGCATTTATAATTATTGCTAGTAGGACCAGGATAACCCAAGGCTTCTAACTCCAAATCCAGTGGTATGTTCACTGTTTCAAAGACCAACCAACATTTTCAGAAACCAGATCTTGTCAACCAAAATCCCATTCAGGCAACGGAACTAGGGGAGGAAGGAACCTGAGAACTATTGTGATAGGATCTCCTTCATTTACAGATGAGGAAACAAGTCCGGAAAGGGTTAGGCAACTTGTTCAGAGACATGGAATAAAAGGTAGAAGAACTAGAATTTTCACCTATACCTAGTGCCTCCCACTAGACAACACAGCCTGCTGGCCCTGCTTGCTTAATACCATACCCAAATATCTCTCTGTCTCTCTGCCTCTGTTTCTCTCTGTCTCTGTCTCTCTCTCCACTTGTCTCTCTTCTTCTCTCCTCCCCTCCCCCTTACACACACACACACACACACACACACACACACACACACACACAGTGTCTCTCTATCTCTCTCTCCCTCTTCCTCCCTCCTCCCCTTCCCCTTCTCTCTCTCTCCCGCTCTCCTCCCCCCCACACACACTGTCTCTGTCTCTCTTTCTTCCTCCCTCTTCCCCTCCTCCTTCTCTCTCTCTCTCTTTCTCTTTCTCTCTCTCTCTCTCTCTCTCTCTCTCTCTCTCTCTCATACACACACACACACACACACACACACACACACACACACACACGCCCCTCCCCCTCAACCTCAAGATCCCAGCTGCAGCCATCAGGCCCTGTTCTCCAGGCAGAAACAGAAGCCACAGGCTTAGGGAAAACCACCGGGCACCAGTCCAGTTCTGAAACCGGGCCCTTAAGGCAAAGAAAAGAGGTGCCTTTCTCTGGGATGCTACCTGAAATATGCCTGTAGGTGGCGCCCTGGTTCATTCACTGCAGCAAGATCAGCCCCGGGCTCCTGGGTTGGCTCAGCCTTGCGCTCTCTATTCCGCCTGGTTAACTTGGTCCTTCCTTCCTTCCTTCCTTCCCTTCGTGCTTTTAATCAGGGAGCCCAAGCAACTAGAGAGATCATTAAAGGGATCAATCCTATGTGGCCCCAGCCCCCAGCCCACTTGGCAGCACCTGGGGGGATGCAGAGGGGGAGATGCTTCGAAGGAAGGACAAGAATGCTCCAGACAGATAGGCAAAGGAGGGAGGCCCTCTCTGATCCTGACTCTACAGATGCTCAGACCTGGGCCCTGGGCAAGTCACTCAGCCTCTCAGGGACTCAGTTTTCCCATCTGTAAAATGAAGAAGTAGGACTAAGTATTCTGTGATCTCAAATAAACTTATGAGGCAAATGTAAGGAAGAATTTTCTAATCACTGGAGATTCTTAATTATTAGCCACCAAAAGCTGCCCTTGATATGAGTGACTGTCCAAAGCAGGCCTCCCTGGCTAGCAGTTCCCATTTCTCTAGTTTTAAGGCTGACAGCTCACTTTAAACATGTGATCTTCACAACCACCATGGGAAGTAGGTGCTATTACTCTCCTGTTCTGTAGATGAGGGTTAAGCCACTTGTCCAGGATCACATAACTCTATGAGCTCTTTCCTCTATTAGATTGTAAGTTTCTTGATGGAAAGGATTGTCGTTGATTTTTTGTTTGTATTTCCAGTGCCTGATACGGTGCCTGGAACATAGTAAATACTTTTGACATTCATACGTAAGTCTCATAAAACTCTTAGAAACATTCTTTTATTTGAGCCTCACAACAACCCAGGAAGGTGGCTACTTTAGGTATTATTGAGTTCCATTTTACATGGAAGAAAACTGAGGCCCAGAGAAGTAAGCCCTTTGTCTTGTAAGCTCGAATGATCATTGGGAGCCCAGCATTCCATCTACTACACACCAGTGCCTGTCATGTCTAAGACTCAAAGTTGGGTTAGTTGGCCACTGAGGTTCCTTCCAGCTATAAACTATAAGACGCTTTGGTTAATTCAAGAGTAGAGGCTGAAAAGCAACTTAGGGTGTTGAGGACATGACAGGGGAGAGGCAAAGGACTGTTGAGGGAGAAGTCACCTGCAGGACAAGAAGGAGGTCTTTATCGGGAGGGAAGATGAGCTGCAGCCTTCATCTGAACCCCTATTTCTGCTCCCCTCACTCTTCTTCTGGACCCAAGCACAGACTCAGGCCCAGCCTCCTCAGTTCCAATCCCCAGCCCCAAAACAAGAAAACAACAAAAAGTCTGGAATAGACACCCCTGATGATCAGTTTCAGTTGGCACCCCAACCAGCCAGATCAAGGAGAAGGACAAGAGGGAGTGTGTCAGCTATACCCAGAGCCACAGGATGACTTGGGTTGGTTTCAAGTTCCATCTCTGACATGCACTGACAGTGTGACCCTGGACAAGTCATTGATCATTCAGTGCTTTGGGCCACTGTGGACTGGAGAGCAGGCACTTATATATGGTAGTAGAGTGGTTTACCTTAACTGGAGTACCCTAATTCTATAAAATCATGGGGCTAGATAACTATGCATACATATATGTGTAGGTAATAGTAAACATCACGCTTTTAAGTTTTATAAAGTGCTTTTCATACATCATTTCATACAGTATACAGTCTTTTACAGGGCTAGAGATAAAGCAAATTGTACGTTTTCACTCAAAGACAGACAGACAGAAGAAGGCTTGGGGGAATAGAAGACAAGAAAGAAGGAATGGGTGTATTTTACATTTTATTGCCCCAGATTCAGGGAAGCTAATGAGGAAGGGAGCAGTGTGTTTGTTGAGGGCAGAGGGAGCCGGGGAGGGAGCAACAAAGTAGGGGTAGTTTGGGGTTCCTAAGGCAGCGCCTTTAAAAGTGGGCTCCGCTGCAGGAATTTCGGAAGCCGCGGGTCGCCTGTGGTTCCAGGTGTGTGCGTCGGTCTCGGGAATTAAGGAAAACTTAAGAGGAGTTTCCAACAATGCAGCCCAGGTCGTATGACCTCTAGGAAGACAAGCGGTTGGCTTCTCTCAGTGTAGAAGTAGCAGCTCATCGGGGGTGGGAAGGACCCCAGTAATCAGAGGTTTTCATTCTGTTATCGTTAATAAAAATCGTCTTCTGACGTTCGGGTAGCGAGGTAAAAGAAATGGGTAAATCAAAAAGCTGCACGGGAAAACACTAACCTCAGAATTCTTCTTTTAGAGATAATCTCTTACACCTCGCGCCTTACCCCGTTCAGAAACCTGGTCCAGAACATTTTCATTTGCATCTTTGGAAAGTTCGAAATTGTCATCCATTAAACTGACAAATAGCGGTTAGAGAGAACTCCAGCGGACATCTCGCTTTAATAAAAATAAAACTCCGTGAAGTTAAAATTTTCCCTGGTCCCCAAAGGCAATAAAATGTCCCAAAGTTCATCGCTTAGAGGCAAAGATTGTTGCAAAGTTCAGTGCGTTTTCTTTGAAAAACAAAAACAAAACACTTGGAATGAAAGCTTTTCGTCCATTTCAAGAGGCTTTTTAAGGTTTCTAGTGAGCAAACTGGTGGGAACAGCTGCTGAGGAAGGAAGAGCTGGGAGCGGGATGTCCCAACTCGATTTATTTCAACCTCAGCTTTCTACATCTACTGTCATCTTTTGGAAACATTCTACTCAAATTAAGATGAGGCTATCACCCCCATTTTGAAGGAGAGAGAAAGAAAAAAAGAAGAGATCTGTAGGAGAGAGAGAAATTAACCGACTGTTAACTTTTTTCCCCCCACAAGGCCCAAATATAATCCCTTAATGTACAGGAAAGGATCAGTCGGGTAAATCCCCAACTGCCTATTTCTTCAGATTGCTTGAAACTGTCCCAAAGCAGGATAAAAAAGGCTCATTCACAAATACAATCTCTCGAAAAAGTTCTAATTCTCTTTAAAGGCATCCGACGGACAAGGAGTGACCTCTTCCACCCTCCCGAGGACTTTCTTTGCTCCGGGAGTTTTCTTAGTAGGGTCGGCTGGGTTCAGACCGGGAGACTAGTTGAACTGGGGTGTTCCAAAGCTCTGGATGTCTGTGAACTAAGGAACCGAGAACCTGCTTTCGGGAGCTGAGTGGGGACAGAAAGAAAAGGCAGTTGGTACTGGGGTTCATTGATCATGTCGTACATTCGGTGCATCTTGCCCTTCCTTTCTTTTTTGCTCTCTCTTCCCTTTCTTCCTCTTCTTTCATTTTTTTTCCCTTCTTTCTTTTCTTTCTCCTTTCTCTCTACTTTCTTCTTTCTCTTTGTTTCTTACTTTTTCTTTCTGTTTTTTTCTTCCTCCATTTCTTTCTCCTTCCTCTTTCTTTCTACCTATCTTTCTGTCATAAAACAAACTGGAATTGGCATATCGAGGCAATCCCCCTGATGTTAAGCAAAGATAACAGACCATGTACACCAGTGTTTCCTACGTTCATGCAGCTGCTCGGTGCCAAGAAACCATAAGAGTGTGCCGGGGGAAAGAGGACAGGAGATTCGAGATTCGGCAGGAAAATAAAATGTGACTTCCGCACCCCTTAACACACTGTTTTAGGATGAAAACCAGTCAATTGCTCCCGGGCTCCCCTGTAACTAACCCTTCCAGCGGTTATAAACCGCAACATTTAGAAAGTGACATGCGTCCAGGCGCATGAGTGACTAAAGAAACTGGGGAGTAGATCTGGAGAGGAATATTAAGAGACCGTCA
>CM053586.1:349806888-349833295 GCA_028646515.1 Pseudochirops corinnae
TCCCCCCCCCCCCCCCCCCCGCCGGGGCCACCGACTTTTTGTCCCGATTTCTGCAGCTGCGGGGCCTTTTCAGAGCCCCATGAAACCCGTGCGTCCGTGAGGCTGGAAAGCCACAAACTCATCCCGAACTGTGCCTCTAACACGTAACACACAAAACCTAAACAGAGAGAGCGCTAAGGCTTCAGGTCCGTGGGGTGTCCAAATCCAGACATCCTGGGGAGGATGTGGACAGAATCTGGGCGATGTTTTTGCTTTCAAAGCCCGTGTGTCTGGCCAGAATGGGCACACACCCACGAACGTGTATCTGCACACACCTTCTAAGATCTGAGGCGATCCTACCAGCTAAAAAGTAAAGGTTTTTTTTTTTTTTTCAGAATGATTATTCGGTGTCAAAGTGTGAGGTTGCTAGGGGCACTCCCAGCTTCCCCACCCCCTCACCCCAGACAGTTACAAAACACGTGTGTGCGCGACTGGTCCTGGGGAAAGTCTGGTCTGGCTGCCTAAAAGTGGTGAAAAGTTTGCCTTTCTCCCAGCAACCCTGGAGGTCTGTTGGTCTGTTGTTTTCATAGTCTCTGCCGGCCTCCAGTGAGTCAGTCACCCTGATCCCCCGGCTTCACAGCCCCACAATCTCAAGACTGTGGTTCAGAAGTTAAAAACTGTGGTTTAGTTATTAATTAGAAAGGGACACCCTCCTCCTTTTAAAATCGTTGATCGCCTTCTTCAACTGGGCCTTACCTTGAAAGAGGATTTGCTTTTTCCTGCACTGATGGAAATTCACTCTTAGAGACTCTACTTCTGCGAAAAGTTTCTTAAAAATTAGAGATATATTGCAATCTCCTGAACTCTAGAAGTGTGTGATGAAGCAGTCTCTTTTCTTGAAAGTACTGTGCTCTTTGTGCAGGGCTTGGGACAAGAGAAGCATTGGATAGGATCCACTTCCCCAGAAAACAGTGTTTTTCAAATGACCAGATTTTAAAAATATTAATAGAAGTCATAATAATCAGGCATACACTGAAATGCACTAAAAAAAAAAAAATGAACCCAAACTTACTCCCTGTTTTTTATAAGACACCCTGGAAATGAGTTTGGCAAGAAGTTTGCTGAGTTGGTTTAATCACAAATTAATGTTTAGATCTAGGCCCAGTCTTGGCCAAGTTTCCAGGGTTCCTACATGGGGGGGGGGGGGCAGGAGGAGGGAATCGGGGAAGGGGAGAAAAATTTCTCACTTCACTGGTTGCCATTACTAAGTTGAGAGAGTTAGAGAGAGCCTTTCTTTTAAAGTACACTACTGTGTTGTGTATCTCACCATCTCTTGCTGAAAGATCATTCAGAAGACTTACATTTTGCAGCTTTCAAGATGAAAGTAAGAAACAGTGTCTCCTTTTAGCTCTCATGAGAGGATTTTTCTGGGGAGGGCACAGGAAGATAGAGGGGGAATACTCTCTTTGCGTGTTCCCCCACTTAGTTCTGGGTTCTCTCCTCAGCTCTTCCTTCCTACCAGGGTAATACATCCTCCCAGTCATCACTTTCAGACCTAAAGCCCCCAGTTCTCATGGCCCCAGCTCCCCAACCCTTCTCTTTCAAAATACTTTTCTCAAAGGGACCTAATTCACCCTAATTGTCCATATTGGAGGGGTTGGAACTAGGGATGGAAACAACAATCCACCTGGCTGCTGAACTTTCTGTTACTGTATCTTCCTTACAAGAAAGCTGGTTTGATCACTTAGTGCACTGAGCTAGGACTGCCTGAGAGAAATCATTGTACTAAGAGGAGCAAATGAAGCACTCTCCAGACTTCTTTCTATTGGAGGTCTCAGGATATTCCTCCAAAAACGTACAGTAGGACAGTTATTTATTTTTAAGAGGGCAGGGGTGGGGGAAGGGTGGGAGAGGATAGAAAGGGAATTTTGACAGGGAGGAGGAAAAAGTACTTCCTTATTTCCCATGCCATGGTCTCTGTTCTGTTCTAATAATTTCTTCAGTTTCAACTTCGGGAAATCATCAAGGGAGAAAGAGGGTCAATTGCTTTCCCATTAAAGGGGTGGGGCATTGCAGTCCTGGCTATTTGCAAAGGCCCTTTTTGGGAAGCCTTCTATTTCAATATAGCCCACCCACAGTCCAAAGTTAAAAGGGGAGGAAGCAGGTAAAGGATTGCCACAGAGGGCATACAACTGAGGACTGGGGATTTATTTAATACTCGTGTTAATCAGATTGACCAAGGGATGATGTTTTATTTTGGTAGTGTTTGGATCCCAGAAATTTACCTTCAGGATCCAGGCAAGATGCTTTGGTCAGATCTGAACACTTTTTTTACCAGCACCTGATGCTACCCAGAACTCTCTCAGTCTTTGGCCTGCAAGAATAAGACCATCAAACTTCCCTTTTCCCTTGCCTGGGCCTGGCAGGGGAGAAACCCAGCCTGAGATGCACCTGGCTGGCATTCCTAACGCCTCTGGCATCCAGCTGAGGGAAGAAAATGCAGTTTTACTAAGTTGTATGGATTTTAAAAGAGGAGGTGGGTTAATCACAACTTTTCCAGGGTTCCAGCATTCAGCATTAAGAAGGTCCCTGCCTAACTCAATATTGGAATAGCCTAATCCACACACTTCTGTAAAAACTACATTGTTCCCCCTCCTGTTAACTCCCAAACACAGCCCTGGAGTTGAATCCTTAGACATTATATCTCCTTCGTTCAAACCCATCCCAGTTGTCCAGACTCCTCTTTTCATCAAGCTAGGCAAGGAATCTCATAGAAAGGGCCTTTGAGATCACATAGGTACAAGTCTTTACAAGTCTTTGTGGATGAAGAAACTGAGGCCCAGAGGGGTCACAGGCCAGGAAGGAGGCAGGGAGACGCCTGGGAATGTTCTACAAAACCAGACCCTGAATGGCATTTATTTTTTATTAAGCCATTCCTGATTTGATGTAGGAGATAGTGCAGAGAAGACCTTGGGACTAAACTGTATTCATCATGCCTTGAGCTCTTTAAAGAAGGATGGGATGGATTGGAGAGGAGGTGGACAGTAAGGAAAAGAGTAAACAGGAAAGAAACAGTGACAAGGTAGCTTCATTTAAGGGGCCCAATATTTTAGAATAGTTTCTTCAAAGATTTTTCTCTTTTCCTCTCCGCTGAAAAGGTCGTGTATCCTAGTTGAGCAGGATTGGACTAGACAAGATATTTGCCCTGATTCTACTGAAGTCTCCTCTTCCCCTTTTAGTAGCTGATGAAGGGTCAGATTGATTGAGTTAGAAAACATTGGGGTCTGGTATTAATCACCTAGCTGAGTAGTGTCTGTGGGCTTCAGAGGGCCCTGTCCCCCCGCCTATCCCTACCCTCTCCTCCAGCACCCCGACCAGCATCACGAAAGTCAGCCGACAGAAACAGAAACAAACCTCCCTTAGGCTGATCAGGTCTGCTATTCCCGTATCTAGGATACGGTATGGGACCTGTAGTGAGTGCATTCACTGCTGTGTTCCCAATCTGGGCCCTGCCCTTGGAGAGCGTCTACACAGACTAAGCAGAGAGCTTCGAAATTAACCAGGTAATCTGGTCCATTCTTCCCCCAAGAGAGTGTGAACACCTTAAGAGCCAGGAATTCTCAATTTTCTGTTTATATCCCCCAAAGCTTAGCACAATGCTTGGCCCGTAGTAAATGCTAAATAGTTTATTTTTCATTAATTCATTTATTAAAAATTTCCCTCCCAAGGAATTTTTTTTTCCTTCTTTCCAAATCGTCTCTCCTTATTTCCACTCCTCAACGATCAGACTTGAGTCTTTACTCCTCCTAAGGAGACAGAGCCTGCTACTTGTCAAATAAACGTATATATTATAATTATTATAAACCTGGAGTGCTTCTGAATCTCCTGCTCGCAAATCCTGGACGTTACCTTTAAGGAAGTCGGGTTCCCACCCCCTTCTCCCGTCATGTGATAATCAGATTGTGTGATCCTCCTCCTCCTCAAATAGCGTTCCATGCGGAATAAATCGGGGACAAGCCAATAACAACCCTTCCAGCAGGTACTTTCCTGAGTGCTACAACCACCCGGGAGCTGGATTCATCAGCTGTCTATAGCTGAATATTTACAGCGAAGGGAACTCTAGAACCAGGCTTCCTCACAACCAGCCCAGAATCAGACAATGTTCGAGCTGGATACGACCCGAGAGTCCAACCCCCTCATTGGAAGGAGGAGCCGCACCCCAAGGGAGAGGAAGTGACTGGACCAAGGTCACACAGCTGTGTAAGAGGCAGAGCTGGGACACAAACCCAGTAATCCTGGCTCCCAGAATAGAGCTTGGTTTTTGTTTTTTTGGCCCCGCGCTACTCCCGCTCACCGAGCAGAGACATTTTGACCAAGAACCCAGGCACTCACTCCATGCTTGGCATACAACATATAATAATAGCAGAGGCCGTCTTACGCCTTTCTTACTTTCAGACGTTTCCCCCGGAATGTCTTCACCGAACGTCCTTCCCCTAGCAATCGCAGCCGCCGCAGGCTCCTCTCCACATGCGTGCGCTTTGGCGAAGTAGAGGGTTAGCCTAGCTGAACCGAAAGTGCGCATTTCTCCCCGTCTTAAAAAAAATAAATAAATAAACCCCACAACAGGAAAGCGGGCTTTGTTTGACTTATAAGTGATCGGATTCCTTCCAGAGGCTGCACTCACGCCACTCAGTTTCCCGAGACGTGACTGTCGCGCAGTCTAGCTTTGTTCAGACTTTATTTCTCCTCGGGCTGCGTCGCCGGCGCGGGTCCCACTGCAAAGGTTGAGGGTGGGGCGGTGGGTCGGGGTGCTGGAGGAGAGGGTAGGGATAGGCGGGGGGACAGGGCCCTCTCTTCTCCCCTCGTACACAGTAAGCACTGCCGCAGGCAAGCCACGGCCCGGCGATCCTGCACACACGTGCGGAATGCCCATGCAGCTATGGGGAGGGGGCGAGCGCGCGGGGGTCTGCCCGTGTGTCTCCGTGTGTGTGAGTGTGTGGACGCGCGTGTGGACGATTTAAAGTGACAGCACGAGCAGGCTGACCGAGGCCGAAGCCCGGGCCGCTGCTGCGGGCCCATCTTTCGGCGCGTCAGTGTTTTCGCCTGCTTCCCTCGGCTGCTGCGGGCTAGCCTGCACTGCAGCAAAGGAGTGAGTGGGGAGGGGGCTCTGACGCGCCGCCGGCTGCAGCGCAAGCAGAGAAGGACTAGAGCGGGGCCGCGAGCTGGGATTGCTCTCGCACTGACCGCGGTGTCAGGGGGCAAGGGCGGGGGTGCGGGGGACTGCGGGAGCGGCGCACGGGATGCCTATTGATTGTCCACTTTGGGTAGCTGCACTTTTCCTCCCGCCCCCCCCCTTGTGGGCTGGGCAGGAGTGGGCTTGGAGTATGCAGAGCAAAGTAGGGGAGCAAGGGGGGAGCCATCATTTGCAAGCATTTCATTTGCTTTCTCGACAAAAACCAAAATCACTCGAGAAAATGGCTACCAGAGGTTCCCCGAAGAGCAAAACGGTCCTGGGAAGCCTCGCAGCTTCTCTCTTCTCCCTGGTCCTCAAGCCCCACCCTGGGGACAGCCCTTGACTCCGGTCAAGGGAAGGTGGCTGGCTTTGTGTGCCCTGGTGTGTCTACCCCTCTGTCTCGTCTCTGCTCTCGCCTCACCTGCCACGATTAGCCAGAGCCTCAAAAATAAAATAAATAACTCTCCCCAACAAATCTGCCGCCCGTACGTAAGGAAGAACAGGCTGACACATCTGCGGTGCAAACATATGGGGGTCGGGGGTCGGGGCTGAGCTCCTTGTTCCAGCACCGGCCTGTAGAGAGAGGGAGATAGTGCCAGCTCCAGCCCCAGCAGCTGCTGGAGCAGCAGCCGTGCCATTGCTGTCATTGCAGGCCGGCTTCGTGACCTACGAAGCTCCCAGCTCGCCCGATGGTGCTGGACCAATGGGGGAAGGGGGCTGCTTCTAGCGAGGCAGCTAATCAACCCAGCCATCAAGAGGTATCTTAATGTGCTCATTAAAAATAAAAGTCCTAACACCCCCCAATCCCACCCTTCCTTTATATAATGATGGAGAAGGAAGGAAGAAAGGAAGGAAGGAAGGGAGGGAGGGATGAAGGAAGGAAAGAAGGGAGGAAGGAAGGAAGGAAGGAAGGAAGGAAGGAAGGAAGGAAGGAAGGGAGGGAGGGATGAAGGAAGGAAAGAAGGGGAACCTACTATTTGCAAGAAGTTAATCACATGGACAAAGGCACCGCACTGCAAATGAAATGAAACCACATCCCTACTCAGTTCCAGATAAAAGGTCGGAGGCAGCATTTTGTCAAAAATCAGCCTCTGTTAGAAACACAAACACTAAATCCCAGAGAGGGCAACAGGGCATGATGGGAAAAGTTCATTAGCTGGAGTGACAGGACCTGAGTTCCAATCCCATTTCTGCCACTTACATTTCTGTGACCTTTGGCTAAATGACCTCCAGGCCTCCATTTCCTTAGTCTGGTCCAGCTGTACCAGACAACTCCCAAGTTTCCTCCTGGAAATCTCTAATTCTGTAATGTCCCATGCTACCCCATACTAAAGTCCTGTTCTGAATGCTTAGAATGCTGCTCAGTTGAGCCTACCAAACCCCTACAAATCCTGCTAGGCAGTGCATTGTTGGTGGGAGGAGGAGGGGCAGAGCAAATGAGTGATGTCTGTTGTTCCAAGGCAGAGACTAGTGCTAGCATTGGGGTAGTTGCTGTTCCCCGTTGATTTCTTTTATCTTGCCACAGTGACTCTGGATGACCACTTTCTAATCTAAAAAAAAGATGCACTGGGACTTGAGTTGGTGAAGGAAATGACTCTCTATTGGCTAGCCTAGAGTCTGGATTTTTGGAAATATGGACTACAAAGGGCTGTGGCCTACTCGGCTAGAGTGGGGAACAGCTCTCTGACTTGCTTGCTGTGTTCCAAGTCCTTGATGATAGCCAAATGGTGTTTTCCAACACACTGTCCCTTCCCAGGGCCAGCATTTCTGACTCCATGTGTGTCTGGGGCAGCTGTTTCAATGTTCCAAGTTAGAGTCCTAGGGATTTCAAGCTTGATATGCTATGAGAGGGGGCAGGTATTTTAGGTTCAATGTCCCAGAACAGATGTAAGTCAGGGACAATATAGTCTATTTTCACAGAGAGGAGGTCTGCGCACCAGTTTATCAAGGAAAGCCATTGATTTCCAAAGTAATAACTTTTCTGGGGCATTTTATTTTTCTTCCCAAACTCAAGCTACTGAGACATCTCTCTGGTGAAGAGGATTGGCCTAGATCATCTCTGGGGCATCTCTGGCTTTCTTCAAGTCCCAACTAAAATTTGACCTTTTACAAGAAGCCTTTCTTCAAACCCTCTTAATTCTAGTGCCATCCCCTGGTCAATGACTTCCTATTCATGTTATATGTAGTCTGTTTGTCTATATTTGCATACTTGTGGTCTTCCCCACTAGATTAGGAGTCCTCGAGAGAAGAAACTATCTTTTCCTTCTTTTAGTATTCCCAGTGTTCAGCATAGTGCTTAGCATATAGTAGGTATACTTATTCAATGATATTCTACATTCTTTTAAAACCTTTTATTATCTCTTTCCCACTGCCCTTTCCAAACTGATTTTTTTTTAACCTCAAATCAAACACACACAGCCTAGCAAAACAAATCCCCACATTTGTGGTGTCCAGAGATGCATATCTCATTCTGGATTTTAAATTCATCACCTCTCTGGTAGGAGGAGATGGCATGATTTCTCTTCACTCTTCTGAACTCAAGGTTTACCACCAGTCAGTGTCCTCAGTCTTCCAAAGTAGTTTTTTTCTATAATGTTGTTGTCATTGTATACATTGTTTTCTTGGTTCTGCTCACTTCATTCTATATCAATTCAGAGAGGTTTTTTTTTTCTGAGTTTCTTCTAAAATCACACATTTCATCATTTTTAGGGCACATTAATATTACATTCCATTCACATAACACAGTTTAGTTAGCCATTCTGCAATAACTGGGCAACCCCTTAATTTCCACTTTGATGCTACAATTAAAACATCTAATAAAATACAGACAATATATTACAACCTAAAACTAAGTCAATATGCCACGAGTGTGGATTCTTATGTTTGGATTAGTGGTTCTAATCTATTGCAGTTTGTTGCCTGGCCTAGGGCAATGAGAAATTATGTGCAGGACCACATGGTGTAAGAGCCGCGGTTCTCAACCTATGGTCTCGACCCCTTTGGGGGTCGAACAATCCTTTCACAGGGGTCACAGGAGTCGCCTAAGACCATCGGAAAACACATATTTCCCATGGTCTTAGGAACCGATACACTGTTCCTCTATCCGTCTCCAGACAGGTCCGCCCACATGTAGATATGCCCACATACGAATATTAAAGGGTCGAGGCATTAGCAAGGTTGAGAACCACTGTGTTAGAGGATAGACTTGTACACAGCTCTTCCCGGATTCAATCTTGACTCTGTCACCACTCTGACATGTGTAAAATACAATACAATACAATATGAAAGAAGTCATCTAGGGGCTGTTGGAAGAGCTTGAGGTTTTCTTAAAGGCAAAGTCTATTTTGATCATTAACTCGATTGGGTCATTTTGTCCTGGCCTGAAATGAGTAGGGTGAATTATTTGGTAACATGAATAGACTTGTGTTGGCCATGAACATTACTCAATGATCTAATGTTTATTATACCTTGAATTATATTGATTTCAAAAAGAATGTGGACCAACAAAGTCCAGAAGCAGTGGCATTCCCATTGATTTGCTTTGTCACTAATAATTCTGGGAGACTCCCACATATCAAACTTCTTGTATCACAGGAAAAGGTAAGGAAGATTTGAGCAACATTTTGGTATTTCAAAGTAAGCAAATTTAATTTGTCTCCCCAGCCTCAGGAAGGCTTGTTATACCCGAGTGCTGGTATAAACTGAGAAGTAACACTCTACAACAAGTAAGCAATTTTGAAAACAAAGGCCATGAGCAAATGGAAACTTTCAGAGTGAAAGGCTAACAATTCTACAAACAGTCCAGGTGCTTGTAAAAGTAGGGTTGGTGAGTCATCATTTACGTTCAGAAGCTGCCAGGGAGGGAGCAGGAGGATGAGCTGAGCAAACACTTGAATAAAGTTGCAACTAAGAAACATTTAGTTTGGGAAAGACCCAGTTCCATTTGCAACATTGTTATTTACTATGAAAATCTCTCCAATCTCCTCAATGGATTAGGACCTTAAATCGTGCTTGATCACTCTCAAATCATTAAGATCAAAAGGTCCTAGTAACTATATGTTGACCTTGAGAAAGAAAGACTGAGTTTTTAAGGAGGAAAAAAACAGCTCCTCCCCCCCACAGTTACTGAGATATAACTTTAAAATTTTTTTAAAAAATTATCAAACATTTCTTCTCTCTCTCACATCCTCCCACTGCAGGGGAGGGTGGGAGGAGGAGAGAGGAGATTAAAAAAAAAAAACTTTCGAAAAATTAGTTGAGCCACATGCCCTTAGCTTCCAAATTGGGTGTTTCATTCTGCATAGTAGAATTAGGCCCCCTCTTGGCCAAGTTTGCAGGCTTCCTACATACTGATGGGAGGGGAAGAGGAGAAAAGTTTCTTTCTGGTTCTCTCAGTAAGGAAAGAGTGTCAGTGGGTGAGGGGCTCCTCATGGGTCCTCAGGAGTCATGGTTGACCATGGCTTCTCAGCATCCTTAAACCTTTCAAAACTCAATTCAACAATGCCACAAACAACAACATGCCTTCTGTATAGAGGCACCACTGTATGGTACTAGGGATGCCAAGGCAAAACAAAGTGGTCTCTGATAGCAAGGAGGCTACATTTTGTCTGAGCGCTCAGGTGAGCACTCCTGAAAGTTTGATGAGGTTCCTGCACTTGAGGGAGATTTTAGCCCTATTTCTGCCTCTGTTTCTCCCTTTTCTCTCTATCTCTGTCTCCCTCCTCTACCCCTTCTCAGTCAAGCTAATCAGAATAGATCAAACATTAATTAATTAATTATTAAGCCCTGTGTGCCAAGCTGGGAATACAAAGAAAGACAAAAGCATGGTTCTTGTCTTCAAGGAGTTCACTTTCTAATGAGAAAGAGGCAATATGAAAATAACTATATATATAAGATATATACAGTGTAAATCAAAGGTTGATCTCAGAAGGAAAGTATAACGGTAGTGGGGAAGAGACACACTTTTGCTTCCATAATACAGACCTGTACAATTTAGTTAACACTATAAAAGCTAGATGTACTGATGTTACTCTTTGTGCAGTTTTTGGTTCGGCTTGGTCTGGTTGAGAGAGCTTTTCAAAGGATGGACTGGTAAATGTTCTTATCTACTGGGCCGTGGTTAACATGTGTGCATGTGTCTGGCTGCTAAATTAATCATTTTTTTATAAGGGCTGGAGAATGAATGAACAGGAAGCATTCTGAAGGACAAGCATTTACTACCTTTTGCATAAATGCACCATTTTTTCTACCAACTTAGATTTAATAAGTTTCAAACCAGCCCCATTTCCAACAATTTGAGTTCAAACAAAGTACATCATATTTTAAATAATAATGTTACTATGGGACTTTAAGGTTTGAGAAATACTTTAGATCTATTGTCTCATTTGATCCTCATGATAACTCTAGGAGGCAGGTGCTGTTATTATCTTCATTTTACTGATAAGGAAACTGAGGCCAAGAAAGGATAAGTGACTTGACTGATCAGGTCTAGCACCCTATCTGCCAGGAGATATATTGATTTCTCCCAGATATCTCTTTAATTTCAGATTTCATTCTTCTGTACACACAAGGTCCCATTTATGTCCAATTCCCAGAATTTCTGGAAAGGGCTTTGGTCCCTTCCTCCCTTACCACTTTTTCAGGGAACAGTTGAAGGTGGGAGAACTGAGTATTTGATGTCTCAAGGCATTATTCATGCCTGATAAAATTGCTGAGTATTCCAGCAATAAATTCCCCAACAGCCCATCTCTGTACTCATATGGTCCAAGATAGAAAACAATTGCTTTCCTTTTTCTAGGTCCATTAAAAAAAGTCTTTTAGGGATCATTCATCATTTTTAGAAGTACACAAAGAATGTTCGTCTACTCAAATTCTACTGTTAGAACAAAAAAAAACAGAATGAGAGAGAGAGAGAGAGAGAGAGAGATAAAAAGAGAGAGAGAGGAATAAAGCATCATCTCACATGGAGGTATTTTTGTGATTCCCAAAACATTCATTATTGATATGATAACTATGTAGGGCTAGAACAAAGATAGTCACAAGTTCTCAATAATAAGAAATGGATTTTTAGGATGTTTGTTTCTTCAAGGGTTTTCATAAAATCTGAAGTATTCTATAGATATGCTACTTCCCAATAGCACCTTTTGGCCAATCTAAAGGAATATGTATTGGATTGCTTATGTTCAAACACAACTCTATTCAAGGGTCTTGTGCTTGTGCTGTTAAAAACAAAATGAATGACAGTCCCTGGCCTCAAGGAGCTTACATTTTACTAGAAGGATCCATGATTAAACAATTAATATCACGGAATTTGAAGGAGGAAGTAAGAATTACTAAAGGGAAGAACACATGGGCGAGATGTCATGAAAGCTATGGCCAAAAGGAAGGAGGGATAGATTCTAAGAGGCTAGGCATTCCAGGCACAGAAAGCTTCACAAAGAGGAGTGCTGAATCTGGAATGAGGGAAACTGAATCTGCAACCCAGCTTTGCTACTAACAACTTAAGTGATATTGAGCAAGTCAGGTCCTCCTTTGTAAGATGAGAAAGATGGACTAGAATCTCAAAATCTCACTAAGTTACCTTCTAGGTCCTATTGTTATTAAATTAGTTAGTTATTAAATCAGCGTCCTAATTGAGTCACTAGGGTTGCTACCAAAGGCAGTGACTCAGTCTTGATAGGGAGTTCAGTTTGGGAAACGCTGAAGTACGCCATCTTTGATTGAAAAGAGAAAAAAGAAGGCTCCCTAGATTTCAGTAAGGACTTATGTTGGAATTGAGTGGCCTCTACCAGAGGTCATAATGACTGTTCTATCGTATGTCAGGTATGGTTCTGGGATGAGAGCTTTCCAGGAAAAAGACCAAGGGAGAAAAAGACACGGATTGCCAAAGACCACAAAGCAAATTCATAGAATGGAAGGGGATCTGGAAGGTCCCTTAAGGCAGACCCTTTGGCAAATGTCTGAATCTCTTATATAATGGTCAATATGTCAATAAAGTCCGAATGAGTTGGATTTAAATCTCACCTACCTACACGTATCAATCATATGGCTTGTTAAGCCTCAACTTCCTCATCTCTAAAGTGGAGATAATAATAACACTAACCGATATATAGGGTTGTTGTGAGAATGAAATAATGGAAGCAAATTCCTTTGTAACACTTAAAGAAAGAAGCATATATATGTACGTATATGTATACACACACATACACACATACGGTATTACTATAAATAGCTATAGTAATCATGTATATTTTAGGGTTTCCATTCTTTGTCTCTTTAAACAGCTCTGAGAGCTCTTCCCCATTTTCCAGAGTAGGAAATGAGGGTGTAGAATGGTTGTGAGTTGTTAATGGTCACAATTTTTAAGCCTTGAAGCTGGAAATACAAACCCTGATATCCTGACTTCTAGCCCAATTCTAGGCTTTTCTTTCTCTGTTAAATGCTTTCGCTGATGGGAAACTTAGAGCCTCATGAGGAAGCCCATTCATTCAATTTCAGGCCTGCTCCTATTGTTAGAGCAGTTTCTAAGGCACCTCCCTTCCAACTTCCTTATTTTACAGGAAGGGACACTGAGGTCCAGAGTGGCTCAAGATTCCTGAGCCAGGTACTGGCCGAGCATGGACCTGATCAAGGTCTCTGGCTCTCTGCCCTCATCCCAAAGCCCCCAGTGTTTACACTGTCAAAGATTGGAGAAACAATCAGGGCTGACTGGCAAGCAGATAATCAGCCACTTCAGTAAGTGAAAAAATTCCATGGACTGAGTAACCTGTGTGCTCCTTCGTGCCACAACATAGACAAAAAACCACATCAACAGGAAGAAAAAGTCATCTTTGGGAGAGAGATTCTTTTGGTCTCTTCCACTCTTGGCTGCATTAGCAAAGGGAAGGTGGGTGAGTCAAGGAGAGTCATGAGTGGTGATGGGTGAGGAAAGGTGCAGGGAGGGCATGAGATCCAAGTGCCAGAGATGATCTCCTTCACCTAGACCACCCCTGCCCTCCTGCCTTTCCTACTCTCTCTGCCTATGGGGGAGGAGGGCTCCCCTCCCACTATTTGGTCCAGACCCAAGAGACAGTGTTAGCCAACTTGGTTGGTTATTTAATCCAAGAAAACTATCCTCAGGGGCTGTGGCAGCAGCCTCGTAAGGCTGCCCCCTGCTCCAGAGCTACAGTTGAGTTTCCAGGAGTAGAGTTTCTCCTTAAAAACAGGCTCCCCCTGTGTCCCTAGCTTCTTTCTCCCAGGTCTGGCTGAGCACCTCAGCCAGACACCAGAACTTCCCACCCTTCCATTCTAGACAAGACCACAGACCACACAGGGGGACCCTTGGAAATCGTTGTGTTGGGCTGGCTGGCCCCAGTTGTTGGTGGTGTGTGTGTTTTCCAGGCAGGGCTTCTTTTGGAATCTGCACAGATTTTATGGCTCCCATGCCATACCTGACTTAATTTCATAGCTATTCTGTCTTTAAGATAATTCCATTTCCATTCTCCCTTTTTCCAAGCTCTAGAGACAGTATTTCTTATGTGGGAAGACTAATCTGGTAGAAAGAGCAGCAGGCCAGAAGTCAGATGTCAATTCCAGTCCCAGCTTGGCCTTTGACTGGCTTGGCACCACTCTTCCTCCCTTTGGGCCTCGGTTCTCTGAACCCCCCCAGCCCCGCCCATGCCTTCTTACCCTTGCCTTGTCAAGTCTTTTTCTTCTTTGAGGCACAGCTGAAGCCCTTTTCCCTGAAGGAAGCTTTCCCTGGTCCCTCCAAGTGCTGGTGCCTTCCCTCCCAAACTGCCTTCTATGGAACTACTTTGTGTGTATCTGGATAGAGGAATTTTATGTCTATTCTGTTTCTGCGTTCTGCTGTCTCCTGCATTAGCATCATAAGCTCGTTACCAGGGGAGATCAGTGCATTCTTTTTACTTGTACCCCCCAGCACCTAATACTGTGAATAGAACTTAGTGGATGTTTAATAAACACTTGCTCATGATTGGTTTTCTCATCTGTAAAATGAAAGGGTCGTGCCGGGCAATCTCTTAAAGCTCTGGGAAAAATTTTATACACATATTTATTCATGTATACATGTATGTGTGTACACACATACATGCACACACATGTTATATAATGTGTATATGTATGTGCCTATATGCACATATTATATATGTGTGTATGTATATATATATATACATATATTTTAAAAAGTATAACTTGGTTTCTTTTTCCTATTTCTCTCCCTGTTCCACTGTCTCTACCTTTCTCTATCTCTCACCTTAGCAATGGAAACCAGGGAGAAATGTGCCCTCCTCTTCTCATCCCATTGGTGTGGAGGAACCCTGGAAATCCAGCCAGGATTGGGACTAGATCTATGAATTGGTGATTAAACTGACTCACCAGCACTGCCAATCCCACTTCAGGTTTTGTCCAGCTCCCTTCACTGCTTCCTTGCAGGGACTAAGTAAGGCAGGGCTAGAAACTCATCACAGAGGATGAATTCAGCTAACTCATCAGCAAAGACTAGCGGAGAACGTTGTGAGAGACCAACAGTCATTTCTTAGATCAGAGATTCCTTCAGGGGGAGGTTGTGAGGGGGAAAATCGGACCCAGAGTCAAGAGCCTGGTGTTTCTATCGGCTTTGATCAATGAGAATAAATAAATGGCAGTAATAAGAAGAAAACAAGCTGTGGCATGGCTTTGTGGCTCCCTGATGCTGGGGTCAGGAACATCTGGGTTCCAGTCCTATTTCTGAAATGTACTCACTGTGTGAACAAACCTTGGACAATCAGAACCTCTCAGGGTTCCAGGCAACTCATCAAAGCTATAACCTGCAGACCGAGCTGCCTCGGTAGAGGAATTTTCCTCATTAGGAATTCTATATTCTTGGGCAGGGGTGTGGGGGAGAGAAAGTTGGGCATAGTAAGTTAAAAAAAAAAAGTAGTCCCTGCCCTGAAAGGATCTAGAATTTACTGGGGTGTGTGTGTGTGTGTGTGTGTGTGTGTGAAAAACGACAAGTACATAAATTTGTATGATACAAAGATGATTCAAAATAGGATGCGATTGGGACAGAGGAGAAAGTCAGATAAAGCACAGCACAGAAGTACCTGGGGAGGGAGCAATCACATCTGGTTCAGAGATCATCGGAGGAACTGGAGTTAGGTCTTCAAGAAAGAGAAGAAATTCAACAGGCAGAGATTACAGGGAAGGGATAAGCACTTATTAAATGCCTACTATGTGCCAGTGTAATGGTAACAGAATTTAAAGATCCCCCTATATTGGCTTGATTTTTGGGATGAGTGTTAAAACCCAGAGCTTGTGAATCCCACTTGTGGGATGGACTTGTTGACGTGGAGAGAGAGGGCTGAACTGGAAGGAGCTGTGGATTTAGAAAGAAACCCAGGGAGAGAGAAGGCCCAAGCAGAGAAGGCCAGAGGGACTTTCAGGAACTGCCACCCGGAGCTGCTAAGAACTGAGGAAGCATGGCTGTGATGCTGGTATTTTGTCTGTCTGTTTTGATGTTGTTTTGCCAGATTCACCTGCTGGTGAAGGACAGTGCTGCTGTTGCAGAAGTCCTGGAACCTGGCTGTTGGTTCAGAAGCCCTGAAGGAGGAGTTTTTTGTTGTATGTTTACAGAAATCCTGGAAGAGGGAAGAGGGCCTTGCTGATGTTTTCGGGGGTTCTGGGACTGTTCTGCAGGCAGAGAGTGACTTGATGAGGACACTGGCAATGGTTTTGTTGAGCCTTGTCTGCCCAGTAACTGAGATTGCTGAAAACTTGCCTCCCATTAAGATGAAGGAAGAGCCTTTCCTTGGGTTCTCAACGTTGTAATGATATCTTAACCTTGTTGTAGCTTAAGGGTAAATGGCCTTTTGTGCTGTCCTGCCCCTTTTCAGAAAGTGCTGGGCCTTACCCGACCACGTTGTAATTCAGCTGTGATCCGGGGGTGGGAAACCTTTGACTTTTTTGTGCTCTGTGATTGACCAATTGAATGTCCTTTGCTTATGGTTGGAGATTGATCTCCATTGCACTGCCCAGGGTGGGCTACTTTGACTAACGCACTGGCCAGGAGTGCCATACTTGGACCTTGGTGCTTTGCAACTGAATTAAGAACTTACTTGCTAAATGAATGCGTTACACTGTATTTTGATTTTCTCTGTTCTGTGAACGTTGGCCTTAATCTGTCACTGCATAAATGGGGTTTGCTATGCTGGTGCACCAAACCTTGGAAGTGGCCTTTGCTTGGCATTACAGCCAGGCACTGTCCTAAGAGCTTCATACAGATTATCTCATCGGACCCTCTTAACCATCCTGGGAGGTGGGTGCTCGTACTATCTCCATTTTACAGTTGAGGAAACTGAGGCAGCCAGTGGGGACTTGTTCGGAGTTACAGTTGAAGTATCTGAAGCTGGATTTGGTTACATATACAATCCGGATCTTCCTGACGCCGGGCCCAGCGCCTCTATCCAGTGCGCTACCTAATCATTGGATCATTGAACCTTCGAGGAGTTACCTAGTCCAAGTCCCCCGTTTTACAGATGAGAGCTACCCCAGGCCAAGGGAGGTGAATTTGCTCAATAACATGCAGAGAGTTAGTGTCTGAGGTAGGATTTGAACCCACATCATCCAACTGCAAGAGTCAGAGCCATTTCCACAATATTCCAGGCCCCAGGGATGGTCTGTACAAATGCACAGACCTTACAGACATGAAGGGCTCTAAAAAGTAGCTAGTTCTATGTAATTCATTTTCCTAAGAGTTCCCTGGTTTCCAGTAGTGAGGGCATGCCCCACATCAATTCCCCATTGTACGGGCATATAGAACAACTCTCTCGCCAGATCATCTTCTACATCCTCTCTCGATACCTGTGAATGTTCTGCAGGCCTCACTCAGGTCAGGAAAGTCCCTTCTCAGGTCTAGCCTGAGGTGCTTGGCCCTCCCTGACCCCATCCCAATATGTGTTAGCACAGAAGTCAGAGATCCCATCTTCATGAGATTCATGAAGTTCCTTCTGACCACACCAGGAAGTCAGAGGGGCACTTCATTGATCACCCCTGTACAAATGAGGAAACTGAGGCTTAGAGATTGTTGTTGATGAGACAACAGGGGTTAGATAGACCCCAAGTTGGGGGAGGGGTCACACCCACCCTCAACTGGGCTATCTATTAACCTATCTTTCAAAAATTCCATTTATGACCATTTTATAGTCATCAAAAGACACAGAAAAATGGAAATCAGGGTCCTAAATGATAAAATGATATGATAAAATTCAACCACCAGGAAAAATAAAGAATTTTTACATTTTTATTGAATTGTTCTTACAACTACCTTCATTTCGCAATGCAGATTATTCTGCCCTTGAGATGCTCTGATATGAGCAACTTTAATATTATCTCCATTTTACAGATGAGAATACTCTGCTCTAGATAGTGGAAATGATTCCTCAGTATCATGTGGTTCAGAAGCAGCAGCAACAGGACCTGACCCCAGGATTTTTTAAAAATAAATTTTTATTGATAACTTTTGTTTTGATATCACCTACATTTCCCAGGAGGGGAGATATCTGGCTTCTTCTTCCAGGGAGCCCTACCATGTGATTATGAGTGTGTGTACAGACCCATACAGACATACAGACATATGTATGGATGTTTCTCTCTCTGAATATATGAGAGAAACAAAGAAACAGAGATAGAGAAAGGGGGGAGAGGAGACAGAGACAGAGAGAGAGAGAGAGAGAGAGAGAGAGAGAGAGAGAGAGAGAGAGGGAGAGGGAGAGAGAGAGAGACACAGAGAAAGAGAGAGAGGGAGAGACAGAGAGAGGGAGAGAGAGGGAGGGAGAGAGAGGGAGGGAGAGAAGAGAGAGAGAGAGGGAGAGACAGAGGGAGGGAGAGAGAGAGGGAGAGAGAGAGAGAGGGAGAGAGAGAGGGAGGGAGAGAGAGAGAGAGAGAGAGAGAGAGAGAGAGAGAGAGAGAAACACAGTTCAGCAAAATTAACCAAGAGAGAAACCAAGTCTGAAATTTTCCAACCCTATAGCCCTCTATCTCTGCATAGGTACCTTCTCGCTCCTCTTTGGGGACAAGCTGGGTCATTGCAATTTTACAACTAGTGTATTAAATACATGAGGTAGGAGCTATTTTTATACCCATTTTGAAGATGAAAGGTTAAGTCAGTTGATTAGCACTTATTAGGTCCCTCCTCTGTGCCAGGCAGGGTACTAAGCAACAGGATACAAAAAGGCAAAAAGTGGCCTTGGCTCTCAAAGACCTCAAAGTCTAATTGGAGGAGCTTATGCCCAGGTTCAGTGGTATCAAATGCAAATAGAAAAGAGGGTCCTGGAGCTGTACACACTGCAGGCTGCACGCTGATTTATGACGTTATCTTGTGTCTTACTGTATTTTGATTTTGTCACATCCTTCCCAGTTATGTATGAACCTGGTTCAAGCTTCATTCTTCCGCAGTGCTGCAGCAGGAGAGTTGGGCATCTCTGGAGATGACTGTTAAGTGACCTGTCCATGGTCCTTTAGCTAGTAGCCAATCAATCATCAAACATACTATGAGCCAGGATGAAAAAGTCCCAGACAACAGGGTGCTTCCATTTTTAATGGGGGTTCAACATGTGCACATGTAAGTAAATGTAAGATATATACAGAGGGAATATAAGGAAGATGCTGGTTCTTCTATCCCATTCAAGGTCATGTAGCCATTTTTCTGCAGTGCTGAATTTACAAGCTCTATTCCTTGACTAGGACTAAATCCAGTCCCACTGTCTAGACAGGCACATTTCTGGGGTGGGAAAAGAGACTGCAAGTCAAGTGAGAAAAGGGAATATTCTCCAAGATCCAGCAGAGGTAAGGGGGTGTGGTAGGGTCCAATAAAAGAGTGATGGATTTGGAAAGGGACAGTTTATTGTTGTTCAGTTGAGTTTGACTCTTTGTGACCCCACAGACCATACACAACATGCCAGGCCCTTCTACCCTCACTATTTCCCTTTCTAGGGCTCTGGCTTCCTCAAACAAAAAATATGAGGTTGGACTAGATGGCCTAAGTTCTTTACAGTTCTAGGTCTAGGGAATTCTATGATATAATGCCCTTCTCTTCTCCTAGCCTCAGTTTCCCGCTCTGGAAAACGAGGGGAGAGAACTAGGCGACTCCTGAGTCAGCTCCGAGATGTGCCCCAGGATTCTGAGAGCAAGCCTGCACTTAAGCCTGCGAGGGGGGGGCAGCAGAACCAAGAAAACTTGAATTTTCCATAACTAGCATGTACCTGCCATACCATTTCCTAGGGATGTAAGGAGTAGTTAAAAAAACATTAAAATGGGTGATTCCCAGTCCAGATGTGACTTGGAAATGGAATATTCAGAAACTTCTAGATTCTAGAAACTCCTCCCTCCCCTTCCACTCTTCCGTTGTGCCTGAACTTCATTCTGTTTAACAGTACAAGGCCCTCCGCACTTATTAATTAGGCATCCTCCTCCTAGGAAGGTTAGAGCACTAGACAACTTTAGGAGCCCTCTCCTTCTGGAGTCCCCCTTCTTTTTCAAAGCCTCCTCTCTGGTGACTTTTTAAAAAAAATTACCATGAGGTCCAAAGAAGATCTGAGCCTTAAGAGTGAATCTGCAAAATGCCCTCAGCTCTTAAGCCAGAAACAAGACTTGCACACAAAACCAAACACAAAAACAGTCCACGTGGTCCGAATGGGGCACGTATTCACGAAAGCCTCCCCACCCCCAAACACTAAGTTAGTCTGCTTTTCAAAATAGTGAGATGAAAAGATTTTAGTAACATTGTAGCGGCTTCCTCAAAGCCACTGCATTTAAAACTGCTGCTTCTCATGGCCATTTCTGTTACCATGGTGGCGGTTAAAGGTGTATTTGGGGGACACGAGTGGAGAATGGACAAAAGCCAACTAAGGGTGTGGGAATCTGCAAATGATTCAGTCACAATATCCAGGTTCTTACCAGCCTGCAGAAGGCAGGGCTCTCTATGAATTAGACTTCCTAAATATAGACTCAGTCCTCTGCAGAAATAGCAGCAACGCTGGTGCAAAACTAGGGAATCCTGAATTCACTGCGAGTTTCCTGTGATATTTTTCCACTCATTTGATTTAATGCACCGAAAAGGATCCTTAGCTTTCGGTCTCTCCCAGTGCAAATAAAGGTTAAATCTCTCACCAACCACCAAGACCCAGGCTCATAACTCACAGGAAGCTTTGGGGAAAGAAGCCGAGAAAGCAGGTGGAAGGACTTGATGAAAGCATGCGAAACCCGCACATGACTGCGGATTCCGGCCCTCCCTCATCCGATCTCTGTGGGCTCTGGACTGCAATGCCCGCCTGCGAGGGAACTCCCCCTGCGCAGAGAATACTCTCCGCCTCCAGAGATCCCGGGAGCTGGGCCTACTAATCCAGGGTCTTCTCTTTGGAACATTGTCCCGGCCGGCCGGAGCTCGCGCTGAATCCTGGAGCTCGCGCAGAGTCCCAGTCCTCCGATTGGCTACGCGTGTTGGGGGGAGGAGACAGAAGGAGGGAGGGAGGCCGCTTCCCCTCGGCGTGCAGCCGCCGCCTCGTGCGTGGTTACTATGCAAATTGCAGCGATTGCGGAAATAAACAAGGAGGGGGGGCGGGTAGGGGGAGAGAGACTGCCGAATCGGTTGCAACTTCTGCAAAGTCTAACACGATCCAAAGCCCACAAGGCAAAGCCAGAGAGAATCTGAGAACCAGCCAGCCTGGGTTGGATCGCTTTCAAAAAGAGGAGAGAGAGACACAGAGAGAGAGAGACATTGAGAGAGACTGAGAGAGGGAGAGCGCGCCTTGCAATTGCAAAATCCTTCTGATTTGGAGTAAAAAAAAAAAACCTCCAAGAAGCCTGCAATTGGCCAAGAGCTTAAAAAAGCCTCTTCCGGGTTTTCAACGGTTCCAAGTTTATTTAGATATTTTTATAATGCAAAAAAAAAGGTGGCAACAATGAAGCAGTTCGTCTGAGCCCTTTAAAGTTTCTCACGTACTCTTGTTACATTGCAATGGTACGTGATGCGTCAACTTTCTATTTTGCGTTTATATGATACATGCTTTATAAAGAAAGATGTTGGTAGACTGGTTTATACTTAATGGTTTAAGACTTTAAGATGGTTTCGGGTGCATTTGCGTTAAGTGCTTGCTTGGAATGTCTACTGCGATGTGCTTTCTGGGCTTTGCTAGTTTTTGCATTTTTTTTTTCTCTTGCAAGAGATAGCAGTGTGGGTGGGTATGGATGTATGCACCAAAAAGACCGGGTTTCCTTTTTTTTTTTTCCTAGGGATTTGAGAAAACCGCTGAGGTTGACAGATTTTTTTTCTCCCCTCCTAGCGCTTGCTCGGTTCCAAAAAAAGGCGGGGGGGGAACCCTACGTGCTCGGCTCTGTAAAAAGACGTCTAGCCTTAGCAGTCAACCTAACCCGAAAGCAATGTCTGGACCGAAGAATAATTGACTATTCGATCCTCTAATCAATGTTACCAACACAGACGATTGACAAGGTCTTTGTCCAATCAGGAGAAAGCTTGGTTGTAGTATGGTTCGAAATTGCCAAGGGGGTGGGGCAGAGGGTGTCTAAAGTTCTCTGCGCTCCGCAGGGGATGGTGTACTAGAGGCTGTCAAAACTACCGAAGCCTTCCGGCTTTAGCTAGCACAATAGGGGAGTGTTGTGGTGGTTTAAGTGAAAATACTGATTAGCCGCAGTTTTGCATGAGTTTTATGCCTTCTTTGTTGCACGCTGAAGCATACCGGAAACGCTTTGCCAGTGAAATCTGGAACTTTAAAAGATTGTTCTTCGCCCCTCCCCCACTCCCTTTAAAACAGAACCTAGGAAATGTTGCGAGTGGTTCTCAAGGATAGGTGAAGTATCCTGGCTCTGCTAGCGAAGGTGTGAGGGCTGTGAAGCTGATTGCGTCCTGGTCAGTTACAGTAGGCTACTGGTCTGTGCTGCAGTGCCCCCACGCACCCGTGGGCTTAAGGCTCTGGCTTGGAAAGTTCTTTGGAAGAAAGTCAGTGGTCTTAACTGCTCTTAATCTCTGAAACTCTTGCTCCGCTCACCCTTGACTTGCCGAATTGTAAGCAAGGGGCCTAAGGGGGGGAGAGAGAGGTTGTTGGCCTGGACTGTTTCCCAGGCGGAATGACGGCTGTTTTGTCACTTTGGGAGGAAGAGGGAATGAGAAGACCAGGACAAGGCTTTGTTTTTTCTCCTTCTGGTTGTAACTCTAGTGTTTCTCTCTATGGTCGATTGTAAATAAAAGAAGCAAAGGAAAAGAACCTTTTGCCCTATCTCTCCCCGGGTTGCTAGCACCTACTTGTGAAGGGGATGAGTGTGGGAGTTGACTGTGAATGGCTCGCTGGCTGCCGGAGTTCAGCCCTGCGACAAGTGCCTGACACCAGTCCAGTAGAAACCAACTGCAACAGCTTGTATTGGAGTTCGTAATTGGCAGCCTTTGACTAAACTCTCTCCTCTTTTCTCCCCACCCCCACCCTCTGTGATCTGTGTAGAAACCTAATCCTGTTGGGAAGTGAAAGGAAAATAATATGACCTCCTTCCCCTCTTTGAGTTAAATTCCTAGCTAAGCATAGAGTGCATAGGCTTTTCAGTTTGGAAATCAGAAGGTATGACAATCAGCCCAGGCTGCTGCCCACTTCAACGTCACGGATTTTTGCATACAGGTATCCAAATGTGGCATTTGGACCACATAGACCAATAGGCTGGCACATAGACCACCAGCCTACCGCTCAGTGGGGAAGGGGGGGGGGAGGATGAACCCAAATGTGGCTTCATAATTAGGCTTGTCTTCTGGTTGGTGTTAGGGGTAGTGGTTGTCACCTTTATTCCATTTTGAACTTCAATGTCTTGGGTATTAAAGCCTAAACCATATTAATAAGATCTGCCCATTAAGTACCTTTGAAATGAAAGGTATTTGAGATGGACGAATAAGTGAAACCATATTGACGTAATTTATATATCTAAGAGGATTTCACTCTGGCTGGCAAGGTAGCGTTTCTGCAAATCAGACATAGCAAATGCAACAGCGGGCAGCCTGCCAGCGAGAATATGGATAGCAGAGATCATGGCAGGAGCCTCCCTCGCTCACAGACAAGCCCATTTCAAGGCAGCCTCCTAGCACTTGCAAAACGAATGATCGAAGCGGTTATTTCCAATGGGGAGTTGGGGGGGGGGGGGCAGAGGAGTTATCCTTCCTAACAATGACTTACTTATGTAATTGTGCCGTACTCAGTCTAGATAGGACTTCACCTATGTTGTCTAAAGTCAGTCTCCTTTCCAGGCTTCCTCCCTCCTCTCTCTGTGACACCCCCCCCCCCCACTCCCTCTTTCCACCCCCTTCAAAATATCCCCTTTAAAAAATACAGCCAGTCTGACTGATTTAGCTTTGCAAACTTGGGCAGAAGGGAGAGTTGGCAATGTAGCCTGTATCCAACACTTTTGTTTCTTTATGAGCGTTTGAATCTGGACTGGTGGGAGAGAAAGTTACCGGGCAGGAGCAGACATTCTGCAACTGTAACTGTTTGTCGGAGTTCTTTTCTCCCGGAGTCAGGAATCCCCTCCCGGTTTGGAGCTGGTTTTTTTTTTTTTTTTCTAGAGGGAGGAGGAAAGGGAAGGAGTGGAGCCCGGGGGAGGGAGACAGAGAGCGAGATAGAGAGAAGGAAAGAGCGGATGTGGAAGACTTGGGATTCAACCCTTGCCTAGAGGGCGCAAACAACCGTCCCATATCCAAAAGTCTTACTAAGGGCGCCAAAAGTTACTTAGGATAATACTGCTAAAAGTTGGAAATTGCGGGTCAGCGTTTCTTGCAGCAGTGTTTAAAGCTGAAAATACCAGCATTAACGTTTCTTCTCTTTCCTCTTTTATTTTAAAAAAGCCAGGGCACCTTTCCACCACTGTCCTAGTGTATGAATCTTTGCAAATTAGGAGCCAAAGGGAAAGAAGCAGATGTGAAATGTATCTTCTGCAATATGAAAACAAAATTGTAATTGGCATTTAAAAGAGGGCTTCCCAATGGTAGGAGTAACATTGCATACACACACACACGCACACACTTTCAACAGTAACTTCTCGCTGTGCCTCAGTTACATGTCAGGACTGTCAGCCAGAAACTAGCATCTAGGAACGATCTTGGAATTCATTGAAGTTCCCAGTTCTCTCTCTCTCTCTCTCTCTCTCTCTCTCTCTCTCTCTCTCTCTCTCTCTCTCTCTCTCTCTCTCTCTCTCTCTCTCTCTCTCTTCCCCCTTGTCCGTCTGTCCATCAGTCTTGTCTGGGTCAGGACCAATAGCAAAGACTGCCATTGACTGATGAAATCAGGGTCCTTCATAGTCATTACCGGTGTCTCTCCTCCCCCTAATAATCTTGGCTTTCCCCAAGGTTTCTGGGGAGGAAGGCAGGATGGAAATGGGCTCACTAGCATTTGGGGAACCATAAACTAACTAGAGAGTAAGCCCTGGAAATAACTTTAGACAGATACTAAATATTTTCGAAGACTCGTGTGTGCGTTATCTTTTCCAGTACCACATTGCTTCTTTTTAGATCACGTGAGAGTGGGCTTGAACCGTAGCATTTTATATACTCAGTGGGTTGCCCCCTGGACTTTTTTTTCAAATAGCATCTTTAGCTACTCTCAAACACGTTGGAGCTTTGCTGTCCTGAAGACTGTCCTGTGCTAGAGCCCTTCCAGCATAGACCTTTATTCCTTTTCCCTTGGATTGAGTTTATGGATGTTTTGGGTACATGGCTACAGATTTGGAAGAAAGGAAAAGAGATGGGAAGGAGGATGGAAGTGGAAGGAGGAGGAAAGATATTCCCCCTCTTTTTTCCAGTTGACATGCTGATGTTCCAGACCGGAGAGACTTTTAAAAAAATCAACTAGGAAAACTAGCTTATTGGCACCTTTCCAAATAAAAAAAAAATACCACTTTTTTTTTTCCTCCTGCCAAAACACTACCTCCCAGATCTAAAATTCTAGCAGGAAGCCCCTGGATGTTAAAAGTATTGGGTGGGGGGAAAGAGGAAAGGAAGAAGAGCTGCGTAAGACATCCCTGGAATTGGATCTGAATTACAGCAAAGTTCATTTTCAAGAAATAGTCACTTTTGGATTTTAAATGCCCATCTCTAAAAACACTTTAGAGACCATACTAGCTTCCTCTATTAAGACTGCCCCTCCCTCCATTCCTCCAGTTTCCCCATTGTGCCTCCCCTCCTTTTAAAACCGTACCAGGTGAGTTGAAAATATGGGTATCTGTTTCTGAGCTTGGTAGAACTTTTTTTAGTGTCTCCTCTGGGTTGAAGCCCACCAGTTTCACAGGGCCAGGACATTTTATATGACCTTTTTTCAGCGCCCCCTCCCCCTGCCTTTTCCTACCCCCCTCACTTTGGCCTTGAGATGAAGAGTTCTTCTGAAATAACCCCTTTCCCCAACTGAGAAAGTGAGAAGCAGGGCGGGAGCCTGTAGAAAGTTTCCAGGGTCCCAGTGCGAAGTTAACTAGCCCGATCAATCCCTGCTCCCAGCGAGGGTCGGATCCCAGGAGATTTTCCGCGAAGCTCTCAGATGTAGTTGGAAGAACTTAGACTAGACTAGACATTGTTAATATTTTATCCATATCTATATCTATATACACACACATACATATATTTATACACACATATGTAAATACACACACAATGCATGTGCTAGTATGGAATAGTGGAATGCACACAATGCGTGGACACACGCACGTCGACGTGCGTGAAGCGAGTCAAGTTGCTCCAGCGTGTTTCTTTAAGCTCTGCGGCTGACCGGGTGATGGGGGATGTTGAAAACTAGTTTTGTTTGCTTTAAGCACCTCGTTTGGCCGCCCTCGGTGCCCAGTAGGAGCGACGGTATATGTATGTGTGTGTGTGTGTGCGTGCTCATACTACGTTCCCTGGTAATACACAAATGTACAAATACAGTGTGAGAGAGAGAGAGAGAGAGAGAGAGAGAGAGAGAGAGAGAGAGAGGGAGAGAGAGAGAGTGAGAGAGAGAGAGAGAGATATGAGGAGAGAGGGAGGGAGGGCCGGCCGATCAGCACTGCAGCCGCCCCCCCTCCCCTCCCCAGGCCTCCCCCCATCCCTCTTCTCCCCACCCCCCATCGGCAGCAGCCAGCGAGCTGCTAGGCTCAGCTCTGGCTTTGCTCGGTTCGGCTCTGCTGGAGTGGCGGCGGCGGCAGCATTGGCGG
>CM053586.1:349833795-349912029 GCA_028646515.1 Pseudochirops corinnae
GAGGGGGGCGGGCGCGGGAGGGGGTGGGGGGCGGCGGTGGACAATCGGGCTGGTTCTGCCTGCTCTGTGCATGTGCCTGCCTCCCTCCCTCCTCCCTCCCTCCGGGTGTGCCTGGCTCTGTGCGTGTCTCCCTCTCGCTCACTCTCCCTGCGTGTGGGAGAAATACAGCTTTAAGAAAGTAACTTTGTTTCCATTCGGTTGCATTCGCCTTCCACGGCCATTTGTGCGGGCACCGGCACATGGCTAATGGCGCCCACTTATTAATGGTTTAATTAATATGAGGGGGGAGTCCAGTGCAGAAGAGGGCTGTGCATTCTGACGATCCGCACGTGTTGAGCTGGGTCCGAGCCCCTGTCACTCCTAGTCAGCTGAAATCAGGACAGGGGAGGTCTGGGGATTAGGAGTAGCTGCAGCTCCTCGGGCCAGGGTATGGGGGTTGAGGACCCACGGCAAGAGGTATTCTCTTTCCACCACCCGGGACGGAAGGGGTTTTGAAAAACAGTGCAATCGCAACGCCCCGAAGCGTGTAGCCACTTTGGGGGATTTTGCATCCGAGAAGAATAGCTCCCCCTTTCCTGCTCCAAACCCCCATCCTCCCTCCCCAGCCCACCAGCTCTACTTTTTCGGCTTTGCTTTTGGGCAATCTGGGTCCCGCGGCGGCCGGGCTGGGAGAGGAGTTTCCAGGAGCCGAGGGGTCCCTTCCTGTCGCTGCCCCCAGATCGATCGTTCTTCCCAGCCTAAGATTACGGAGACGTCAACTCTTCTCCGCGAAAATTGGTTGCGTGGACTCGCGCGGGCCCTATCATTTGCTGGGGGGTGGGGTGCCCATCTTCTTTGGGTCCCCTCTGCCTTTTTACAATTTTTCTTCCTGTTAAAAATTTTTTTTTTGGAAATGAAACTTTCGGTGCGTGTGTGCTGAGAAAACGCAACACTAAAAAAAGTTGCGTTTTGCCTCCTTGAGTTTGGTGGGTTTCTTTTGGCTTGTTCATTTCACTCGGGTCGCTGAAGAAGAGCGACTTGTCTGTCCACGGAGTGGGACAGTCGGGTTGCCGGCCGGCCGCCCTCCCCCGAGCGTCCAGCCTCAGACTCGCTCCCTCTCTCTTCTCTTCTCCTGACGGACTCTCTCCTCAGCTGGGGCTGCCGTTGCGGCCGCTCCTCTCTACCTTCACTCCCTGCTCTGGACTTCGGGCAACTTTTTCTTTCTGTCCAACTCTCTCTATTCACCCCCTCCCCCTTCTCATTCCCCCCCTCAACCCCTCCCCCTTCCCCATGCTCCCCTCCACTCCCTTCAAAATATGGCTTATTCCCGGCTTCAGCCCGGCTCATGGAGAGGATGTGTTATTTATTTTCATAATCTCAAAGGCACGAAGTCAAAGTGATTTTATAATTTTTTTTAATGGAGACGAGTATTCTTGCTGCTTAGGTATCTCTTCTTGACATCAGCCTCCCCGTAGGTGTTTTATTTAAGTAGTGATTATTCAGACCTCCCCTTTAACCTCCCCCCCCCCCAGCAGTTTAGACATTAAACTACATGCCTTCAATTTGGAAATAACGGTTTACTGGAACTACCTTATGGAGGACCAGAAACTGAGCCTTTTCTTTTTTCCCTGTAGTCCTGGGGATTCGTTTTCTATACGCCAACTTTATCATTCCTGTATCTCACAGTAGCAATAATAATGGCTGTTTAATCCCGGAAGACTCCCATGCACATCGGGTTTGACACTGTACTTTTGGTATTTACGTACTGCCTTAATGTTGGACATTCATCCCTTTTGAGCTTTGTAAAAAGTTATTTTACGAACTTCTGGGATTTTAGTTACTCAGAGGAAACTTTCCCAGCACTTTGGCTGGGCTCACGTTGCACCAGAGTTCAGGATGTGGTTCAAGTGGAGGAGGCTTTTTGAATGAGCCCCTGGGGCTGAAGTGACAAGGCTCAGATTCTGAAGCCTGGGTCTGGCCAGAGTTTAAGCCACAGGTACAAATCGAGTCAGATAGCACCCTGGATCCACAGCTTGTCATCTCCGTCTATCGGCCCATTTGGAAAAACCTACTTTACAGTTATTATTGAGGGTTTCCCTCTTCCTTTGTAGGCCCAGGAGTACATTCAGAAAATCTAACGATGGTTTTCTTTTGGTTAATGAACTATTATCTCATTTTGTAAACTTTGTTCTTGGCATATTAGGGAAGGAGTTAAATAGATTCAGCAGGCCTCTTCTGGAAAAGTGGCAGAGAATACCTTACTTCTGTGTTTATGAAGAAAATGTAGGCTGAATGCTCCCTACAAATTGTTTTACTTGACTTCCTACACTTTCAAAAATGAGATAATTTTATTTAAGGCTCTGGCGCATTTGGAAAAGTTTAAGGACCATTTTAGAAAGAAAACCTTCCTAAACAGTCTACTACTGAATAAAAAAGAAAAAAAAAAACTGGTCCAGAAAACACTGTGGAAAGACCAGAACTGGAAGGACAGGGTCCATGTACCTTGTACAGTGTTTTTGGACACTGTGACCAGGCCAGCAAAGGCTGCCTGCAGAATACACACGGGCATAGTATGCCCAAACATCGCCAGTGGCTTACAGTGCTAGTCTGTGAGCGATTTATAGGTGAGCCTTGGCCCAATATTCGATTCCAGAAATATCAACTGATAATGGTTCTTAGTTTCCATCAGATCAATGCTGTAGAGACTGATTCCAATTATGATAGGTCTGGAAACTGAAGGTTTTTTAATTTTTATCAATAGCACTTAGCTTTGCTTCCTGAGTATGTGTGTGCACATATAAAACGGTCTTTGTTTTCGCTGAACGATATTGGAATATTGCTGAGCTTAGGATCGTGTTTGTGATGATATAAACATGATGTATAAAAACACACTGCCATTTAAAAAAATTAGTAACAATAACCACGTTTGCCGAAGCTAGTGATACTGTTCAGCTTTTCAAGATTAAACTATGTAGTAGTTTCTGTAAAGAGAACATTTTAATCTTGGCGTCTCCTGTATATTTCCTAAACCTTACATGAGACAAGATGAATTCAGAATTTTTTTAAAGTTTTTTTTTAACTTTGTGATTTTGTAAATGAGCCCAGGCAAAACAAAACCACCTTCTTGAGGCCTTTGAGGGAAAATAAAATCAGAGTACTTTTGATATAAAACTAAGGAGCGAATTTAATTTTCATAACTAGTAAACATGTCTGTACACTCGCCAGTTTGTGCACATTGAGATGGAAGTGGATTGTGTGTGCAGTTAGGGACAACTAGAAAGTGACCAGGGAGCTACCCACACTGAGGTCATATTGTCATTTCCCACTTAGAAGTCACTTCAGAATATTGTAAAATGTTTTTATGATTAATCATGACTTTCCCTGAGCTTGGAGCTAAATTATTCTTTGCTTTATAAAATGAAATGGGACTGAGGTCTTTAAAGTGGAGGGTGTTTGTGTGTGTGTGTGTGTGTGTGTGTGTGTGTGTGTGTGTAAAAGCTCACTTTGGAGTTTAAGGCAGACTGAGTTCTTGCTTCCAGAATAATACCGAGCTTTGGTCCCAACACGTCCTGGCTGTGCGAAAGTCCAACAGTGGGTTATTTAGATAGTTCTGAATTTTTTTTCCAAATATATACCCAGAATTTAGGGATGTTTAAATACCCTGCTGTGGGAGGTAGAACTTTTATGTGAGTCTGAGTGTGTCTTAGTTGATAACTTTAACTTCAAAGGAGAAAGAAGGGAAGGAAAGGGACTTTTTTAGGAGCTGTGAACTGGAGTCTCTTAAGCATCAGAAACATTTTGGGTTTTTTTTTTAATGGCTTCTTGTGGCTCCCGATGTTCCCTCTTACTCTGTCAAGCTATTTCTCTGCCACCGAAAGCAGACACATATATTGTGCCTGCCTGTGCTCTTAAAAACATTTCTTACTGAAAACAGGACATTTCTCAAAACTTACGGGAAATATTAGGCCTGACTTGCCTAGAAGTGGAAAGAAATAGGTGCCCCTGGCCAAAATGATTTATTTTTTAAATATCCTATTAGTACTTATTTATGCCCAGGACTGGTTTTGTGCTAGCTTGGCTAATTTTGCTTCATCACTGTGTCTAGCCTTTTCTTTAACCCTAACCCTACCCACCAACAAATGTATGTATGATTTTTAACCTGTTGGCCTATAAAGGGCACATGTTGATTAGGTTATGAAGCTAAGGTAATATTTCACTATTGATGACTCTGTGTGTGTGTGTGTGTGTGTGTGTGTGTGTGTGTGTTGGGGGGGTATGTCCATTTGCATGGGACTGTGACATGTATATTCCTTTAGAGGACCATTAGAAACTATATTTTAAAATGAAAGCATATTTTAGAACATTAGTATGCCCCTCCCCACTAGTACAACCCAGCAGCTCTGTATGTGCATATGTCTTTTAATCTTTACTTGCTTGAAAGGAAATTATTTTGTTTAAAAAAATTTTTTTGATGGAGTCATTTGAGAACAGCCATTTATTAAGGAAGCATTCTGTGGTTTCGGAAAGCCTTCTGTAGGTGCTACTTCCATGTATCTTACAGGGTTATTTTCTTGGAAGATATCAGGTGTTGTTACTGAATTAATTGGCATTATAAAATAACACAGATCATCATACTCTATTAAATTCAGCTTACTTGTTGGGTACTTTCAAAAAATTTAAATGTATAGCCCTTTATTTTTAACAGTATGTTTTTCAAATATTTGAAACTTGAAAAACACTGACTTTTTCAGTCCCTAGCAAGACAGAACCAGAAATATTTCTTTTATTATAAGCAAATTATTCTTCTTCTTTACATAAATAAAATTTAAAAATGTATTTGTTAAACTTTCTGGTTATGAAGAGGCTTTCAGCTTTTCTGATTGCAAGTAAATCCTCCTCAGCATCACCCTCCCTTTTTTTTATTATCTACCTCAGGTATTATGTAATCACGACATTAGTATTCTGACATATTCTTCTTTTGGTCAGAGAGCTAGAAAAGGTAATAATTTACTTCTTTTGAAGGGGATCTACCCAAATTTTCTGAATCTTTGCTGTTTTGGGGGAGGTAGTTGCTTTTCTTTTTGACATCCAAAAGGAGCATTAAAATATAATAAATATTAATAATAGGGAATTTCAAAGCTTTCTGTAAAGTTTCTCAGAGAAAAACCGTCCAGTATGACTGATTGCCGTTGCTAAATCCATCTTGGAGAAAATTTTTACTATGCCTTGCCTTGTACTAGGGACAGACATTGATTGGCAGATGAAGGTTCTGGATCTGCCAAATTGGGGGCATGCCCTGCTACCCCACAAGTAGTGGGGTGGAAGCTAGAGCAAAGTTAGATGAGCCTCTTTGAAGCGGGCTGAGGATCACCTAAGGCTGTTCGTCCTCTCCTGGGTTAGCCTGTCCTCTACAGGCCGTCTCGGATGAGTTTGAGCACTAGGCCTCGCTCACTGACGTGACCAGGTGAAGAGTGATGCTGAGTAAATGTTAACGCTCTTTAACTTCGCCTTTCTCTTGCTTCTCTGCTAGAGTCGGGGCACCGGACTTGTTTCTCTTTTGGTGTATCCATACAGAGGATATCCCATTGCAATTTCTTTTAAAATGTGAATATTTTCTTAAGGAAAAGCGTCCGTCCTCTGGTTTCCATTGTGTTCACAGACACGATATACATTTATATCTTTACAATTCTCTTCCTTAGGATGAATTTCATCCCTTCATCGAAGCACTGCTGCCCCACGTCCGAGCGTTCGCGTACACGTGGTTCAACCTGCAAGCCCGAAAACGAAAATACTTTAAAAAACACGAGAAGCGCATGTCAAAAGAGGAGGAGAGAGCAGTGAAGGATGAGTTGCTAAGTGAGAAACCTGAAGTCAAACAGAAATGGGCATCCAGACTTCTGGCCAAATTACGGAAAGACATCCGACCTGAGTATCGCGAGGATTTTGTTCTCACGGTTACGGGGAAAAAGCCTCCGTGTTGTGTTCTTTCTAACCCAGACCAGAAAGGCAAGATGCGAAGAATTGACTGCCTTCGCCAGGCAGATAAAGTCTGGAGGTTAGACCTTGTGATGGTGATTTTATTTAAAGGTATTCCACTCGAAAGTACTGACGGAGAGCGCCTTGTAAAGTCCCCACAGTGCTCAAACCCAGGGCTGTGTGTCCAGCCCCATCACATAGGAGTTTCTGTTAAGGAACTCGATTTATATTTGGCATATTTTGTTCATGCGGCAGGTAAGTGTGATGGCAGCCAAATATTGTTCTTTTACTTAAAAAAATTCTTTTCTTCCCCCATACATTTTTTCTGTCATACTAATGACAGCCGGCTCTGCAGATGTGTTTCTGAGCTTGGTGAGGAGCCTGCCGAATGTGTAGGGCAGGCAGGCGGGCTTCAAAGAGAGGCCCAGACCTGAACAGAAAAGCTTTAGCAGCAGCGCCTACCCCTTTCTTAAGGGGGGAAACCGTAGCCTTGAGTGAGTGAGTACTCAAGTTCATGAGTTCTGTTGGTAAGTAGTTAAGAAAGCAGGTTGGCTTCCTGTAGGTGCGTCCAAAACATACTCGATAATATTGACCAAGACAAGCAGTGCTGGGGAAGGACTAACAAAGGGCATATTTGAAGTCGCAAATAGACAAGTTTAATGCGTACATGAGTTTGTTACTGAGGACAGATTCTTAGTACTTCTGTACAAGAACTTTCTGAAGCCCACTGCCAATTAAAAAAAAAAAAGTTGAGTCATAACCTATCAAATTACTGTTCTTTTACCCTGGAAAAATATCGTGAGTATAGACATTTGGGAGCTGTGGAAAGCTTCTTATTTAAAGGAGCTGGGCAACAAATATTTCTTAGGGCGAATTGACGGAGAAGTTAATGTCAAAAGTAACCAGTCTATGCAGTGCAGACCATCCTGAGGCTGGGGATTGATTCAGCTCGAATTGGTTCAAAAAAGGAATGAGTCGGTGTTGTCTCTTACAGACTGTTTGGGGGGGAAAAAAATGCTTTGCTAGAGAATCTGCTGGAGATATTGAGAGGCAGCCTGAAGGGAATGTATTGAGAGTTGCATGAAATAATGCATTTGTATATTCTCCTTTAGTCTTGCTTTAGACAAAAGGTACATTGTGTTATGCAAAAGCTCAAGTCTTGTGTAATTTGTTGACTTTTCATATGTACATACCGGTCTTGCTAGATTATCGTCATAGCGGTTACTTGAGCCAGATGGAAGAATGAAAGTTGTGGAATCTTACCAGTTGGTTATTTCATCCATCCGTCTGTCTGTCTGTCTATCTGTCTATCTAGCTTTTTATCTTTCTATCTTTCCATTTATTTATTTGCATATTTCATTTATTTACTTACCTATTCATTAATTTTCTTGAGGAATATAGAAAAACAAACCAGAAGATCCATACTGTACTATTTTGGGGGGACTTTTGGCGACCTCCAGAAATATGAAACTTTTCTTTGAGGAGTCATCAGTTCACAGGGGACTATCAGTATATACCTTGGGAATGTAACTATTGCTGTCTTCAGGTCCCGTGCTGCATGTGACTCGGGAGGAACTTGGCATGCCAATCCTGTGATCTTTCGGACCCAGTATTGATGTAGGGGAGGTGAATATTTCCCAGAGTGTCATCTCTAAGTTGTCCGATAGTCACATTATCAAAGATTTCTTGGTAGATTGGAAAGTGTGTATGTATATTGACCAGCATGAGGTAGCATAAATTAAAAAGCAAGTAGCCCAAGGTGGTCTCTTTAGCAAAACCCAGATGTTTTGAACCTTAAAAAGCCCCAATATTGCCACCATATAATTTTAAATCTCTTTGTATGTATATGTCACTATGGAGATGATGGTAGAGAAAGGCAAGTTTCCTTCATTCCACCCATCTTCCCTGGGAAAAAAAAAAGACTTGTTTATACCATGGTCTCCAATTACAATGACCCATCCTGTCTTGTCACCTGTTAGAGATTTAAAAAAAAACCAACTAATAAAAACTTTGGTTTGACCAATTTAGAGATTGGAGTTTGCCAACAGGTGAGATTGATTTTGACATACATCCTTCCAAATAAGAGAGCAGTGGGTTAAATTTGGTACGTACTTCAGATATTCAAGAAATTAAAATATTCTCTTGGAGTTAGAAACACTAAGATTTTCCACCCTCTTCCCATTCTTTCTGTGCTGTTCATGGGCGCTTTTCTATGATATCGTTATTCTGCTGGACTCTGGTAGCTCATTTGCCAGCAGATCCCCCTATCTAGGTAGGGCGGTAGGATATGCCTATGGTGGGAGCAAAGGGAGGATACGTTGGTAAAATGACATTTAGAATGTTGCTGAGTATGTTGAGTCGCACCCTGAAGGCCTCTGGAAGATTGATTGGAAGCATCGCAGATCGGGCTACCTTTTGATTTGGTTTTCTCGATGTATCCCACAATCCTTGGCAATGCCTGAACAGTGGCCAACTCGGCGGCCATTGGTTCCTACGGGCCTGCAGTCATGGCAGCTTCTGCTGTGTGAGCGACAGGAACGTTGCAAAAGAAAACATGAAGGGCCCTTTGTCTAAAAACGTTTTAGGCTGGATCTAAGAGAGTCCGAGACCTGTTAGTTATGAAAGGGACGTTGCCAATTCAAATATTAGGTAGGTTGGTCAACTTACATATAACTGATTTGACAAGCATCTGCTAGAATGCTGAAGATTTGTAAACACTAAACAATGTTTTTACCTCCTTAAAAGTTTTGAGAACTTGCCAGTATTGGCAGGAGGCACAGACGCTGAAACGTGCCTTGAGCTATATGCCAAGACAATTGTGGCCTTTTTATCCAAAGCGCTTATTTATTTATTTTTTTAATCTCTCTCTCTCTCTCCCTTAAAAAAAAATTGAGTATCTGGTTCCAAAAATGCCTTTTTCTCGATGACTTCAACAGCGACATACTCTGTGCCTCCTAAAATGGACGCGGTAATTGTTGCTTAGCTCTCAGGCCTTTTCTTTGGTCGGAAATTGTAATCTCTGAGAGAACACACGTGTAAATACTTGAAGAATGCTTCTGCTAATGCAGATTCAATTATCTTATTAAAGGAACAATGTTTTATTCTTTCTCAGACGCATTTGGATGCTGCAAAGTACAATACAGGATCTCGGTGCCAATTTTTTTTTTCTTGACGACGAGAAACATTGGAGTTATATGAATTTGATGTGTTTTTTTCTTTTTAAGAAAACCGAAATGTAATGAAATTTGAGCACTAACTATGAGGGTTGGCATTCCAGCTGGTAGAGTGGAAGTATTTTTTAGACCCTTGATTTAGGCTTCGTTAGAGTTCTCCTCTGGACCGTTTGTATAGCCGCTTGGGCATACGAGGATAGCATAGTCCAGCGTCGTCTTTGTGGGAGTCGAGGCTAATTTATGGCCAGACTGGTCCTTTACTACATGATCTGTATCAGAATCTACAATATCCCCGGCACGTGGCAAGGTCACAATTTCAGTTGTTAAGGTCGTCACCTTAGCCACCAGGCATGTGACCTTTCAGATAAAGTTAACCTTTGTTCATTAGTAGGCATTCAACCGAGAACTTTCTTGAGGTTTTTTTTTTTTTTCTTCCCCTAACTGCCCCAGTAGAACTTCTGCTAAGGTAATCAGATGGTAGAAAAGATTCTGAATTAAGGGAGCTCCATTGGGTGAGAGGTCAGACTTTTTAAGGACTTTTCTAGAGGAGGGGGGTAGATGGCTGTCTGTAGGCCCGCTGACTTGCTGTGGCCCCCCTGGGATTTCTGACAATTGTCATTAGCTGGCCTGGGAGGGAATTAAAGCTGCCCAGACAGATGTGTACAGATGTCTGTATATGTGTGTCTGAGTGGGAGTAGTTTTAATTTGGAGGGTTTTTTAAAAAAAATCTTTGGATAAATGAAACCTGGAATTATGCTCTGTTTCATTGATATCTTTGCTAATTTTTAAAACCCTTTGGGAAGCCAGATCTCCTTACAAATCTTGATGTTTTTGTTGTTTTAAGGGAGGGGATCAAGATAATGATGTCTGCCAAATTCATCTTATAGAGTTATTGTTACTCAGATAATATTATCATGCACATAAAATGCTATAGAAACCTTAACATTTTATCTGTACACATTATTATCAGCATTTCTTCTCCTCCTCCCCCCCTTCCTCCTCTTCTTTCTTCTTCTTATTACTGTTTCTTCTGCACCGGACCGCCTTCACTTTTGCCAGGGTCATATATCCCAAGTGGCCTTGCCCTTCAGCCTGAAAGATACCACACTTGGTTGCTTTTCTTTAGACATGAGCGGCTGTATACACTATTAGATAATTGAAGAGAGGCCTTCATTTAAAAGTAACTATAATACTAGTTATAACAACAGCAGAAAAAAACTGGACAGCCTTTTGGGTGCTTTATGATTCACTAAGATCTTTATTTACTTTATTCCATTTGGACTTTCCACCAAATCCTGTGAGGCAAGGGCTGTTTTTAGCCACGTTGTCCGGCTGAGGAAACCAAAGCTTAGGAGTGAGCTGCCTTGGCCAGGGAGGTGGAATTCAAACCCAGATTCTCTGTCCCTGTTCTCCCCAGCTCTGTGTCTTTTAGCGAGGACACTTTTCAATTGCTGTGTCTGTCTTTTTGCCTGTTTGTATCTCTAGTGATTTTTGGCACTCGGTAAGCGTTGAATACATACTTCCTGCCCTGCCTTGTAATGCAGAAGGAGCACATCTTCCTTGGAGAGGGCAGTGTTTGCGAGCCACTGTTACTGGTAGGAATGCTGTTGACCTCTCTCCCTTTCCCCTGGTGCCAGCTCAGTGGGCAGCAGAGTTGGGAAGGGGCTGAAGAAGATCCCTTGCATTTCTGAGAAAGCTTAGAAACCCTGGTCATGCTTTGTAAAAGTCTGTACCTGTCTGGACTTTCATGGCACACCTTCTCACCAATACATCTCATTAACCCCCTAGGATGGGGGGAAAGCTAACTTGAAATCATTCCAGTGGTGCCCTGGCTTGTTTCCGGCTTGTCCCACTTTTGTGCCTTTAAGGCTCATGTCCGATTCTTCTATTCTGATGTATTTTCAGATGATTTTTTTGGCTTCTTGCTTACAATTCCTTCATATAGTATTATAGAAAGCCATGATATGCAGTCAGACCAGATGGCCATGTTGACAGATTGAGAATCCACTTCCCACTGCTAAAGAGCAGGTGTAAGATCAGGAGAGTGTGTGTGTGTGTGTGTGTGTGTGTGTGTGTGTTTGTGCATGCATGTACACATCGAAGTTGTGTGTACGGTGCTCCTTAGACTGGTCTGAAATGATCAAAATATAAAATTTCAAAGTTGTGTTCCAGTGGTAGATTGAATATCTTCAACAATAAACAACTCCAGGGGCCCATTATTAGTCTTTTTTCTATGGGAATAATAATGATAATCACAGTAATAATAGTTTTGTATAGTATGTTAAGCTTTGCTAAATGCTGTCCTTGTGTTTCCACAACAACCTTGGGAGGGGGGTGCTACTATTATCCCCATTTTATGGATGTGAATAAACTGAGGCCGGAAGAGGTCTCATGATTTGCCCAGGGTCACAAAGCTTTGAAGTGTCTGAGGGCCAACTGGAACTCACATCTTCCTGACTGCAAGACCGGCTGTCTGAGTCACCAAGGAGACATAACAATAATGTTAGGATTCTGGGTGGTGGTGGTTGTTTTTTGTTTGGAGGTACATGCAAGAGGTCTGTGGTGTAGAAAGCTCCAGCTACTAAAAAGACCTTCCATTGATGCAGCTGTGCAGCTCAGCTCTTTGGAAAGTTGTTTGAAGTACAGAGAATGAGTTAGAAATAAGCAGGGCCTGAACTCCAGGTCTATCCAGACTCCCAGGCTATCTTGTCTACCCATTATGGCACACTGCTTCCTTTGACCAAATTCCTCATTAAGATTCTTAAACATGAAGAGAGATGTGTATTCGTGTATATCCGTAAGAGCCGGCATAGATCAGAAAAGATCGTGAGTGCTCGTGTGTCCCCAGGCAAGTCAGTTCAGTACCTAGTACGTCCTCCATTTCCTCACCTATAAAAGGAGAAGGTTGGATTAGACATCTTCAGACTTTATGATCTCAGAAGGACCTTTCCTAGAATTACGCATCCAAATCCTCACCCAGACTCAGAGGTATGACTTTGACAACCCCAAAGATGGACTCCGTTTTGTAACGTGGATTGATCGAGTGCCTGAGGCGGAGGAGAAGCCAATGGATTTTGGGAATCAGAATCTAGCCTGGGACACAGCTGGTTTTTTCTTCCCATTGTAATGAAGAGGGCACATTACCCTACTGACCCAAACCCTAACTAAGAGTACAACCGTGTGATGGCTGCCTCATCAAGTCCCTTCGAAATCGCCTTCTTTTGTCAGTAACTGTCACTTGCAAACTGCAGAACTGGCTGAAATCTGCTTTTGACATTCTGGGTGATTTGAGGACAAAAATTTTATATGTTATATTGATAGAGACATATCTCTCTGTATGTAGACCTATATCTGTGCACACATATACACATGTGTTTATGTGCGCATATGTAAAAACACACGTGTGTGTACCACATATATGGCACATGCCTGTCATTTTGCAAACCTTAATGTACTATACAGATACTCACTATTATCATTGTTATCATTATTATTCCTATAGAAAGAAGATTGGTAATGGGCCCCTGGAGGCATATGTTATTTAGAATGTTAGCAATACCACTGGAGCATGACTTTGAAATTGGGTGTTTTGATCATTTGCATGCCCTCTGAGCAGTGTTTGGTGCACAACTTGGATGTGTCCAGACATGGACACACACACATGCTCACTCCCGATGTATGCATATATAGATATGTATGGGTTTTTCCCTCTTGTTGAGGAAATGGCCTTCATCCTAGACCGAGAGAATGTATCTGTCCCAGACAAGGAGAGAAGGGACCCTTTCACCTCTGTGGCTGGAGCTCTTGAATGGAGGTCAGCCCGTTTACAGCTATGAGGTCTGCGTGTTGGGAAGAAAATTTCCGAGTTCTGTTGGCTGGCTTTGCCTTCCCAAGTTACTGCCTTTTTATATTTCCCTTCTTTTCCACCCAATGATGAACAGCATTAATTTAAATCTATTTAAGGCGAGTGTGGGAGAAACCACAGGCTTTGTTGTGGTCGCTGCTGTACACAGTAGGGCTGGGTGTTTCCCTTGGTGCAGCCCTCAAGCTGCTTCCACAGGGCCCAGAGCAGCGTGGCCGCCTTTTAAGTCATGCACAGAAGCAGTAGCTAGTCTAATTGTTCACAAATGTCAATATGGATTATTGAAAACAATTTTGAGAATTGGATGGGAAAATGAGACATACAGTACAAAGATTCAGCTACAGGAATGGGCCCAGCACTTGGGTTTGTAAGCAGCCATTGCTATTTTTCTTGAGGAGTAGTTGTGTGTTAGCCAGAGAGTGTGGTATAGAGAATGGATGTTAACTGTGAAATTGAACAGGTTTTTAAAATCTGGTGTAGGTTGTGTGTGTGTGTGTGTGTGTGTGTGAGAGAGAGAGAGAGAGAGAGAGAGTATATGTGTGACAGAAATGAATGTGTGTATGTGTGAGGATGAGAAAGTGCATGCATGCGTGTGCATGTGTGTGTGAGAGAGTGTATGTATGAGAGAAATGAATGTGTGTATGTGTGAGGATGAGAGAGTACATGCATGCGTGTATGTGTGTGTGTGTGAGAGAGAGAGAGAATGTGTATATGTGAGAGAAATGAATGTGTGTATGTGTGAGGATGAGAGAGTGCATGCATGTGTGTGCATGTGCGTGTGCGTGTGCGTGTGCGTGTGCGTGTGCGTGTGCGTGTGTGTGTGTGTGTGTGTGTGTGTGTAAAGAGATACTTAGAACCTCAAACTCAAGGGTCCACCTGGAGGTCCTATGAAAAGTTTCTTACTCTTTCCATACTGAAGGGATGCTTTGGCTACTAGAGAGCCCAGGTCAGCTTAGAGACCGGAGAAATCTGGGTTTGACCTTTAAGTCTTTGATGCTTACTTGCTGTGACTACAAGCAAGTAATTATTCTCTCTGATCCTCAGTTTCCCCATCTGCTACTTGGGAAAAATGATATCCATCCCTTAGGGTTGTTGTGAGGCTCAAATGTGATAACATTTGTAAAGCACTTGGTTTTTTAAAATGAATTTTTACTGTTTTCTCCCTTTTTTAAGAATACCAGCATTTCCCTGTATGCTCATTCCTTTTCTCCATCCCAGAGATCCTTATAACAAAGAGGATTAAAAAAAAGTTCTACAGAATGGATATATTAGAATAGTCTGATGTTAAATGGATGTTCCACATCCATGCTAGGCTATGTCTAAAACAGTTGGGTGGAGATTGTAATATGAAGACACTTGGTAAACCTTTCAAGTCCTGGATAGATGCTAGGAGACCCATCCCTTTGTGCTGCTTGCATACCTAGGTTTCAGAGCGAGGCAGTTTTAGGGGCCCATGGAGTCATGATTTTATGCATTTAAGAGAGTTCCTTCCCTTAGCAAAGGGAAGCAAAATCTTAGAGATTTTCAGTTGGTTCTCAAGAATTAAATGAAGAACATCAGAGCAATTTCATGCTCCCTCCCTTTATGATCTGCTCTTCTCCACCCCTCACCCCCACTGCCTGAAAGGTAACAAGGACAAGGGCTGCCTTTTTGTAGTTCAGTGACTGCTGAATTCGATGTTAGGGAGCCTGGCACTTACACCCTGTGTGACCTGGGCCATGTCATTGCCCCTTGTGAAACCTCAGTTTCCTCACCTGTAAAATGCAGGGGTTGGACCAGATGATTCCTAAATTCTTATATAACTCTAAATCAAAGACCCCATTTGCCTACCAGTAAGAAAGAGAAAAGGTACCCCCTTCTAGAGCAGTTACAGGATCCCAGCTTCCCAGAATTCAACTAGAATCTCAAAGCTGGGTCATGGACTAGAGGCACTCATTTCTTGCACAGGCCTGAGATCCGAGGCTTTTCCTGACTCTCCCCAGAGCTTCATCCCCAGTCACAGTCTCTCACTTTCTCTGCTCCCACCCAGTCAGTTCTTGTGGTTTGGTGTAGTAATCCCATATGGGAAAAGGGCATACTTTGCCTCCTGCAGTTACTCTTCTGTTACTGTAGCAATTACATGGCAGGCCAGAAACTGTTTCCTTTTTGTCTGTGTCTTTCCGTGCCTAGTGTAGTGCCCAACACATGATGGGTGTTGCCATAATCATTGGCTGAATGATTGATTTATTGATTGACCAAGCCTTAATTAAAAGGGAGAAGCAATCATGATAACGTTCATGGTTGACAAAAAGGCAAACCTTCCAGAGAGGGGCCGCTTCCTTCCTGATTCTGACTGGATTCAGAAAATTGTAGTACAGAAGCAACAACATTTGTCCTTATCCTTACCAAATTCGTGTCTTTTGTGCAAAGTTCAATGCAGATATAATCTAAAGAAAACACTTGATTTGTGGTGTTGTTTGGTGGTTGCTTGGTGCTAAGGCCTGGCTGATCCGGACCATTAATTGAGAAGGAATCAGGGGCCAAGGGGAAACTTCGTATCAGTTATTTTTAATCATCTGATTATAGATCAAGGGCAAGAAGGGATTTCACTTGACTTCACTACCCTTGCTCCATTTTGCAGATGAGAAAGCTGAGGCCAAGAAAGGGGAAATCACTTGTCTAAAGACCCACAGAGGAGGGAGAGATTTAAATTGGGGTCCTCAGACTCCAGGGCCAGGCCTCCTATACTTTAGAAAGCTCTCATTTCCTTCTACGTAATGATACCCCACAAGTCCCCTCATTTCACACCCACCCTCTACAGATGGAAAATGGGAATTGGTGGTGAATTTGGTGAAGCCGATAGGAGTGGATGAATGAGTGAAAAAGTATTTATTGTTTCTTATGTGCTAGGCACTGGGGATAGGAATAGTATCTGCTCTTAAGGGGATCACACTCTATTTGGGGGACAGTACATAAAAGGAAGCTTAGCTTCAGGACAAATGAAAAAGCCTTGACAAGCTCTTGGGGGTGCAGTGGTAGCTTAGGTTCCAAACTCCCCCCTTTTTAATTCTTCTTAGTTCTTTATTAAAATAAAAGGCCCTCCACCCTCTTTACCTGCCTTTCTGCCCTTCTTTTGCTCCCAGAGAGACTGATGGTTGAGATTCTTTTGTATTGAATTCAAGTCTTGTCAGTCACATGGTGAGATTTTGTCAGAGTTGGAGAGGAGGACATTGGTCATGAGGCCATCAGCCTTGGGTTAGCCTCTGGAATGGACCCAGGCTCTTCCTTGTCTCAGATTGTAGGTGTTTAGTATGTTTCAAAAGCCTCTTTTCATGGACAAGTCTTGTGGATGGAGTGGTCCTGCGTATTTTATCCTGAAAGCCGTAGGATTCACTTAGACTTTGAGATGGCACCTGGAATTAAGCCCTAGAGGTAGATATTATTATTCCCAATTAACGGATGAAGAAACTGAAGATCAGAGAGGTCACATTACTTGCTTGGGGTCACATAGCTAATAAGCATTAAAGATGCCTCCCGGTGCAGTGATGTCTTACTCTGAGAAGATCCCTGTTCGCTGAGCCTCTTTGTGTTCGTTTTTTCCCTTGGTTCTCACATCCCTGTGAGGTGGCCAGGATAGGCGGAGGAAGAGAGTGAGGTCTAGAGTGACCTGCTTGGAGCCACGTAGAGAATAACCTTTGCACTCAGCACTTGGATCGGGATCTGGAACACACTGTGGAGTCTGGTGCTTCTTTTGTTGTTTTTCAGTTCTGTCTGACTCTGACCCCGTTTGGGAGTTCTCTTGGCAAAGACACTGGAGGGGTTTGCCATTTCCTTCTCCAGTTCATTTTACAGGTGAGCAAACTAAGGAAAACAATGTTAAGTGACTTGGCCAGAGTCACACAGCTAGTATGAAGTGTCTTAGGCTGAATTTGAACTCATGAAGATGAGTCTTCCTGATTTCAGGCCCAGCCATCGATCCACTGTGCCACCCAGCTGCCCCCAATGCTCCTTACTAATTTTTATGCATTTAGGGTAGACCTAATTCTGATATTCCTTGATATTTATAGAGGCATCAACTCTGTTTTCGCATGTTATAGAAATACATAGACTCTACCCCATGGAGTATGGCCTCATGTGAATTGATTCTTAAAACCAATTAGAAAATACCCAGATTTTAAGAGGGGAAGATGTAATTGTATGAAGAGAATGTTGATGACTTTCAACTGAGTTTCATATGGAGAAAAGAGAAAAGGGAAGCGGGGACAGATTTAATTTTAATGCATTTAAATGACTTGATGTGAGCAGCTTGGGGTGTTTTTGCTACTACAGACTTCCACAAGCTTAGCTATGAATGATTTCAGTGCAGAAGTGAAAAGCGCCTGGGCCTGAGAGATTGAGAGACTGGGAATTCTTAGCTTGTCTGGGAAGATGGTTTATGGGACATTCTTTTGTGTGAGTTACAGTTATTCTCTACAGCGAGGGCAAATTTGAAATGAGCCTGCTAAGCAGCTGTCAACTAAAGCCTACACATTTTGGTGATCCAGCAGGATCTCTTCCTTCTTCCACCCCAGCCCTTGAGCCCTTCCCTGTCATAACCTTTATTTTAAAAAATATTGATAAGCCATCTGTATGGCCAGTGCCTGGCACATAGTAGGCCTTTTATAAATGCTTGTTGACTTCTGTGTTTGCCCATTTTCAGGAAGGGGCCAACTGAGTCACAGGCTTATTGAATACAGATTGTCTAATTCATACCTTTCATTTTATAGCAGAGGAAATTGGGACCCATGGAAGGAAAGGTCATGGAGGAAATAAATGGCCGAGCTGAGGCTCAAACCCTGGACCTTTTCTACTGTCCCACACTGCTTGCTGTTAGGTCCACGGATAACAGGCAACTTTGATCTATCAAGGGGCCAGGTGGTAGAGAGGCGCTCTGGTGTAGGGGATGAAGTAGTTAACTTAGAAGCAGAAAGACCTGCTGGGAAACCTCAATTCTGCTGATCGTTAGCTGAGAGAGCACAGGCATTCACCCTGTGAGCCTCAAGGAGCTCTTCTGGGAGTGAGGATGACACCCTTGCAGGTATGAGATGAGAGTCCCGTGTGTGAGGTGCTTTGTCACCTTGTAAGAGCGATATACACCAGTTGTTATTAGTATTGTTGTAATTGAATCAATAAACAGGATTAGGGGGATAGAGTTGGGAGTATGTAGCATTGGAGGTTACTCCACCTCTAAAGCCGTTGCTTGTGTGACCCTGGGTGAGTCACTTCCATTCCCTTGCCTCTCTGAAATGATAGGGATCAGACTATTTGGCCTTTGCAGTTCTAAATCTGTTAGGAACCGTTGATTCTTAACCACCAGTCAGCCAGTCTAACCCACCACATGCATTTTTATGTAGCTACTAAGTGGTTTCTCAGGACTGGTGGGAAGCAGACAGATACGGTCAGATGTTGGCAGCTTTTTTAGAGTTTATGACTGGAGACTCAGTTTTGGTTTTTGTTTTTTTAAAGAAGGCTCTTTCCTCATATCAGTGGCCTGTGGGAGGGGGTAGGGGAATAAACATGGCAATAAAGATACTTTTTGTAATGAAGACCCTTTAAAATTTGTACGTGTGTTTGTGAGCAGCTGCCCCTGCCAGGCTGTTGTCTCTGTTGCCATGGTTTGGGTGCCTTTTTTTTTCCCCCTTTTTTGTAATTGTGTCAGACCCTGATTGGGCCGCGCAACACGTTCATACTATTGGGCGAGATGTATCTATGGTGAGTCACAAAATCTCATCTGATTGGTTGGATTTTGGACAGGGAAAAATAGTTGGCATTGGATGGCCTAGGAACTGTGGTGCTATATTGTTAAATCGAATTTATCCATTAAAATTATGGACCTGCTTTTCAGGGTGTGAAATTTGGTAGAGGTAATTTTCCCTAATAAACTGCCCCCAACCCCCTCCCTCATCATTTTATGGCCCTGAGTCTAACCCAGGTGACTGTGAGAAGGAATGGAGTGTTGGGCACATGGGGGCCCATCACAGGCAGGCCCAAGGCTTCCCTTGCCTCTCAGGGGATCTGATTCTGCAGCCCCGTTGGGGAGACAAATTCCCATCACCTTCTGAGATGACTTGGCTGCAAAAGGACCATCAGATTAAGGTCAAAGGGAGGGAGGGCCATAGACAGATGGGTTGTACTGAGCACAACCTCATGGTAAATTTGAATAGTTAATGAAATTGAGAGGTGACAGGAGCTAACTAAAAATGAGACTTTCTCTAGATTCTCAGGATAGGATTAATTTCACTCTCCTTGCATTGAGATCACTACAATAAATAGTCTTCATGTAGATACGATTGCAGATGCTGTTAGTGAATATTTTGAACCTAATTTTTCTTTTATACTTTCTTCTATTTGGGACTTAGAGAAGTTCAAGTTCCAGGTGCCATGTTTTGAGATGAATTTTTTAAACATTAGTTACTATTAAAAATATAAACAATAGTGAAATATACATATGTATGTATATATACCATATAACCCAGTGGATCTCTGTGTTGCTTAGAGGTAGCATTATAATAGACCTAGAGTCGGGGCAGACCTGGGTCCGAATCCCACTTCTAACACTTCTGGAATCTCTTCAGGTCTTGGTTTTCTCATCAGCAAAATGGGGATAATTCTGCCTCGTAAGATTACTGTCGGGGTCAGATGAGATAATGTATGTGCAGCACATTGTATGATTAAAGCACTACATTCAGGCCAGTTCTTATTATGAGAGAATATATTTGAAGTGCTTTGCCGACCGTAAACTACTTTATGAAATCAGTTACTATTTTTATCATTGTTATAAAGTGGCAGATTTGGAGTGCTTGGTGCACCTCACAGTGTTAGAGGAGAGTTGCTTATGTTGGTCTGCTTTTGAGATTTCATTGATTTGGGGAATTTCTGATGTGGAAATAACCTTCACTGATGTCATTTGGTGGCTCCTCTGACACTTGGAGTCATTGAGAGGATCTGCGGCTTAATTAAAAAAGCCTTAAGAAACCTCTGAGGTTTAATGATCTGACCAGGGTCTCCCATCCAGTGTGCATCCAACGCAGGTCTTCCTGACACCATGGACAGCCTTCCATGCGCTCATTACACCGGCGTATGAAAGAAATAGTCATAGAACAATCCCCCAATATAAGATAAAAACATATATGTTACAGATTATTGCTCTTTCTTGTCAGTTTGGACTCTGATTTCGCCCATGTAGGGAACTTTCTAGTGAAGATTTTTTGTCTGCCAATGCATATCAGCCGCTGATTTGCAATTTCTAGTCTTGAGATGGTGGCTTGGGATCCCTGAGAAGGGAAATGACTCATAACCAGGCTGTGTCAGAGGCAGGATTTGAACCTACGTCTTTCTGAGTCCAAGGATGATTCTTAAGCTACTACTTCCTGTTATTATAATGAGTTGTTTTCATTCTTCTCATTTTATACTAATTTGGATTCGGAGAAGCAGAGAGATATGATTCTCTTATTGTCTTTTGTGCTGAATGTTGGGGAACTGTTTTGCAGGTGGATTAAGTGATTGCTTTTAAAAAGTGGCATAAAAAGACTAGGAAGGAAACTTAGCTACTCTAGGCTCACAGAAAGAGTTTTCGGGTTGGCTGCAGTAGCAGACAAGATGCTGTGGACCTCATCCCGTTCCAAGGTGGTTTTGATCTCCGCTACCTAGTTTCGATATTTGGAGAACTTTTCATTTCACATTGTTAGGGTGTTGCACACATGTGGTGTGACATTTCTTAAAAATGTTCTTAAATTCATAAATTAAATCACGATGATCACTTTTATATGATTCTCATCTTTTTTCATAAAAAAAGGGAAGCACACTCTAAGGTTTACAAAGTACACATAAGTGCTATCTATCTATCTATCTATCTGTCTGTCTCTCTATATCTATCTGTCTATCTATCTATCTATCTATCCCATCTATCTATCTATCTCTATCTATCTATCAGCAGCAGCAGCGCTGGAAGGGAATTTCAGCATATCTTCATTTTACATGTGAGGAAAGTAAGGCAACAGCAGCGATGGGTTTTCTCCAGCTTTGGACAGGTAGCAAGGGACAGAGCAGGAATTTGAATTCAGATTTTGTAATTTTCAGCCCCTTAGCCTCTTGATGGAATTCAGATAGAAGAGGCCAGAAGACAATTCCTTTAGTTAGGAAAGGTTGTTCCTTTTTTTGGTAGTACTCATGATCATCACATAGAAGGAGAGGCTGTTACTTGGTGATTGGTGATGCTTGAGTGAGGTCATATTTTCCATCTTAGAACATCTGATCTTAAAAAAACAGACTCAGTTGGACTTGTTTTGGGGGAGGGAGGAATTCATTTGGTTGCTTTTCTCTTCTGTATTTGTTTCTTTTTAGGGGTAGATTTTCTGTTTTAGGAAAAACAGTTTCAAGTAACTTCTGAGAATGGCTTCTTTGTGACTGGATGCCATTAACAGCATAACTATTGTTGGGAGTTCCAGTCTGGGAAAGGTAGTGGGTCCTTGCTATACTCGATTGTGTGGCCTCTTAATGGCTTCATTAGGAATATAAGGCCTCCCTCCAGTGAACCTTGTGGTGGTTGTGAATCCCCAAACCAAGAATCCTCATGTAGTTGGGAGAGCCTTCAGAAGTGGCTTGAGTTAAGTGTTTTTGCCTTAGCTCCCTGCCTAGAGAATGGCCATCTGGATTTAGAAAAATCGCATTTGAACTTGGCCTTTTGCCGTTCAATAAAACGAAGCCAGAAGGGATGGGGAGAAAAGGGTGCCGTCTCATGGGCCTTGGCTCCCGGGAGGGCCCTTTGGAGAAAGAGAATGTTGATGCTTTAAGTGCTCGGACTCAAGAGTTTTTTACTTTTGTTTTCTAGACTCAGGAAAAAGATGAGGCATATGCAGAAATGGAAAAATGTATTTCTTTGTATAGTCACCACCAACATGGAGTTTTAAAAGCTACTGAGACCCACGATCGGAAAGGCTAGAGATTTCACCCAGAAAGCATTGTGAGTTGACGGCAAGGGAAACGGCCACTTTGGCGTGGGAAGGACTGATTTTTATACCTCATGGAGAGTCAAGGCATGGGCTGCTGGACCAGGCAGACGTAATTTAGCAACTCTGACGTTGTGTTTGTGGGTTTCTAGTACAGTGATAATTAGAGAAGTGCTTAGTTACCTTTGCACCGAGTCAGCATTGAAATAACTGGGGATGGGTTCCAAGTTGGTTGACCTTATACTGCATTCTCTTCTGTAACAGAATTAGAGTGAGGGCACAATGGAGGGGTTCCGTGAGATCTAGATCTTGTGAGATCCTCAGAGGTTATGTAGGCCAATCCCCTTATTTTATAGGCAGCTAGGTGGTGCGGGACCTAGAACCAGGGAGACCCAAGTTCAAATGCAGCCTCAGATACAATAGCAGTGAGGTCCTGTCTCTTAGATTCTGCCTGTTTCAGGCTCCTCATCTGTAAAATGGGGTTAATAACAGGAGTTTTGAAGATAAAATGAGCTAATAGTTGTTAAGAGCTTTGAAACTGTATGTGATTCCTGTCCTCATCGTCATTGTTATTATTATTAAAACTGGGGCTAAAAGAAGGAAATTCCCCGAGGTGGCGCAGACATTAGGCGAGCGGCCCCTGGACTCACAATTCATCCCTGGTTCCATCAGGCTTTTTAATGTTATGACTCGGTAATGTATTCTTCTCTGTCAGACAGATGGGGATTCTCAGTTTGGAAACCTAACCTTTGTCATAAGGGCATTTCTGTACCCATCGTTTTCAGTGCTTCTTCTGGTTCTAATTTTGTTTCAGATTTTTCTCCCCATTTTGAATTGAGCAGTGAGCTTGCTAAGTCAGGTGACCTTGGATAAGTCATTTTTTTCCTCACTGGTTCTCAGTTTCCTGTTTACTAAGATGAGAAGAGTGGGACCAAAATAAAACATCCTCTAAGCCAGTTCATTAATCGTTTGAATTAATTAAATTAATCACCTGCTAGATGTTCAGTCGTGGCCAAGTTAGGACTCCCTAGGGATCTTTAAGGCTTCCGTGCTTCCGTCTGGGATCTGGGCAGTGAAGTTCAGCCCTCAGACAAAGGAGGATGGTTAGAACGGCCCTGGTTTGCTTGGTCTAGTTCTGTGAGTCAGGCTTTCTGGGGCCTGTCCTCGAACAGGCCTGACGGGCATTCCAAACTGAATTGGGCTTAGGTTGGTCTCTGTCGCCTTTTAAATTATTTTGAGAATTTTTAAATTTTTACTTTTTATGGTAAAAAACCAAAAACTTTTTGTAGTGTTATAGATTGTTCAGAGAAAAAAAATAACTTTAATGTTTTCCCCTTCTGACTCCATTTGCCCAAATGTATATCAACTAAAAGTTTTCTTCTTCACCTGGGAAAATGTGGGGATTTCTGGGGATCTGGACTGTGGCTGGCTCCCTCTGGGCTTCAGTTCCTTTTCTGTATAATGAAGATATTCAACTCAATGAGTTTTAAGATCCTTTTGAGCCTCTGTATTTGTGGTCCTGTATATGACGTCCCCTTTGTGGGTCTGTTTCATCTTCCCAGGCTCTGACATTCCATGTTCTAGGACCCCTCGCAGCCCTGAAATTCTGCGTTCTAGGACTCTTCCGAGCTCTGACATTCCATGTTCTGGGGTCCTTCTCAGCTCTGACACTGGTGCCCCTCAGACTTAGCTTCTTCTGCCTTTACCGTACCACAGTAGCACTAATCAATAATTTCCTTAGCTTGCTCTCATTTCAGCGGCATGCTGATGACCACGATAATGAGGATTAGCATACAATTTTATTGTTAATAATAATTAGTGACAACATAACAGGGTTCTTAGGTTTACATGGGACATTACAGAAATTCTCCGATAGCATTCTCCTGACCACCTCTCAGGAGCCTGGTGATGCAAGACCTGTGCTTTCCCAGTTTGCAAATGAGAAAACTGTTGCCTGGGGAAGGTAAAAGGTCATAGGGCAGACCAGCAGGTCCAGGCCAGAAACTCCCCAGCCCACTGCATTGCGTTCTCTGTTCCATTGCCCTCCCCCCCCTTTGCTGTTTTACCTACAAAGGATCATCAGTGTTCTTTCAAATTTCTTGGAACTGGAGAAGTTGTAATGGCAATAGTGATTAATGAAGAACTAGTAAGACCTAGGACTGACTCCCAGCTTTTAACCTTTCTTTGTTTCCTGAACTTTGTACTGAATAAGGCGTCTGAATTCCCAAGGGGTCTTCCCTACATCAAGTGAGGTGACGTATGTGTGCATGTGTTTATGGGGCACTTGGCAAACATGAAAGCACCACACACCGGTGCTGTTATTTTGGGTTTTATTAGTTACTATCATATCTCATTTGATGAGCCTGAAAGCCCTGTGCGGTGGGCTGGGTGTAGTAGGCACCATCATTATCCATATTATAGCCTTGTTTTGTAGGGGAGGAAGTGAAGGCTCAGTGTGGTTCAAATGCCTTGCCCCAGGTCAGGAATAATTTTGTTTCTGGCTCTGGGTCTCTAGCATCAGGCAGAGTGCTTTGCTCAAAGTAGCTTGAGGGAATGCTGTTTGATGTAGGGTCTTTCCGGCTGAGCCTCTACCTCCCTCTTAGCTGGACTACTAAGTTTATGGCTAGGACAGAAGGGGCTTTATCAGCAACTACAGACCAGCTTTGGTATAAAAAGTACTCTGTAAGTGCAGAATTGTGAAAAGTGGTTAATTCATTCCCTCAAGTTGAATATTGTGTAGGAGGCTGGAGATGAGAGTGTTTTAAGGTCTGGCCTCAGTAGTTCATTGTGAACTTGGGAGCTGGCAGCTGGTACAGGGACTTGGGGGAGTGACCACTAGAAAAACCATTAGAAATGGTTTGTGACCTGGACTTAGTTAAGCTAATCTTTACCCAGTGACCCATAATGGCAGCCTCTACTGTTAAAATTAACCAGATTATAACCAAGTGGGAAACTTACCAGATAATGGTCAGTTTGGAAATTTACCAGTTAATAGCCAGCTCTTCACCTACCTGGACCAGTCCTCTATCTGTCATGATTGGTTAATTCTCTAAAATTTTAAGATTTTCAAAGTCTATGATTTAAATAAGAAAATTACAAAAAACCAGCATTCTTTCAACTAGTTCTATTTTTTTTCACGGAACTCTTCCCTGTTTCCTGGCATCTCTATGTTAAATGCTGAGGATTTAACTATAAAGAATGAAAAATCTCTGCCTTTGAGGAGCTTACATTCTACACAGATTAAAAATATATACAGCATAAATATAAAGTTAATAAATACATATACACATAGGATGTCCCAAAAGTCTTAGCTCAGTCTTAAGCTGAACTAAGACTTTTGGGACATTGTGTAGTAGGTTATAGTCCAACTTAATCTGATGGATCTAGTTATCTTATAGCTTGTGTTTTTTAATTAAATGTAAATTTTATGATTTGTTTACTTGGGACATTTTATTTTTTTTCTCAGTATTTATAAGAGATTCAAGAAGGTCCAGGGTCTCCAGTTTTTATTATTTGTTGCTTCTTTGGGAGCATTTTCTCAAAAGAAACATTAGCACAGGCATGACCTTAAAATATAGGGTCCATCTTGCTCATTTTTCAGAAATAAAGAATGAGTGGCTCCTTAGGAAAGAATAAGAAGATAAAATCAGTCCGTTAGTCAGTGAAAATTTGAAAAAAGGAAAGGGGGGTAAGAGATGATAGGGATTAAGTCAAAATCAGATCGTGTGAAGAAGCCCCAGATTGAAATACCACTTTTACAGAACCTTCTCCAATGTGTATTTATTATATTCAGACAGAAAGGGGAGAGAGAGAAAGGGGGGGGGGGAGAGAGAGAGAGGAAGAGAGAGAGAGGAAGAGAAGAGAGAGAGGGGGAGAGAGAGAGAGAGAGAGAGAGAGAGAGAGAGAGAGAGAGAGTGTGTGTGTGTGTGTGTGTGTGTGTGTGTGTGTGTGTGTGTTAAACTGGACAGCTGCGATGGGAAAGTGTGTACAGATGGTTAGAGGGAGTAGCACCAATACTCCATGACTGATAAATGGAATTTACAAAAAAAAAAATAAGAGAAGAAAATGGGTGGGGCTAAACTCTGTTTCCCACATTGTACTTTTCTACCTTTGTCATAGTTCCTCACTTAATCAGAAAGTAGGATCTGCCCTTTAATTTGTAAGAGCTGGGCGGACGATCGTCCTGTCGTTATTTCCGAAGACAGAGAGCACGCTGTCTGGTGTATTTCGAATGGCATGGGATTGTCATAGAGACTTACTCTGAGCTCTCTGAATAAAATGGCTCAGGATTAGTCACAGTAACATGTGGAACGTCAGGAAACTCAAGACAGATTTCTTTGTTTTATAGTCAGTGAGAAGAGTGAAGTGAACTTGATACTGTTCATGGGATGTTAGCAGTTGAGATCCTCCAGGGAAAGGGAAAACCATGTTGTCTGCAGATTAAATAAACCATCTGTATACAAATACCATCGGCTACCTGATGGTTTTATTTTGTAATCTATGGTCTTTGCATAGTTTTGGGGTGACTTGTGCACATGTGTCCCCAAGACGAAATAGTTGGGAAGCAGTTCATTTTCTAGAGGCATAAGCGAAAAGAGGGCTGGAATTAGAGTTAGGTGGAACTGAGTTCAGATTCTCCCACTTAATGCTTACTCGCTGTGTGACTGTGGGTAAGTCATGTATGTTTTCTGGACCTTAACTCTTTTGGCTGTAAAATGGGCGTAATAACAACCCCTATCTCATAAGATTGTTGGGAGGATCAAATGAGATACTTTTCAAATGTCGAAATACTGTATAAATGTGAAGTATTATTATTATTTGTAAAAATAACAACTCAGCAAGAACCATGTTGAATCATACTGTGTATATGGCATATAGATGTGGGTTAGGAGTTCTTAACCAATTTTTGTGTCCTGGAGCCTTTGGGTGATTGATCTAATGAAGCCTATGATGGACTTCTTCTCAAAATCATGTTTTTAAATGCATAAAAAAAAATACAAAGTATTACCAAGCCAACCAATTACATTAAAACACAGTTAAACCAAGTTTGCAGACCCCAGGTTAAGAATGAGATACTGAGTTCTAACCCTTGGTGACCTTGCCTCAGTTTCCTCATCTGTAAAATGGGAGGGTTGGACTGATGGTCTCTGAGGTCTCTTCCAGCTTTCGAGTAAGCTTCTTGAAAGCAGTGATTGTCTTATGCCTCTTTTTGTAACCCCAGCACTTAGCAGGGTGCCTGGAACATAGTAGGTGCTTAATGAATGTTTCTAGAATGAATGAATGAATGAGCTGAGCCAGATTTTCAAATTCCAACAAATTGTAAGTTACTTGAGGGAAGGGACTTTTTTCTTTTAGTTGGTGACCTTCAGGCTCATCATAGAGCCTCACGCATAGTAGGTGCTTAAGACTGATAAATTGAACTAGAATCATTAGAATAGCATTTTTCTTGATTTTGAGTGTGTCAGAGTGAAATCTGACCAGCTCTGCCTTAATTCTGTCCCCTTTCCCGCATTACTGAATGGAAACAAATTGTTTCTTTCCTGATGAACAACATCTAGGCTCGCTGACTGACCACACAGACCTATTTTTACTTTCCATAGTTTGTCAATGATGGTGCCATTTATTTAATCTTCTTTTTTTTCCACGGATTTCAAAGCAAGTGACCCCAGGAGGAGGGGTCTCCTCCTCCTCTGGCACTTTGCTGGACACCTGGGGATAGGTGGCTTGTGGTCAGAGTTGGAATCTCTCCTGCTTGGTGCATCAAAGGCTCCCAGAACAATAGTTCCGCATTCTGTCAGCCTCAGGTCAGTGCCTTCTTGAACTCTGCTGGTCATAGCCAGAGTCAGAGAAAGGGATTAAAGATCTTTTGGAATTCTGAATTGCCCCTTGTTGCTTATGCTAGCTAGGGTTCTTTTTCTCTACTTATTGATTGGCACAGATCAATGTTATTTTAGCAGTAAAAACTGCAGAAGAAACGAAAATCATCTGGAGGCTTATGCAGCCAGCCGCTTAAAAAAAAAAAATTACCGTTGGTAACTCTAGTTTCAAAGGCCAGGCTACCTTTTTGGTTTATGTCTCCAGAAAACTCAACTATTTTGAAGCAGGAGACACTGTGCTCAAAGATAGGAGCCTGTGAACATTCAGCACTTCATAGCTGAGGGAGTCAAATAGAACACAGCGTCAGCTGGAGATGCTGACTTTCAGGGTGACCGTGCTGGGAAAGGAACAAGGGAACCCACATGAAATGCTCATTTCAGGAGAAGTTGTCTGTTCAGTTCAGGGCTGAACTTGTCTTCTGTCAGACCTCCCCACCACGAAAAGAGAGAGTGATTCCCGTCTTACATTCTCCCTGTCTCTCTGTTTCTGTCTCTGTCTCTTCTTTACCCCTCAAATCAATAGGCTTTCTTGAAATCAAACCCAGACTGTTATTGACACACATAGGTATGACTGGTCTCCCTAAAGAGCCTTGGTGAGACGGCCCCCATCCATTCTAAGTACGTGGGGACCATTCAGACTGTCTGTGAATTGTTCTGTCCCAAGTCCCACAGACTTGACCTTTCCCTGAAATCTTTGCCTCCGTGAGAATGATGTAGGCGAAGGGTAATGTGTAGTTGTTGGCCCGTTGGTATGTCAAGAACGGGAAATTTTATTTCATCTTTCAGAATCTGTTGGAGTCAAGAAGAATGTGGTTATCTAGAGCAGTTCTTTTTCTGTGCCCTGGGCCCCTCTGGAAGTCTGGCGAAGCCTCTGGACCCCTTCTCTGAATCATATTTTTGCATAATTGAAGGAAATGCTGTTTCAGTTCCATGTTAATGAAAATAAAGCTGTGATCTTTGTCTCCCCATCCAAGTCCACAGAGCCTCTGAAATCTACCCGTGGAACTCTAGTGGGTCTGTGGACCCCAGGTTAAAAACTCTTGGACTCGAGGGAGAATGACATGAACTTTATTAGAAGCGATACATAATATGCCTTTCATTCCTCATTTGAGCCTTGAAACAACTCTGAGAGGGGGACTGTTATTTTTGAGGCGTAGACAGAGGCTGGAAGCATCTGAGTGACTCGTCCAGGGTCATACAACTAGGAAGCTCGTGGGATTCTAGATTACAAGCTGGCAGGGATTACTGTGGCCATCTAGCCTGACCACTTCATTTAACATGAAGAAACAGAGTCCTAGACACATCACACCATTAGTAAATCTTCAGTAGCGGGATTCAAAGCCATGGCTGGCTGACTCCAAGTCCAGCAACCTTTCTGCTAGAAGCATGCCACCCTCTGGAATCCAATCCCTGCATTTCAGGTTGACCGTCCTCTACCCTCTTTGTGCATTGCTTTGGATTTCATTTCTGCTGGGAAACGTTCTGTGGGCGACATCCTTGTCTCTGGCAGATATGCGTATGTATCATAACCCTGCAGTATGCAGTCTGGCCCGACTGCTTGCCTTAACTTAGGAGGGGCCAAAAGCCCCCAGTACTGGAAGTGTCAAAAGCCAGGATAAAAGTATTTGACCCACTTCTGGAGAGGGGCTTGCAAACTCCCCTCCAAAACTTCACTCCAAGGCCCCTTTCATCAGCTTCAAAATACCCCCCCCCCCATGTAATTCTCCTTTCTTTAATTGGAGACCTCTTGGTTGTAGGTAACATAAGCCTCTCCAAGGGAAACAGGACCCAAGCAAAGATAAGACGTCCTTCCCCCAACACATACAGCATTCATGTTTTTTTTTTTTTCCTCTAAGGCATGTTCATTATCAAAACCAGTCCACTGCAGACTTCTCTGTCAAGTATTTCTTTCTGGACTCTTTTTACATATCTTAAAGCCCTGACTGGCTTCCGTGAGGATAATAGAAGAATTTTTTTTTTCTTTTTTTGGGGGGTACAGGATTTCTCTTTCTTTTGCATAAAAACATTAAAAAATATTGAGAAACAAGAAATGATAATGTCAAATCATATGGAAATTAATTTGTTTTAAAGGGACCAGGAAAATCCTGCTTTGTGCTTTCACAGAATATTAAGAGGGCCAAATCCTGCCCAGATTCTGTGGTGAGCCCTCAATGAAAACACTTCCAGTTGGTGGATGAAAAATGGAATGGAATGTTTCTTTATTTTGTCTCTAGTAAAATCCAAAAGGCTGCAAAGGGACTGCTTGGCAGTCTGCATGTTCACAAAGTTCACAAAGGACCAAGTGGGTTTTCCTGATGGGGCCACCCTAGTAAGTGTGGCCCCCTTGGTGAGGAACAAAGCCTTTTTTGGAGTCAGAGCAGCATAGATTCTGGCCTTCTACTGAGCATTAATACCTGAATTATGTAATTATAGAATCTGAAAATTAGAAGAAACCCAAGCAGGCATTAATCCATCGTAAGGGGTTATGCAACCCCACGAGAGAGAGATGAGAACATGGAACCAGGGGACTGTTGGTTTGAAGCTGAAAGGGACCTTGAATATTATTGAATCCATCATTCTCATTTTATAAGTAGAGCAAATGGAGATAGATTCAGAAGCTACTCCCTCTGATGGCTGCCCATTTAATTCCAGGACAGCTTGAGTTGTTAGCAGTTCCTCTCCCACATGTGTGTGCACATATATACTTGTGCACACCCATGTGTACACGTGTGTGGGTGTCTATATGTGTGCCCTTGCATGCATGTTTATGTTTATATACACACATATGTTTATATACACACACACATATTTTAAAGTGTGGCTCCCCCTGTCTTGCCCACATTGGAGGCACAGGGGTTTTAATAAGTATTTTTTGAATGAATAAATATTGTGCTTCTCACTCATCCTAAACCTCAGCTAGTTCTGAGCTTGGTGTGTCCGATCACCTTTGTATAGGACTGTCACATTTTTGTATTCGAGATGGATTTGTCTTCTTCTCTCTCTATACATCCTAAATGTTAAGTTCCTCAGAGTTTTTGGCCAAGGGCCCCTTTTGCAGAACTTTTTTAGCAGATAGAGTAATAGATGTGCAGGTCAAGTGACTTGTCCAGTGTCAAACGGCCACTATATGTCAGAAGTGGGTCTTGAACCCGTGTTATTTCCTTCTTTCAGAACCAACTTTCTCTCCACTGTGCTGTGCTACACTTGATAACTGTTTGTCAATTAATTAATTTTTCAACTTCTTCCCTGGCAGTTTACATAGTATCTTATAGTAGTAAGTACATATATTGAGTGAATGGATGTATTAAACAGTTCTTTTTCCGTGGCTTTTGGGATACTCACTTTCTCTTGGTTCTAGTGTTTTCTGCTTGTGGCCTGTAGGGAGGCAACAGATCTTACAGATTCCTTGATCATACAGAAAAGAATTTGATTTGTATAGACTTTTAATTATTCTTATCAGAGTCTTAGTATATACTTGAGTCTGTTAGAATAGATAGTGCTTGAGAGATCCCTGGAATTGAAATCAGAACCAAGGTTGCAGGGCCAGCTGCCCTCCTTTTGTCCTTGGAGAAATAAATCACTTAACTTTGGACCCAGTCTCTTTATTTGTAAAGTAGGGCTAATATTTCCTGCATGACCCACCTCACAGGCTTATTGCAATGATTAAAAGCTGCGATTTCTGTAAATTCTTCATAGGACTTATATAGGATGTTATAAACATTAACTATTGTCTTCAACTCCTCTGGTCACTACTTACCTGTTCATGAGAGCAAGGACATGGAAACTGAATTATTATTTTCTTGCCAGCAAAGGGTAGATGGTAAGTATTTTGAGTTATTCCCATTCCTAAGGCAGGAGAAGGCAGGCAGCGAGGTGGTAGTGGATAGAGTACCAGACCTGGAATCAGGAAGACTCATCTTTGTGAGTTCACATTCAGCCTCACACTTACTAGTTCTTTGACCCTGGGCAAGTCACTTAACCCTGTTTGCCTCCATTTCCTCATCTGTAAAATGAGCTGGAGAAGGGAATGGCAAACCACTCCAGTATCTCTACCAAGAAAACCCCAGATGGGGTCACAAAGAGTCAGACATGACTGAAATGACCAAACAACAACAAAGGCACGAGAAAGGGGAATACTAAGAAATAGAATGACCTTGGCCAGAGTGAGGGAACCAGCCCCACCGAAGAGCTGAATACCATGAGGTTCTGTCCAGTCTTGTGATTCAACTGTGCTTTGGGCAGCTTGAGGAGAGATGCCTCCTGTAGAGCTGGCCCGGATTGCTCAGTCAGGTCATACACCATAGCCTGATATTCACTTTCACCCCTTGACCCGTCCACTCTCCCTGCCTCCCAATCATGAATGTATGCTTAGTTTAATATTAGCCTAAACCAAACAAAGTTGGGAAGAGAAATATGATGAGGACAAATTGTGTAATAACATGAAAATCAAAAGGTCTGAATTTGCTGCTCACTGGTCCCTCGCATGTCTTTTAGCATGGATAATGGAGATAGGACTTCAAAGGCAGCCCAACATTTCAGTGATATTCACCCATGGCATCATGGTTTGTGTCAAACAAGTTAACAAAGAATCCCTTTGCTTACTGGTGGAGTGATCTTACTTTCAAAGTGAATCAAAACCCCCATGTGGCTATGTAGTGGGGGGATACAGGGGCCACCCTTTTGGTAGATTGATTCAAAGGGAGAACTAGTTAACATTTTTCTTAAAATATATATTCAAGATATTGTGGGAAATCATTTCAATTAACTGTGTTTCTTTTATCTTGGCATTTTTTGCTCTATTTCAGTGTTGGAATTGGGCTAATATTGGAATTATTATTATTGGAAAGTGAAGTAGTTCAGTAAGCATTTATTAAGCACCTGCTGTATGCCAGACTGTCTACTAGGTCCTAGGGATACGAAGACTCAGATGAACCAGTCCCTGTCCTCGAGGAACTTACTTATAGGAAGCAAAACAAAATATGCACAGATAAGTAAATAAAACGCATTTACCAAATACATACGAAACACATCGCATGTTAATCATAGGATGACCTTTGCCTAATCAATGAGACGTGTTAGAAATGGAAGGGAACTCAGTAGTGTCGAACTCAAATACAAGAAGTCCTTGTGGGCACTTAGAAAACCACATATTAACATTTTCTATGTTCTGTTGTATTTTTTTACTTACTTTGTCAGACGTTTCCCAGTGTGCTGGCTGAGGTCTGTGGCCTGAGTGCATCTCCCTCATCTTAAAGCTATCAGAACTGAGGCTCGCAGCGGTACAGACCGGGATTTGAAAGAAGGCCCCATTGCGCCTTCTCCTGACACTTCTCGGCTTTGTTCATAGCCTTTTGTAGACGAGGAGTTTGAGCCTCAGAAAGGAGAAATCGGCTCCGTGCTCCCTGGCTTCAGAAGGTTGGAGCTGGCTCTCAGACGCTAGTCTTCTGACTTCAGTTTTACTTCTCCTCTTGCCTCCCTTGGAAGTTTTCCTGTCTGTTTCTTCTCCATAACTCAGCAGCATTTGAAAACTCAGTTGCGTTAGGGCCAGTGAGGGAGGCAGCGTGATGCAGTGGAGAGAAAGTGGTATTGGGAGCTGGGATACCTAGTTTTGAATCTCAGCTCCTTTGCATCTAGAGTGACCTTGGCCACTAGCTAGTCACCCTCTGGGCCCGTGAAAGAAGGTTCCATCATTTCTAAGGGCCCTTCTAGCTCTAAGTCAGTGACTTTGGAATACTGAAGGCTGCTCCCAGTCATTAGCCTAAGCCACGATCCCAGGGGTCCAGTTGGGCTCCATTTTCCAATGGCAGCTCCATCAAATGGTCCTGCCATTTGCAATTTTCATGCAAAGGGGGCTATAATAGGTGGCGGCCATTTCAAATTCCCAACTCTTTGCAGTGAACTCGCGGAGCTTGGCCTCCCGTCCACTTTGATGGGAACCACTGTTCCTTCCAGTCTTGTTTTTGGCCACTTAACAGGATCCAGACTGACTGGGCAGGCCCATGCATCTGTTTCTCCTTTCTCACGCCATCTTAGTGAAGCCTTCAATAGATTACCCCTAATCTTGTCAGCAAACTGCAGGAAGACAACTATTAAAAGTGGAACAGCTATTAAGCAGTCAGGGCTTTATTATGCTTTCTCTGTTTTGTTTAAGTCTCTTCTTAATTGGTTGATTAATGTAAGCTAAGTCCTCTCCCCTTCCAGTCTCCACAGATGGCAAGTGTGAGGGCCCAACTGTCAGTTGTGGAGGGGAAAAAAAAGGAGGAGGTGGGGTCAGAGTTCAAAGTCAGAGATCGAGAGATACCACAATAATCCATCATGAGAACTTGTCTTTGGGTGCCCAGCCAGGCAAAACTGAGACCCACAAAGTCTATTCCCTCAACATAGGGTTGGAGCAATCTCTGTTTTCCCCATTGGATTTAAGGAAGATGATTTAATTCTGCAGGAACGTCTCTTACGGATTTCTGATCCACGAGGAACCACGATGGTGCTTTTACCAATGGAAGCTTCTCTTTTGCTTTATCCAGAATGTGCTCTTTCCTGCCTCCCCCCCACCCCATTTAAGTCTTGAGTTTGAAAACAAGAACCTTAATGGATGGAAAATAGAGCATCTAGAACTGAGTGCAGGTCTAAAGAAACCTTTCCAAAGAAATCACTTTTTCCCATTTTCATGGGAGGATGATTTATTATGGCCCACTTCCTTCTCAGGAGGAAGAATAGAGTTATGTTCTGGTATTGATCCATAAAGAGGATTTGCGTTTTATTCATACTATAAAAGTGCCTTTAATGGAGACATTGTGGTAATTGAATCTATACGGTGTATCACTATCAGAGTATCTTTTTAATTATTTTATGTTATGTAAGTCGGTAACTACATTTAAGTCATGGGGCAGGAGCTGGCCGCTTTATATCTTTTAAGCGTAACATGGAACGTTTAATATTCTAACAGCAGGTCTGCAGTAAAGGACATTCTTTAGTGGAATGCAAAAAAAAAAGGAGAAGGATTTCATTACATTCAGCACAGTATGAAAGGAGTCAAAGTAGTTTTGTTAATTAAATTCAATTGGCATCCATTAGACCAATGGAATGAGATGAATCCAGCAGAAAGCTGACACAGCACAGGTATGCAATTTGGCTAAATGGCCCTTTCTCAACTGCCGAGCATTTCACGACTTGCTCCTCTTGGGGGGCGGGGCGGGAGGGGGGAGGGGGGGCAGTGAGCTTTCTGCTCACAAAAAGTTGAAGAGTAACTCTGACTGGCTGCAGGGTAAAGGTTTCCCTTGGCCCTTCTGTGTGGGGGCTACTGGCCCTGAGGCTGTTCTTGGCCAGAGACTGGGTTGTGTCAGTTGAATAAAATGTCAGCAGTAACATATGTTGGTAGGTAAAGCCATGGAAAACAGATGTGTCCGTCTATTGAAGCATGTAAGGGTTGAGGTGTTTGTGTGTGTAGATTAGATAGATAGAGAGATAAATAGATACATAGACAGATGGATAGATAGATAGATAGATAGATAGATAGATAGATATGGATAGATGGATGGATGGATGGGTAGATTTAGATAAACAGATGATAGATAAATGGATGGCTGGATATTTAAATGATGGATAGATGAATAGAGAGATAGATAGATAGATATGGATAGATGGATGGATGGATGGATAGATATGGGTGGGTGGATGGACGGACGGATGGTTGGATGGATGGGTAGATAGATGTGGGTGGGTGGATGGATGGGTGGATGGTTGGATGGATGGGTAGATTTAGATAGATAAACAGATGATAGATGGATAGATATATGAACTAGATGATATTGATGGAGATGATAGATGGTTGGATGGATGAGTAAATAGTCAGAATGGATAGATAACATGACAGATGTATGAAATGAATGACGTGTCACTCTAAATGAAGGGTAGATGGGCAGATGGACCCATAGATGATAGACAGATGTGCCTTTCTGTGGTGGTGGTTTTATTTTGTAGTTGGTCCTGGGAAATCTTGGTAATGGAGATTTACTGTACCAATGTAGGGTGATACCTTCTCTACAAGATACGGTTTTACTGAGTTACCTGGAGCATTGAGAGGTTCAGTGATTTGCCCAGGGTCACACAGCAGCCTGTATATATGAAGAGGAAGAATTTAAATCTTTGTCTTCCTTTCTGCAAGATCTGCTCTTTCTGTATATACATATATCCACCCACCCATCCTTTCATCCATCCATCCATCCCTCCATCCATCTACACACAAAGTTCTTCCTGACTCCAAGCCCTGGCCTTTGTGATGCTGTGATGCTTCTTCTATGTGTACTCATCTGTATGGGCATTAGTCTAAGATATAATTGTGACGTGAGTGCTAGAGTAAATGCCTCTTAAGGTCCCTCATAGCCTTAAGGACTCTACTGGCTTTATATGCACACATCTGTTTGCCTGAAACTGTCTCTCTATTCATCTAAACATATCTATGCCCACATGTCTCTGCTTTATCTATCTATGTCTATAGGTTATTCTCTCCATGTGTCTTTATCTCTTTACTTATGTGTGTATCTTATCTCCCATTTATGTAATTGCTCTTATCATATGTCTGTCTTTTCTTTATGTATATATGTACCTTATCTACCATCTACTTTTATCTCTCATATCTTTCTTTGTCATTTCATCTATCTATCATAAGTGTCCATCCTTCTAGGCCTATCTATTTGTATCTCTCTCTCTCTCTCTCTCTCTCTCTCTCTCTCTGTCTTTCTCTCTTTCAGAAGACCCATAGCTTCCATGGTGCACTCATTCCCTCCACTGACTCAGATAGCAACCTTTCTTTGTCTTAGTTTTCATGTGTTGTTTAGCTAAAACATTCACCCAGGTGTCTGGCCTTCTGCTGTGGATCTTCACTGCTTCAGCTGGGCTGGTCCTTGGGCGACAGACACATAGTCTGTCACTGGATTCATCCTTGAAGCTTGTCCAGCCTGGGCTGACATGCCAGAGTTCTGCTGGGATAGCCTTGAAAGACCTAGGGTCACCTCCGGGATGTGCTAGGAAGACTCTTTTATGAGTACATATACACATAGGAGAGAGAGAGAGACAGAGACAGAGACAGAGAAAGACAGACAGAGGGAGAGAGAGAGAGAGAGACAGCGACAGAGACAGAGATAGAGACAGAGAGAAAGACGGAGAGAGAGAAAGTTTTCTTGTTTTCTTGGTTCAAGCCAACAGATAATTTTTTTATGTACCTGCTGTATGCAAGGTATTTTGCCAGGAGCATAAAAAAAATAAAGATGATGCAGCCCCTGTCTGCCAGGAGGTCACCATCGAGTGTGGTAACTCCCAACTTCATCTAAAAATTTCACAATTTGGCATAATATAATTAAGAGCCTAAGCAAGGTCAGGTGGTATGCCCAGAGGAGAGATCATTGTTTAGCAGGGGCAGGAGGGAGGTGGAGTTTAGCCAGGACAACCTCCTGGGGCAGGGGGGTGGGGGAGCCTGCACCTGAACTGGACCTGTGTGTATGCTTGTCATGTAATTCATGGTATATAGATCTCCATATATATGTACACATCTATGATATAAGTCTGTATACTTAAGCAAATCTTATGTAGATTTATAGATGTATATGAAGATTTTACATATATATGAAATGTTTTTACAGTTATGCAGAGGGCTTTGTGTATATGGCCTAGAGAGTTATTAAAGGCCCATGAGGAAATAAGGTCATTTGGCTTCATAGGACCATAGGTTTACTTGGGACTTTTTTAAGGTCACATTGAGTCCAGCCCCTTTAAGGAAACTGAGGCACAGTGGCAAGTTCAGTGACTTCACCAGTGTCACATAACTAGTATGTGTCAGAAGCATCTTGAACTCTAGTCTTTCTTGGGTTCAAAATCAAATGAAGTATTTGTAAAGCCCTGACATGTGTAAGAGAACCTGTACAAAGAATTGATTTCCTTCTAGTTCCGTCCCCCTCTCCTTTCCCTTTCTAACCCAGGGTTGACTGCCTGTTCTCTGTGCCCGCCTCCTTGTAATAGTCACACTCACATTCATTATTAGCTGGCATATATTGAAAACTTTAAGATTTCCAAAGAACTTCAAATATATCATCCCACTTGATGCCCATCCCAGTCATGTGAAGGAGGAACTGTTATTATCCTGATTTTGTGGATGATAAAATTAAGGTTCAGAGAAGGTAATTAACTTGCCCAGGGTCACATAGCTAGCAAGTGCCCAGGGCAGGATTTGAATCTGATTTTCCCAGATTCCAAGTCTAGTGCTGGACCCCCTACAGCAAGCTGCTTCCCTTCCACATCCCATAGAGTATAGATGTAGGGCCATGTATATTTATACATGTGCTCTCCTCCCCCACCCTCAGGTTTTCTTTAAGGAAATTGGATTGAAATGGGCTGATCTGCGTTTGATTTAGACTCTTGGAGTTATATTCAGAATCAGTGTATAATGATGGGAGCTAGAAGTGCAAGATTTAGTTAGTGGGGCAAGTGTGTCTCCATTTTGGCATAATAACTTGCTTCTAGAGGAGGTTTTTATATGTCAGGCTGATAAGTTTCTTTCCACAGTGAAAAGACAAGAATACCACTCAGGCATTGGCTGGGACATAATTCTGACAGCCAGCAAGCTCGCGGTGCCGCGCAGTGCACAGACTGATGCTTCTTGCCAAGAGGGAAATTGGCTAAAACCAGAAGGGATATTAGTGCTCATTGCTTTAAGGTGCAGTAACCTGGCTGTGTTTTGCATTTATATTTAAGGACTGTGGTAAGGCATCGTTGCCTTGGACCCCTATGTGGGAGGTCTCAAGTTATCGATATGCACATAGGTAGGTAGTTTAGCAAGTGCGAGGGTGGAAAGTGAAACAGAGGGAAGCGTTACAAGCCTCCTTCTTTTATGTGCTTTGAGATCATTACGCTCTCTTCCATTTCAGTAAGAGATCACATTTGTATAATAACCTCCTTATGGTTTTGATTTGTTTTTACAAAGCCCTTTCCTCACCTGGCGAGGTAGATAATAGAGGTCTTCTCCCCATTTTACAGATGAAGAAACAGGCATCCAAAAGAGACTGAACAAGAAACAGGCATTTATCGGGTGCTTCCTATGTGTCAGACAGTGGGAACATAGAGAAAAAAGTACAGTCCGTGCTCCCCGAAGACTTTACCTTCTAATGATGTTAGAATAAGAGATTAGAGTAGATTAAGTTAGAATAAGGTTAAGTAGAACTGAGCTAAAGCTTTGGCTGCCAGCTCGCTCACTGTTTCTACAACAATATTGTTGTTGTTCAGTTGGGTCTGATTCTCTGTGACCCCATATAGGGTTTTCTTGGCAGAGATACTGGAGTGGTTTGCTGTTTCCTTCTCCAGCTCATTTTCCAGATGCGGAAACTGAGGCAAACAGGGGTAAGTGACTTGCCCAGGGTCACACAGCTAGTAAGTGTCTGCAGCTGTATATGAACGCAAATCTTCCTGCCTCCTGATCCATCACTTTGTCTAAGGCACCACCTAGCTTTTTTTCCCATTGGCAGGAACCCTAAAGGCATTTAGTCCAACCCTTAGCTGAACAGGAATTGCCTTGTGGCAGACAGTGCGTGATAACATTTGCTTAGGGATCTCTAGTGAGGGGTCCCTCACCGCCTACCTCACCCCAAGGCATCCCTTTCTGCTTTGGGGTACCTCTGATTGTTAAGTAATTCCTGGCTTCCCCCTGAAGCGCTACCTCTCTGCTGACGCCCATTGTACCTGTTGGAGTGAAACACAACAAGGCCAGGTCTTCTTCCAGGTGACTCCATTTCAGACTATTATGCCCCTTTCCTTGCTCCTCTCCCTGCTGGGAGGTGGGGGACCCTTTGGGGTGTGGGCACTGGGTCAGAGGGGGATCAACCCATCAGTGCAGTGCTAGGCTGGAGCTACAGCGAAGTCAGTGAGATGGTCTCCGCCATTAAAAAGCTTCTCTTCTATGGCAAGGCTTCAGTGGAGGCTGAGGAAGGGAGTCTGGGTCTTGGCCAGCATCCGAATTGTCACCCAAGCCACAGAGACTAGACTGTCTTCCTCTGTATTATTGATTTGATTATTGTTTCCTGAGGAAGAGGGGGGAGAGTTGGAAGGATGAAGGTTGTGGTATGCATGTAATGGTAGGACAGATGGCAAGATGCCTGCACTGGCTGGGCTTTGGTGTCTTGGTGGATGGCTATGTTCCCACCTTCTGTGGGAGGCCTTTCCAAGTCCCTACCAGCTGCTAGTGCCTTCTCCTTGGAGATTACCTTCCACAGACTCTGTATATGTCTTATGTGCCCATTTATTTTCATGTGGGCTTCCCTATTAGAACATGACCTCCCCAAGGCAGGGATTGTTTTGGCCTTTCTTTGTGTATTCAGTGTATAACATGATTTCTGACACATAGTAAGAGCTTAATTGATTGACTAGATGGGATGATACATGAAGCAAGGAGTCACTGGATTACTTAGAAATTTCTAATGAAGGATTAGGGACCCAGGGTATGATTACTCAGAAGAGGAAATGAATTTTAACATAATGCTTTAGGTATTCTCTAAAATCTAGCATCCTGGGCCTAAGCCCCGGTCACCCTGCCCTGGGTATGGCTCTGGCCTTCTTGACTCCAATGCCAACGCTTTTATCATCACCCTGCCTCCCTCTCTTCAGTGTGGTGAGAACAAGGCTGACCTCGAAGCCCCCTCCAGCTTGGTTATTTAGAGTAAACCCTTTTGGAAACAGCCATGGAGGTTCGGACCAGCGAGGGTCTCCCTGTGTGTGGAGAGGGAGATGTGGGAACGTGGGTTTAGGGAGACCTCCAGTTTCCTCTACTCCCTTGGTTAACAGAAAGGAGATTGTTGGTTACTCTATGAAATGCTGCCAGTATGATTAATTTAGAGGGTTACATTTTATTGAACCCCGGTGTACATGTTCTTTGTCAGCCCACATTCACAGCTAGTTAGAGTGTGTGTAGCATTTATCACAACTTTCTGGAGACCCCTCTCACCTCATTAGCATCTGAATCTCTATTCAGCAGTTAATGGCCTTTGCTGCTGGAGTGTTCAATTCCTGTTTTCAATAAGCCAGTTGTAAAATGTCAGCCTGTCACTTACAATATAAAAAAGCAAAAATGATGGTATTTGTAAAAATGTTATCACCTCATAAAAACAAATTGTAAGGACAGGAAAGTGATCCACAGCCCTGGCCTTTCAGGGCCCAGTTCCTCCAGCTGCTCTCAATACCAGTTGTGTCCATTCCCACACTTTCCTACCAATGGAGAGGTTTACACAAGCATAATTTAAGTCACAATTACCCTAATTAACATCTCATTTGCATAAATTGTTGAAGTCAAAACAACAAAGAATAGCCTAAGAAGCTTAATCCTATTTGTCCAAAATAGAAAGATGGTTTCTTCTTTTCTCTCTCTCTTTCTTTCCTTCTTTCTTTTTCCTCCTTTCTTTCTCTTTTCCCACTGTTCTGTAGAAAATGGTGGCTTTGGGAAGTCTCAGCTTTGGGATTGCAGATTTGAGTCATTTATTATTATTTTTTTAAACAAATACCTTCTTCTTATTGAAGACTATGTCTCTGCTTTCTTACTGGAATGCTCCTTTAATTTATATTAGTCAGTATCTTTTGTTTTCTTATACCTTTTGTTCCCAAATATATCCCTTCCCCTCCTCTATCCAGAGAATCATAGTCTATAGTGGAAAATAAAGAGAGGGAAAAAAATCATCTCAGCAGAACTAACCTACAAAGTTGCACACCTAGAGTTCTTCACTATGCAAAGAAGGGAGGGAGGTACATTTTCTTCATTTTTCTCTAGGGCTGAACTTGGCCATTTTAATTGCACAGCATTCGGTTTCATTCCCCTCCTTCCCCTTCCATTTACATTGTTGTAGATATTGTGTATGGTTCTTCTGGTTCTTTTTACTTGATGTTGCATCAGTTCATATACGTCTTCCTATGCTTCTCTGAAGTTTTCATATTCATTATTTCTTACCAGGCGTTAGTATCCCATTCTGGTCTTAGTAATTTCTTTTGCCATTCCCTATTTGATGGGCATCAACCTTCTTTCCAGTTCTTTGCTACGACAAAAAAGGAATACTCAGCCTTTAGTAGCATAGAAATTAGACAGGTATGCAGTTTCTACTCTTTGTTTCTTGAGTTGATAATAAAAATATTAATTATGATAATAATACTGTCATTTTTATAGCACCTTAAAGTTTAGAAAGCATTTTCTAGACTTTTTTTCATTGGAGCCTCACAGTAACCCTGAGATGAGTCCTATGGCTCTTATTCCTCCCATTGTTACAGATAGAGAAACTGAGGCTCAGAGTATTTAGATAATTTTTTCAAAGTTACATAATAGTGAGTAGTAAGATCCAGCTTTGAACCTGGCAGAAAGCATTTATTAAGCTCCTACTATATGGTGGGCACTAAAGCTTACCTGTATCTTCTGACTTCAAATCCGGTACTTTTTTCACCACATCAATCACTTTCTCTCCTCCTAGACCCTTCCTGTAGTTGGAGTACTCTCATGTGGCAACTGTATCAGCACGGACTGTATCAGAACCAAGGCCTGCCATGTTTCCCTGCGCCTGGATCCTGATACATTGTTTCCCAGTGACATGGCTGGACAATAATTCATCTGAAAGAGATCTGGAGGTTTTAGTGAACCACCAACTCAGCATAATGAGGCAGTCTGGTGTGGTCACTGAAAAAGCTAATTTGATCTTGGGCTTCGTTAGAAGAGGCATAGCTTCCAAGAGAAAGGAGATATCCAAGTCCTGCTGGGCTCTGCCCTGGGCAGAGCACATCTGGAGTATTTTGTTCCATTCTGGGGGCTGTGTTTTAAGAGGGATGTTGAAATCCTATCCTTTGTCAGGGCTCAGCTCCAAAGCTGTATCCTTTCTGAAGCTCTTCCTAATTATGCTCCTCCATCCTCAACCAGAAGTGATCTCGCTCTTCTCAGATTTCTCCTAGTCATTTCTTTCCTTCATATACACTTTCATATTTGGTGGATTGGGGATCTCACATCTCTTATCTGGTTTTTATTATTGTTATCTGTTTACATGTCTTATCTCATATGTTAGATGTAAGGCCCCTGGGGGCTCTTATTCATCCTTGTGAGCCTCAGTGCCTAGCACAGTGTCTTTCACATAGATAAGCTGAATAAATTTGTACTTTTTTGGGGAGGGGATATAACTTTGAATAAACCTTATATAGTAACATTTTGAAAATCATAATTTAGGGTAATTTACCCTATAAAATTAGGGTAAATATTGGGCATCTACTGTGGACTTTCACTCAGCAAACATTTATTATCTATTCCATGCCAGGCCCTATGCTGGGCCACATGGAATGCCAGACCTAATATAGTCTTTTCCCTTTTTCTACCAAGTATATAGTCTTATTTAGAAGATGACACATAGGTCAGTAGAAAGAGGACGTGAAATAAACAGAGAGAGCTGGATCTTTCTTCCAGCTTCTAGGTCTCTTCTCGATGTAAATCTTTGGCTTTTAAACTACTACATTTACCTATAGAAAATTAAGTTCTTACAAAGGAGTACAGAGAAGATTTTTCAGGGAATTGGTAGAGCATTAGATGGATGGAAATGAGAGATGAAAACTTTGTAGGTGGGAGAGTTAGGAATACTTAAGGAATGTTTGGGAGATAAGGATTAGACTGGTCTGAAGAGAATGAAGGATATTCATGTAGAGGAGGAATAGGAGGTGAGATTGGATTAGAGCCAGATTGTGGAAGCTCCTGACAGTCAAGTAAAGGAGTTCAAATTTTATAATGAAGGCAGAAAAAAAAAATCATTGAAAATTCTTGAGGAGGTGAGCATTGGAGGTGAGCATTGGGAACTAGGAGATCATAGGTTTAGAACTGAAAATGACCTCAGAAACCAGTGAAAGGTCAGCACCTTCATTTTGAGAAAACTGAAATCCACAGAGGTTAGGTGACTTACCTAGGATCCTACAGGTTAAGTGTTAGAGGAAGAAGGATTTTAATCCAGGTCCTTTGACTCCAGAACCAGAACTCTTTCATCTAGACCATATAATCAGACAGTAGTATACAAGAGGGATGACCAAAGGGATATTAGAGTTGAGAAATCAGTTAGGAATTGCCTGCTGTGATCCAGCAGACAAGGTAGCGCGGTAGATAGGGTGTTAGAAGAATCAGGAAGACTTGAATTCAAATGTGACCTCAGAAACTTAGTAGCTCTGTGTTTTTCCACAGTTTTGCTTTATTTCTTTGTGCCTTATTGTCTTCATCTGGAAGATGGGGATAGTAATAACATTTACCTCTCAGGTTTTTGGGAGATTCAGATGATACAAGTACAAAGTGCTTTGTAAACTCTCAAGGGCTATGCAAATCTTTGTTACTATTATTATTGTAAGTCACAGTGTGGGATAGATAATGTGTGTGTTTACATGTGGAACATGAGAAATCATGCTGTAGTAGAAAGACCATTGAATTTGCGGTCAGAGGACTGGGTTCACCATTTACTCTGCCACGGTGTGACCCAGAGAAAGTCCCATCATCTCTTTGGGCCTCAGTTTCCTTATCTGGAAGATGAGGAGGAGAAACCAGCTGAACTCTAGGATTCCTTTGAGCTCTGAATCCATGATTCTCTCTGGTTGTGGGAAACTGAGGAGGTTCTAAGGTCTGGTTGTGTTTTTAAAAATGGGGTGACTCTGTGTTTATTGAATTTAAAAAATGTTTTACTTCTCATTTCATTATGTGCTTCATTCCAAGGAAATTGATGGAGATCTCTGTGGAAGAGAAGAAAAATTCATCCAGTACATTCCCCCCACTCAAAAAACCATCCCCTGCCTGGATAAAGGATTTTTCCCAAGTGTATTCTTGCCTATTAAAAGGCCACTTGGTTTCCAGAGGGTGTACTCTCCCACTGGGGCTAAGTACGATATTTGGTCAGTATTTGAACTTTGGTGGAAGGCAGGGTAAGACAAGCCAGTGACTTATTCCTAGGTCTGGACCTCTCCTCTCATTTCTTCACAGCCTGGATCCTTGACAAGATGGGCCATGGTTTGCTAGATTGACCTCTTGTTACTTTTCTGTATTTACCTGGGACATGGTGTAAGTCTTACCACTTACCACTTAAGGGCTTACCTCGACAGTGGGGCAGAAATGACACTTTGATAGAAGCAAAACCAAACCAAGCTGGCAGTTGTTGCAGATAGGTGAAGCGTGATTTGGTGTTTGGACACCACATCCCCCTGCTTTCCACAGTCTGTTATCTCCTTGGGATGGTGTTTGTCAAGTCGCTATCTCTGGGCATTCCGCCCCTCAAGAGAGCATTCCAGTTTGGTGAAGCGAGTTAACATCCAGCAGTCAGACTGGATCTCAGCCCTCCATGACTGGAATCTTGTTCACCAGATTGCTAAAGGGAGCTCCATCCTTCACCAGGGTAGGAGATCCCACTTTCCACCTTTGTTGGGATAGTCACCAACCCATTGGATGTTCACAGTGAGTGAGTGAAGGCTGATGTTTCCCTTGTTGAGTGAATTATCACAGAGACAGTGTGGATAATGTATAGGCTACTGACCTTGGAGTGAGAAAGACTAGACAGGAGGAGTCAGTCCTGCCTCTGACATTTCCTGGCTGTGTGACCAGGAGCACATCATTTCATTTCCCTGCATCTCAGTTGTCCTCATCTGTAAAAGGGGAGAAAGAGTCAGTTAGGTGTCCTTTTAAGCTTTCTTCTAGCCCTAAATATACAGTTTCGTGGCCTGTCAAAATAATAACATTGTTGTCCTGTTAAAATTTTGCTTTGTAAAGTTTTGTCAGAAAGGGACTTGAAAGGATGTTTAGCTGAACCTCATAATTTTATAGATAAGGTGATTTGCCCATGTTGTGCCCCTCAGTAGGATGTGTGTTCCTTGAAGGCAGAGACTTGTGGGTTTTGTCTTTCTTCTCCAGCATGGATGTGCAGTGACCTGAACATATTCATTACTTAGTAAATGTTTATTGACTTGAATTGGGACAGGATGATGCGGGTATGGTTGTGGGTAGTGGATATATAATAAAGACTTTATGAACTCCATTCACTGAAGACAACAGCATTAACCTAACTGTTCTTTTCCTTCTACTAGGACTATTGTGTTTGGAAAGCTCAGAGAGGGATCAATATTTCCATTATATTGGCAATACTTCCTAATATATTTAACAAATCAAGGTCCCCCCCCCCTTCCCTCCACCCTAAAGAACTCCTTTCCCAGTAGAATTCCAGGGCAGGGGGATAATGGAGGCAGCTTCCCCTATTGTTGATGTAACTCCTGCCACAGAGATGGACTTGGGAACCCAATACACGTCGGTGCTGGGCATGAATGAAGAGATTGGTGAGGTGTGGTTCACATGGGCACTGGGGACTTTTTATCCTCCTGAGACTTTACATCTCAGATGTAGGAAGTCCTCTCAGTTTAATCAGGGAGGTCATTTAGAACTAAACCAAGTATGTGGCTCTCTCCTTTGGGAGAAGGAAGTGGGTGGCCTTGGAGGCTGCATCACAATCAGAGAACTCTTATGTGTCTCTCTTCCCTCCCTCTGTCTCCCTCCTGCATTTTTTAGGGAATGACTTGCTCAGTGTCACACAGTGAAAATTAAATGACGAAATAAGGCTTGAACACCAAATTTCCCATTATACTGACTGCCCCATAAACTCTCCTGGGGCTATATTTTCTTCCTGGGAAATTGTATAATTTTTGAGTTGGAAGATCCCTTACAGACCCTGTAGTCAGTGTTCTCTCAACCCTCCATTCACTTGTACCCTCAAATACTTTGGGTGGTGGTGGTAAACACCCTTCTCTACAACTGTGGAAAAACATTTGGACCATGCCTGCTTTAAAGGATCCACTCTTAAAAAAAAAATCATCCTCTGGGCTTCTCTATTTTTCTCTTTCCCTTTCTTTCCCTTCCTTCCCCTCCCCTCCCCCTTTCCCCATGAGGGCATTTCCTCTGGCTCACCATGAGGGCTCAAGGAGTGATATAATTAATGCACATCACGGCTGGCCTTCTGCATTGGTAAACTGGGCGGCCACCCACATAGTATGATTTCAAGGATGCTGGGAACACTTCACTAACTGTCCAAAATACCTCCCTCATCTATTTGCCCGTGCTTGACATATCTTTAATAAGACGCTAAGAGAGGCAGTTTTAAGAAATAATCATCATCCTGATATATCTATGGAGAAATATTGAATATACCTTCAGTGAGCTTTAAGAGGGTGAGCGCATGTCCTATCTTTTTATTCAGCTATAAAAATCACTTATATTATCTCTCTGTACAGTAATCTGTAGAATATTAAAGACACCAAAATCAGGGCATTTCCTTGTCCTATAGATCATTTCTCTCTGGACCTTATCCGAAAAGATGAGAATGCTAGGACGATGATGATGAAGATCGCTTATGTATTGCTTTAGTGAGTGGCATTAAAGCATAGGAGTTCAGGCTTTGTCCTTAGAGTCAGGAAGACCCATCTCTTATACATACTAGCTTTATGACCACAGAGGGAACACTTCAATTCTCCAAAGGGCTGATAATACCTGTAGCATCTGCCTTCCAACATTGTTGAGAGGCTCAAATGAGAGGATGTATTTGAAGTACATTGTGAATCTTAAAGGCCTTGTCACTGTTGGTATTATTTCAGTTCCTTCAAGATACAGAATACCTATTATTCCTTTAAAAATATTAAAAAAAAATTTTTTGGTTACAGATGAGGAAACAGGTAAGTGACTTGCCCAAGGTCATATAGTTAGTAAGTAGAAAAGGTTAAATTTGAACCCAGCTCTTCTGAGTCCAAATGCAGCATTCTTTCTGCCATGCCACTACTGTCAATTGCAAGTACACCTGAAGAGAGGTCACTTGGATTCTGGGAGCAGTCATTGGTAGAGGAAGGGAAGGAAGGAGGACGAGAGGGTAATGGCCACCTTAAGGGAGAGAGAAGGCAAAGAAAGTAGAGTCTGGGCCCATGCTCTTCATCTTTATAACTTGATGACTTTGATAAGCCCGGATCTATTCATCATCTACCTTCACCTTAGTTCTTCAAGGATCAGAGACTTCTTTGATATAGGTGCTCCCTTCATAGATATAGATTGCAGCCCTTCTTTACCTTGCTTGGTATGAAGACTTGGAAAACCTCTGGGACTGAAAAGTCCCAGAGAAAGTTCATTCCCTATTGTTGGCAGAATCAGAATTTGAGAGTCAGAAGGGGCTTCATCAGTGAAGGAGCACAAGCTACACAAAAGGAATCCCAGTTATTACTTAATTGATGAGTGGACTTCAGTCTTGTCTTGAAGAGCTCCATGACAAGAGAACCATCCAATTCTCTAGTCAGCCTGTTACACTTAGGTTGGCTTTTAGTGTTGGGAAGCTTGGGTTTTTTTGTCCATTGACCCCACATTTGCCTCCATTGCACCTGGCTCTGCCCTTTGGGGCATGTGATAGCTCTTAGAGAGCCATCATTTTCCTCTTAAGTCTTCCCTTCTCCAGGCTAGCTGAAATGAGCTTGGTTGGTCCTTGATGTTGATAGACACCCAACTCATCACCAAGGCTGTCATCAAGTCTTTCCTGCTTGACCTCCCTCACCAGAGCTGGCCCTTTGCTGGCTGAGCCTTCAAGAGACCAGGGTCACCTCCACTCACTCACACTGAGTCACTGGAAGAAGACTAGACTAGAAGACTTTGCTAATAGCTTTATGATATAAGGGATGACCGCTGCCAAGCAGAACCAATGATCTATGTTGTTCGAGAAAATGCCAGAGGCAAGCTGCAGCAGAAAAGTGTTTGGTGAGAGGAAATTTCTGTTTGTCTTTAATTAGGAGAAACGGTATGAAAACGTCAGCGAAGGATGCATTAATCAGGGAAGTTGGCATCACCCAGCATTCTTCGTTTTTATCTGGCACTGGCTGGGTGGCATTCATTAATTTTAATAATTTGTATAGTCGAAATAGCTCTTATTGCTGTTTCATGTAAAATTTTCTTTTCTTGCCTTTTTTTTTTTCCTTTGCAGTTACTCAGACCAAAGCATCTCAGAAAGTTAGGGATGGATCTGTGGGTTCCAGGTGTGGAGGCACAATGATTTTAAATCACTTTGCTCCCTCTGGAATCAGGTCCCCATCATGAGGGGGCAAGGCCATGGATAAATACCTACTGTGTGCAGAGGTCAGAGGACCTGAGGATGCTTTAAATGCCTACTGTGTGCAGAGGTCAGAGGACCTGAGGATGCTTCAAACGCCTGCTGTGTGCAGAGGTCAGGACCTGAGGATGCTTCTCCTGGAGATTTTAAGTGCAGGAGATGTTGTTCCCCTGCTCCAGCTGGGCTCCAGTGTAGACCCTGGGGACAGTTACCAAGCCTGCTCCCTCCCCCTGCTCGTTAATCATCTCTCTTTGAAATCCCGCTTTCCATTTACTTGTCATGGAACCACTTACTTCTCTGCTTCCCTTATTCCCTTCCTTATTTCCTTATCCTGCTGGTTGAAATGAGATAACATTTGTAAGGCATTTAGCCAAGAGCCGGGTAGACAGAAGGTGCTTAATAAATGCTTTCTTTCTCCTTATGAGTCATGTTCTATCTAACCCATCCCCAATAGATTGCACTCACTTCCCTGAGGGCAAAGACTCTGGCCCCTTAATCTTTGTATCCAAAGCACAACAGTAAGTAGGGATAGGGACTGGAACTCCCAGGTGAGGGTAGTCTAGCTACCAATGCAGGTTGTCACTTTTTTCCTTGCAATTTATAGTCTTAAGGAGGCATCTAGAGGGCTGAGACTTTGAATGACTACGGGCAGTGTGTCAGTGCTGGGACCTGAACCGAGGTCTCTGTCCACACACACACACACACACACACACACACACACGCGCACACACACACACACACACACACACACACACACGTGCCTCTGTTGACGTGTATTTGTTGCACTGAATTGAGAAGGACCCAGGTTATTCCCTCCAGTCTCTTTTCTTCCTCAGTCGTGGCTGAGGAAAGGCCTTGGACAAGTCACCTAACTTCTGTGGGGATCAGTGTCCTCTGTAAAATGAGGGGGCTGGGGCAGAGGATGTAACCTCTGATGGCTCTTCCTGCCCTAGGGGTATGATCCTTTGTGCTCTAGGGAGGAGGGGGAAAGCGTTCTCATCTCTCCAGATCTGGAAGGACTTTTCATGGACTCGATGGTGGCTGAGCTGAACCTCCACAGAAGAGGAGGATTCTGGAAAGTGAGGAGGAAGGCAGAGAGCGGCTGACCACACGCATATGTTAAAGGCGATTCACAGAGAGTGACAGGGGATGGGAATTTGAGAACCTCTATTCAATCCCTAACGGTGGTGCGAGCCACAGACGTGACCTTGGGTAAGTCACTATCCTCTCTTGTCCTCAGTTTAATCATTTGTAAGATGAGGATGTTGGGGGAAAGAGCCTCTGAGGCCCTTCTGTGGTACGAGCAGCCTGCTGGCGACCCCAGAGGTGGCATCAGTCAGTCCAAAGTCCACGGGTCCGAAGAAATGTTGGCTTGGTGCCCTTGGAGAGCCATAGTTCAGTCTCTTCTCATCTTTCTTCTCTCTTCATTAACTCTGCCCTCCTCTTGGAAGGAAAAGCTTTGTCTCAGGAATCCAGGGGAGTTTATATTTATTTGTTTATTTTTGGTCTAGACTCTCTGAATTCATTGGTGAAGGGAACCCCTGGAGCGGAAACCCCTTTGACTCACTTGCAGTTTTAGAGTATTTCTTGGGCCAGAGAGATATTAGGTCAAAATATCAAAGGTAAGACTTGAACTCCAGCCTTCAGACTTCATAGTTACCCTCTGGTTGTTCCCTGTATTGTATGTAGAGTTTATTTGGTGCAGAGGTGGTGGGATTTCTAGTGGCTTTACAGATGGCAAATTCGGGTTATTTAAACCAAAACAAACGTGTTTTCCCCCATTAGTTAATTTAGGCAAAATAGACTGATTCTTTCTCTTCCTCCTCCTCCTTCTCTTCCTCTCCCTCCTCCCCACCCTCATCCTTCTCCTTCTAAATTACATATAGAAGTTCAACTTTTGAGAAGCAATCTGGCAATGTGGATAGAGTACTAGCTTTGGATTCAGGAAGACCTGAGTTTCAGTTCCACTTCTCATATTAGCTGGGTGACCCAGGGCTAATCACATTACCTATCTACGAGGTCCCTCCATTTCCAGTTTCTTCTTTAAAATATATCTGCTCCCCAAACCTGTCTTGACCTTGAGCTTAACCCATCCTGAGAATATTGTGAGAATCAGCAAGGTGTAGACATCATCTCATGGCCTGAATTTCTCTGTGTGACCTTAGGCAGCTTCTTTCTCCTCTCTGGGCCTCAGTTCCCCCATCTGTAAGATAAGGGAGTCAGACCAGATGACCTGCAGGGCTCTAGCTTCCTTTAATTGTGAGCCCAGTCTATCCTTTGCCCTTAAAGAGATGATTCTCAGCAACACCTTGCTGTCTGTCATCACTAGGGTGATAAGCCTGGGGGAAGTCAGAGAGAGAGAGAGAAACAGAAAGGGAGAGATAGAAAGGAAGACAGAGAAAGAGAGAGAATGAGGGAGAGAGAGAGAGAAACAGAGAGGGAGAGAGAGAATGGAAGACAGAGAAGGGGGGAAAGAGAGAGAGAGAGAGAGAAAGAGAGAGAGGGAGAGAGAAACAGAAAGGAGAGATAGAAAGGAAGACAGAGAAGGGAGAGAAAGAGAGAGAGGGAGGGAGGGAGAGAGAGAGAATTTCTCCCAGTACTCCAGCCAAGTGGGAGAAGATGCCTGCTTTAAATGGTTGAAAAATGGCTCATCCTTATTCCTCTGCAGTTTGAGTTTCTGAGGTTTTTAATAACTCACAGTTAACATTCCCTTCAAACTGAGGCTTGGCCCACAAGCCTGTTGCGCTAGAAGTATCACTGTCTATCATTAACGCCACTCTCCAAGCACACGCTGTTTCTGAGTTTATGGAAAAGCACAGAGCCTCAATGAGACTTCTGGGGGATCCAGGTCTCAAAGGGAAGATATCTCTTCAGTGTCCCTGATTAAATTTAACCCTGAGCCTGGGCAAGATCTCTCGTTGGGGCCCCAGACTGTATTTCCCAGTGAGCTCTATTGGGCAGAATATTGGTGGCAGGTTAAAATCACAAATACCTTAAGAACAGCTCTATTAACCAATGGTGAAGTTCTCAGTTGACCCTCCCCACCCCCATACCCTACCCCACGACATTAGGACATCAAGCTTCAAGCCTTGCATTGTCTGTTACTCAATCAATGGAAGGGACCGAGGACAGCGTGTGACTTGTGTACTGCCGATGATGCAAGAGCTAAAAATGCCAGTGTGAGTTCAGGCTGATGAGGTTGCCAGCATTAACTCTCCCTTTCCTGAGTCTGGGTGAGCTCTCCCCATGGTTTTCTCTCTCGATGTTTCATGCCCATATCTCATTTGTAGTATTTGTAGTATCCCTCCCCCCCCTTCAGTGACTCAGTTTCTCTATCTGTGAGACACAGTTGTTGAACCAGAAGAGGGATTTTCTTACTCTTGTGGCAGACAGGGTGGTGAAGCCCATGAGCCTTCCCAGGGTAGTGTTTTTAACTGCATTAAATAAAATGGAGAGGATTACAAAGGAAGCCGATTATATTGAAATAAGTTAGCAAAATATAAAAAGAAAGCCCACAGATTCGCAAACTTCCTGACATCTATGCATGGATCCCTTGTTGGCCGGGGACAGATTGTGGAGCCAGGTCAAGAACCCCCTGCCTGGATGTTTCTGAGATCTCAGTCCTGAATCGCTTAGATCCCCATTAGACTGTGTTAAGGACTGGGCCTGGTACCTAGTAGGTGTCTAATATATGCTTACTGGCTGAATGACCTTCCCCTCCCCTCTCAGTTCTCTCAGAAGGCTTGTCTAAGAGTTCTTAGTCCAAGAGTCCTGCCTCACTTAAATCCTGTTCACTTGCAAGTAAAGCTATCACCCTCCTGAAGTCATTGGTCCTCTTCGAGAAGAAAGGACAAGCCACCACTGCCACCACCACCACCACCACACCAACCAGTGTTGAGGCTTAGAGATTCTAGAGTCAGAAGGGACCTTAGGGATCATTTCCTTCAACTCTTTCATTTTGCATATGAGGAAATGAGGGGTGAGAAAAGTGAGATGACTTTTGGGGAGTCCCACAGACAGCAAGTGACCCGGTTGTAATGTGAACCTGGGTCTTCCACCTCCAAGACCAGAGTTTTTTCCTTTGTGCCAGGGCCTGGATTGGATCAGTAATAATGATAGGGAGGGATGAAGCAAACACTTTTCTCTTCTGGAATTAAAATAAATTTTGCCTCCAGAATAACTTCTCTGGGTCAGAGACATCCTTGGCATTGTCAGTGAGCATCAGGACCTGCCTTCCTTCCTGACTGATGAAAACAGTAATAGCAACAAACTCTTTACTAACAAAGTCCGAAATAAATTAAAATAGGTCAGAGAAGGGGAGAAGACAATGAGGCTTTGAAGACCTTCCATAACCCTTTAAACATCTTGGATAAGACATGGAAAATCCAAACCAGTCGGCACCTCACTGGTTATCAGACTAATAGTTTGAACTCCTTGTGGTGTTGATGTGGAAACTGAGGCCCAGGAGAGAGGAAGTAACTTGTCCAGGGTCCCCCAGCCAGTCTTGAGCGTAGGCTCGCTGCTTTTCTGTCTCTCCTGTCTCCAGATGAACATTTATTTCTGGATGTATCCTTCTGTCTACTTACATCATATTTAAGATAATAGATTAAATCTTAAAATAAAAAGGAACTTGGAGGTCATCTCATTCAGTACCTTATTTTTTAATGAAAAAACAGATCAAGAAGAAAAGTGATTTATTCAAGGTCACTCAGCTAATAAGTGATAGAGACTGGATTAGACAGGTCCTTTTTCTTTAAATTCAGAGCTTTTTATTAAACTTGCTGATTCTCCACCCCCCCCCCCCATTTAAAAAGTTTTCAGTGGGAACATGACAGTAAAGTTTAAATACATTGAATATGGAGTTAGAGAACCCAGAGATGGGTTCAGGCGCAGCTTGACTATTGATTAACTGAAATTGTTATACTGAGGATTCCTTTTGTAGATAAATTGGACTCAGTGGCTGCTGAGATCTCTTCCAATTCTCAGATTCTGTGGTTCTGTAGCCTTGCTTTGAATCCCACTTCTGGCATTTATGAACTGTGAGCTTAGACAGGTCACTTCTCTGTGGACCTCTGTTTTTAGATCCTTCAAATGAGGGGGTTGGATGGCTGATCTCTAAGGATCCTTCCAACTGTATATCCATGAGCCTCTGATCTCTGTTGATTCTCACTTCATCTGTATTTGTCTTGAGGCCCATATTTACCCATCTGCCTTTTGAAATGCCCATGTAAGCAGGACAACACCTTTGTATTATAAACTTCAGGCAGAGAGCCCTAGTTAGAAGACAGAATCAGCTTTGGGGAGATGGTCGAGTTTGCCATAAGCATCCAATGAGATGTTTGAAAAGTGTTTCACAGACTTTAATGTGCCATATACATCTTACTTATTATTTTTATTAAAAGGTTTTTCATGATCCCATTTGTAATCTAGAATTTTCCATAGGACAGCATGGGGTTTTCAGCCTGCTGGACTTCTGTCATAATACGCTCAATGAAAGTCACAGAATTGGAATTTAGGAGGCTTGGGCAGATTTTATCACTCCTTTCAAACACAGGGATTGCAAAACACCACACCTCCCCTTTAAAGGTCATCTCCTCCTGGTGCAAGTCAGGGGGCAAAATTCCAGTCTGAGATCCCTCAAGTAGACTAGTTGGGGGAGATGGGGAGGGTTGGGATGGGGGAAGAAGGGATAATCAGCCCAATGAAGGAGTTTTGGGGGATGAGAACTCCAGACTGGAGATGGATTTGAGATTTGAATCTGAGTTGTAGGGGAGCTGGCATGGGATGTTTCTGGTCTTCATGAAGGATAACATACCCCAGTACCTCAGAGGAGATGGAGAATTCCATCTCTGGTCTGCTGTTCTTAGAGATGATGCCCCCCAAGGGACTCCTAGACCTTAATCAGTATTCTTCTGTTGATGATAATCGAATTAAATTATACTCTATCATCAGAACCCCTTTATGGAATTATCTTCTGCTTTTGCACAGTTCTGCTGTCCTGGCTTGGAAATGTGGATTTGTGTCTTTTTCCTAATGGAAGGGTCCCATAAATATTCAGGACTGATTTCCCATCATGGCAGGAGACTCACATAATGGTGTGTGTGTGTGTGTGTGTGTGTGTGTGTGTGTGTGTGTGTGTGTATGTGTGTAGGATGGGTTAATACACAGACCACACGACTGGCAACTGCCTCCTAGGCAGCTCCCCAGAACAATGCTGAGGGCACAAAGAGGGGCCCCTGTGTTGTCATTCATTTGGGTTTTGTTTTGCACGGAAATTGCAGAATGTTGGATGGGCTCCTTTTGAGAGGCTCAGAGTTTGCAGCGCCAGCTCTTCAGCATAGGTAGAAGCATCGCAAGTGGGCTCATTTGAACAGCATGTTTCAAACAAAAGTGCCACTGTTGGCCCAAGGCACATGACAGGGAAATGAGCATTTGAATGAAATGACATAAGTCTGTATCATTTGGGGGTCATGGGGCCACAGAACAAGCTGAACCCCAGAGACATGGAAGGGCTTACCATTAGAGATTGATTCAGGGTTTGCCTTCTGACAGAGACAGAGAGAGGTTGAGAGACAGAGTGAGAGACAGGTAAATGGGGAGAGAGAGAGAGAGAGAGACAGAGAGAGAGAGACAGAGAGAGAGAGAGAGATGGAAGAGAATGACTTGGAGAGAGAAGGAGGGAGTGATGGAGAGACAGAGAGAGAGAGATGGAGAGGAAGAGAGAGAGAGAGAATATGTTAAATCTTTATTTATGTATTTCCATTTAGAAAGCAGGTCCCCAGACTTGGTTTCTGATCTCGTTGGGGTGCAGGCTATTAGTCTTAACCCCTTTCCTCACATTGCATATGATATTTAATCCATCATCTTTGTTTTAAACAAACAATATGCAAGCTGTTACTGGCATTGGTAAGAAGCGGATGGTCCATCTGGAAAGCAGGAATATAGATCAGGGAAATAAGAGAATTAAAAATGGGTGTAATGGCAGATTTGCATGTGTAAAAAGCTTCCCGTGTGCCCAGCTTCGTTAGCAAACGATTCAGTCCAAGGCAAAACAGAGTCACTTGTTTTCTTGAATCGGAGATGGCCTAAAGGGAATCTGGTAGGAAGAGTGACTCTGATGGTGAGAGGAGAAAAGCCAGGGCTTTCCAGAGACAATGAAGTCATTAGACGTTGGGGCCTTCTTCTTTGGTCAGCTGAAGGTAGAGGAGTGCAGTGGAGAGTGTACCAAACTGGGAATCGCAGTCTTGGCTTGACCATTGATTGGTCTAATGGCTTTGGATAGGGCTTTTCACTTCTTGGGCCTCAGTTTCCTTGTGTGTACAGTGAGCATTTGGACTACAGCATCCCTATAGCTTGTTTTAACTCCATCATTCTGAAGATCATTCAGATGAAAATGATTTACTAAGAATCCTAATGATGTTTTTTTAAGGGAGGTAGAGAATATAACGTTGAATAGTACAATTATAAAAGTTCGAAGGGAGGGCCAGTGGTTCCCAGATTGTTTGGATAATGGCGCCATTGGGAAGTCAAGCGGCATCCTGGTTGGCCAGCAAGAGCTCTTTGTGATGGATTTGCTGTTCTCTCTACAAAGGCAGCTGAGGATGGAGTCTTCCTAACCTGGCCTCCCTCCACGAGGGGAGGGAATCCAGGTGGCCATGTTCAAGTGTGTCTGTGCTCAGCGAGGCTTTTGAAAATGGCAGCAAAGCTTTCACTGCATCCCGAACAGCTGTGCTACTGGAGCATGGCCGCAAGCTCAGGTTCTGACTGTGGAGAGAGCGATTCTGGGCCTGTCCTCACGGGGCCCACAGCCCATGATTGTAGGGAGGCTGGGCTTCTTTGACATTTAGGCCATAGGTCAGAGAGAGGAGGGGGGGAGAGAAAGAGAGAGGAGGGGAGAGAGAGAAAGAGAGAGAGAGAGAGAGGGTAGGAGTGAGGGAGGGAGAGGGAGAGAGGGAGGGAGAGGGAGACAGAGAAAGAGAGAGAGAGAAACACACACAGCCCTTTAAATTTTGTCTCTACTTGTGCTAGACCCATTTATTATAGAAATTTTAAAAATAACATTTTTTTTCCTAATGAAAGGCTTAAAATTTATTTGGATAAAAATGACTTTGGAGCTACACTTTTTTCCTTTGAAGATCTTGATGTTTTTTGCTGCTATATCACAAAGCAACGTCCAAAGGGCCCAATCCTTTAACCCCCGTGGGCTGCTGAATACGAAGGCTAATATTAATATAAACACGAGTGCTCTGCTTCCTCCCCTGGAGTGTAGGGAATAGTGAACTTTTGTAGCATGTTTTAAAGACGTCTTACAAATCTGTAGGTAGAGCATTTGATGGTCGAGTTAAGAATTGCACTGTCTGGAGGAGCTCTTAGCAGCTTCTCAGACTCCCTTCGGAGCCCGCAGAGATCCTGGAACGTTTTATAGGGAATTGTGTTACCTGGAGAGTCTGGAGTCATATGGAAACATTTAGGAGCTTATGGAAAGCACTTTGAAAGGAGGGGGAGCCAGCCAGCCCAATGTGCTGTACATCACAAGGCCGGCATCCTGCTTTGAAGATGCAGAATGGGTGCAAGGATCGCCTCTCTGTAGAGGTTCTCCGTGAGAACTCTTTGCCCAGTGTAGGAATGGCAGACAGCTTGGTAAAATATCTTGATGATCTCGGGTGAGTTTCTTAGCCTCCTTAGGCCTCTAAAGGCATGTCCTGTGGAAGGAGCACTTGTGTTTGCAGAGGACCAGGTTGAACTCCTGCTTTGAGTGCTTCCTACCTATGTGGCCTTAGACATGTCACTTCACCATGATGGGGCTTCCCTTTCCTCTTCTGTAGAATGAGTGGGGGAACCTTGACGGCATCCAAGGGACCTTCTAGCTTGAAGCAGTTGGCTTTCCTAGAGCAATGTACTATTTGCAAAGCAAAACAGATATTTCATCCTCACGGCAACCATGTGAGATAGATGTTTTTGTTTGGCAGTCTTGGCAGATGAGAAAACTGGGCCTGAGACAGCTAGTGTCTGAGACCAGATTTGAGCGGAAGTCCTCCTGCCTCCAGAGCCAGCGGACTCTTCACCAAGTTACACTGGATCCTGTAATCTCCCGGGCAAGTCACAGCCATGGCTCTGGGATGTGGTTTCCCTGTCTGTAAAATGGGAAGCTTGGATGTAGATGAGCTCTAAGATCTGTGTTCCTGCCCCCTAGGTCAACGCCTGTCCCGTAATTAGTATTTATGGAGTATGGTCATTCAGCCACTTAGAAGTTCCACCCAGCTGCAGTCTCATCCAGTTCTTAAGACTGACTGGGAAACTTTATTTTGTCTGCTTTTTTCTTACTCAGGTAATATTAAAAATAGGTTGGAGACCCATCTATTCAATTCGGGGCTTAGCACAGTGCCATGCCAGGCGTACAGTAGGTGCTTAAATATTTATTGATTGATACATTCAACAGGCACTTAGTAAGCTTCTGGAATGGGGCAGGCCTGCCCTTGAGGAGCTTATGATGTATACTAGGGCAAACAGAATGTGTACAGAAAGAAGGAGGCCATGCACCATGGGGTGGGAGCAAAGGGGAGGGCCTTTAGGATAGGGGCTCTTCACCTGAAGGTCCATGAACTGTTTTTGAAGGAAAAAAAAAGAGTATTTGGAGAGCTATATTTCCATATACTTGGTTTCCTTTGACATTCTATATATTTTATTTTATGCATTTAAAATAATGATTTTAAGAAGGGAACCGTAGACTTGGCCAGACCTACTGATTGTCTGCGGGGTCCACGGTACAAAGAGAGGTCAGAGTCTCTGCTCCAGGCTAATCTGAGGATGGAATGAAGAGGTTTCTGGAGGGGGTTGGATTGGAGGCTGGGGATGGACCAAGGGGTCCTATGTTTCTGGCATGTGGTTGTTTCTCTGAGGTAACTGTATTTCATGGGCTTTTATTTGGGACACTTGGCATCAAAATTCAGTATCCGTGAGCACACAACGCATTTTTATAAGTGATGATGGGAAGGGACAGTGGACTTTAAAGAGATGCTGTCTGTCTCGGGGGAGGATGCCACACGATGAGACCAGGCCAAAAGGAGGAACTCTTTTCCATAGGAAATGAAAGATTGATAACCTGAGTATCAGAGTTGATGAATATGACTCCCTTCTATTTTCATGTTGTTTTTAAATGGTCAGTGTCCTGGGGGCAAAAAGTGGAGCTCGAAGACTTTTTTACAAGCAGCAAGAGAAGAATAAGGCCAGGGGAGTATTAAGAGCTTGTAAAATGGAGATGGACTAAAAACCTAGACTGTCTCGGTGCCGCAAGGAAGCCTTAGTGATGGCCTGGCCCAGCCCCTCATCGTGCCCGTGAAGTAACTGACGCCCAGGGAGATGGCCGAGATCAGCCAGCATCATCCATCTCTTTTGGGGCAGTTTCTGCCCTGGAATCAGGGTCACAGGCCCCCAGGCCCCATGTCATCCTCCCCTACCTTTTTCTCATCTCTAAAGGATTAGATTTGGCATTGGCATTTTTCAGCCACATGGAGCCTATCTAGATGGTGTGGGAATTGGTTTTCCAGAAATCACTACAGAATAGTTTGCAGAGATATTCGGTATAAATCCATATTTCTCAATTTTTAATTAAACGTTTTTATTAATAACTTTTGTTGTTGTTTTTTTAACATCACTTCAAGATACATCCCTTTCATACCCAGCGAGCCAACCCTTTAAAAAGAAAGAGGAAAAAAGCATCTTGGCAAAACCAGTTGACATATCAGAGCCTGGCTGTATACGTAGGATTTCCCATCTGCAGCTCTCCACCTCTGCAAAGAACAGAGGGAGCACAATCTTTTCTGAGCTCCTCTCCAGGGCCAAGCGTATTGGTCATTAGAATCAGTGAGTGCCAGACTTATTGGTCATTGGAATCGGGTGTCACTTAGCTTGTTTTTTAAAAGAAAGTGTATTCTGGGGACTCCTTGGGAGAAATAGACAGTTCACGTTTCGAATTTGAAACTCACTGGTATTCTCTGCCAGATACCAGAGGCCATTTTTGTTTGGCCAGTGGCTCACAATGAGGATTCTCAATTACCAAAAGCCTTTGCACTCAATTAAATTTTAGTTGAATGAGCTCCTGGAGATCAGAGACTACATCCCTAGTACCTAGCAGAGTGCCTCACTTACTCTGAGTCCAATAGGACATAAAGATTGTGATTTTGTTGGCATAAGGAACTCCCAAGTGAGCAGATTCTACCAGTGAAGGTCACCATACAATGAACCAATCTTCTACCAATACAGGTCGGCGCCATCTTTGCAATGTCAAGAGTTATTTAGAGCATTGAGATGTTTTGTGACTTGCCCAGAATTACAAGGCTGGTACTTGTTTGAGCCAGGACTCAACCCAAGCATTCCTATCTGAGACTTCATACGGTAGAGTCATCTACTAGACAAGAAGGTGTGTAATAAATGCTTGATCCATTAAATGTATTAAGTTGAATCATAATTTTTTTTGAAGGGAGGGAATAAATCCAGAGCCCTTCCATTTCTTTTTTTTTTTTTTGGACCAGCTCCTTAATTTGGAAAATCTGTGTAAGTTCACAGTTCAGAACTCTCAACCAATTGCTGATGAGAACCTTCTCTGCAATCTATAGGATTAGCTCCAGAGGTTAAGTGACTTGTCTGTAGGCATGTAGCCAGTATGTGTAAGAAGCAAGAGTTGAACCCAAGCCTTCCTCATTCTGAGGTCACCCTTCTAGCCATTCCACTACGTTGCCCTTTACTCCTGGTACCATGTCAGAAACAGTACTGGCGAGATTGTTGTTAAGTCTGCCCCTATCTATACAGTTAAGAGTAAGTTTTTGAAATGGTTTTGTGTTGGCTGGCCTCATTTTCCCAGTTAGATTATAAGGTCTTTGATGATGGACTAGCTGTCTTATACATTTGGCCCAGAACCCCAACAGTGATTCAAAAAGTATTGGCACCTGGAAGCCCAGGAAGTCATAAAGGATTTACTTATTGATTCAAAAATGTAAAAAATTCCCAGTGCTATGTGCTGATCCTAACAGATCCAGCTAAAACCAATTCAAATCCAGGGCAGTGAGAGAGCAAGGGAATAGGAACATTGGTCTTACCACCATTTCTCCTTGGCCGTGGATCTTTTTACTCTCCACCTTGCATCGAAACAAGACTAATTTTCATCTCCAGGGCTTCCTGGGCTAAGTGGGTGTTGGAGACAGAGATTCCTGCCCCTATTTTTGGCAGCAAAGAATGTACCCTATTGAACTATGACTGTGTGGCTGCTGTCCCCTTTTAAACAAAGTGGGAAGAAGGTAGCACTTGTACCCAAGGGAGGAGAAAGTTAATGAATAGAAAAAGACAGAATTTACTTAAGGAAGCAGTAGAATTAAGCTCCGGACAAAACATGCATCAGTGATGCATAACATTTTTGTTAATTGGGTCTTACCAGGTTTCTGACTCATACCGTAATCGCTGTAGAAGTGGGTCGTACTAGACGGTGCCTGCTGCAGTTGTAGCCTGCAGCTCTGAGAACTATTGCCTTGTTGGGGCCAGCACACCTAAATTTCTGGGCTTGTATTTGTAGGTTGTGTCCTGACTTTACCCCCAGAGGTAACTTTGTTTGGAACCAATGAGTATCCATTCATTGAGGATTTGTTAATTGCCTACTATGTGCCTTTAATGGTACCTTGCTGAGCCCTAGGGATGGAAATGAGAAATCAAACTATGTCTGCCCTCAAGGACCTTACATTCTGCTTGGAGGAGGGGGACAACAGGCAGACAGATGAATAAAGAGAAAACATAAACAAAGTAATTTGGGGGGGACATGGTGGGGAAACTACTTACTATTGGGGAGTCAGGAGAGATTCCTTGTAGGAGGTGACGGGAGTGTTTGAGTGTCACTTAACTTGGCAAAATCTAAAGGGAGACCAAGGAGTTTCATCCCATTAAGAAACTTAGGAAGTTTCTTGTGTGGCACAAGGTCCACTTACTTAATTTGTTTGCTCTTTATTGGAATAACTTTTCTGTGGCTCCATTAATCACTTAATTCTAAGTGGGAATAGTAAAATGCCCATTAAAGGCACCAGGGCTATGACAGTTTCATGTAGTTCTAAAATAAGCACCCTTTCCCCCAACCCTGTACCCACACCCCCATCCTCACCCCCGCACACTTGGCCTTTACCGCATTTCTCTCTGTTCTTTCCCTTCCCCCAATTTCCCAACAATGGTGGTCCAACCTTACCACTGCCCACATGAGCTCTGATCGAAGCAAGACCAAGCAAGTGTCCATAGCAAGATTAATTAAAATAAAAAAATGTGCCTAACTATGGTAAATTCTCCTTTCTCTGAGATGACGGTTCTGTGCTAAAATCCTTCTTTCCCTCTGTAACACGCACCCCCCCCAATAATGGATGCATTTCCCGGCAACTCAAAGTCTTCTATTGCTAGTAAAATAACTGTGATGCTATCTTCCTTAATTAGTGGTGACAAAAAGATCAATTAATGTTATAATTAAAAACAGTGTCTTTAGATCTGTTGGTGGCTGTGAACAAATGTGATGATGGCTCTGTTTGCTGACATCGATGGGCTGGGTTTCCCTTGTTTTCCTTGAAGGGGGTCCACTTCGTGCTTCTTTGGACTGGAGATCAGGGTGAGATGGCTGAGTATCTCATCTCCACGAGACCTCTCAAACACAGCTTTCCCAGTCCGCCGTGTCTTGAGAAGCTTTCATCCTCTAGCTCCAGAGTTCTTGTCAACAAATATTTTTAAAGTGAATTTTTGTTGAAGTTCAAGGTATCGAGTAGGCAGGGGGCAGGGAAGGAGATACAGAAATGGAATGATAGATAGACTCTGCCCTCAAGGAGGTTACATTCTGTATAGTTAGGATGGGTGGACAGAACATGTAAACACAAAGCAGACATAATTTCGGGGGGAAGGACTGCTACAAAGTGGGGGTGGGAGGGAGGGTAGGTGGAAATTAGAGTCTGGGAGGGGATGCCTGGGATGTGGATGGATGTAAATTGCTCAGGGGCTTATGTTGAAAGAGAAAAGGAAAAGAGAAAAATCATGGCAACCCCCAACTCGCCTGAATCGGACAATATGGGAACCTCTGGTCTTGTGCCGTGGACAGATTTGGTCCTGTATGTGATGGGATTTTTATTGTTGAGTGGGAGACGAGTGTGTGATTTTTTGCAGATCTGCTGGGCCTTTCTCCTGATAGAGAGCATGCTGTTTTTCATATAGCATAGCCTGGGAAAAGCTCTGTTTCTGTTAAAAGGGTAACCATATCTCTTTCTGAGCCGTTGCCAAGCAGATGCAGACATTTGGAATGAGCCCAGAAAACTTCTCCAACCGATACTTTGGTGACTTGTTCCCGTTTTCTTCCTGCTCCTGGCACTGATTTCTATCAGAGAAGAGCATCGTTCTGGGTTGGTGGGACATCATTTGAGAGGTTTATTTAGAAAGAATTAAATGCTGTCCAGTGGAGAAGGGTCACTTAGCTCCAGAATGACTGTAGGAATATGCTGACCTCTTGGTTGTATTATGAAATTTGGGTTGAAAGAACCAGGAAAACCCTTATTAAAAGAATGGGGAATTCTTGTTTTGTGGCTGGCCAGAGCTATAACTAGGTATCTTTCCATCTGGGGCAGACACCCCAGACTGACCCCAGGGCAGGTTATATACAGTGTATCCTCACATGAGTGGAAGAGAGCCACCAACCAGTTGACCGTGGGATAGCCAACTGTTTTCATTAATTTTTCTTGCTAACTAGGTGCAGAGTGCCCTAATTTCTGAGAAGGGCCTGCGGGCGTTGTCTTATGTTTTTGCTGTCCTGGGGCAATGCCCCAGATGCTCTGCCCTGGTTAGAGTTCTATAACTGAGAGACTGGGATTAGGGGCTCCTAGAACAGTTTTGCCTTCTGATTTCAAACCATAACTTGGCTCTACTCAGTTTCTCCATCTCGAGAAGATTGTATATGTTTTTGGTATGGGTATGTGTGTTTCAAATAATTATTATGTTTTTAACATAAGTTTGAGGCCGTTAAATGTCAGTGCACTTGGAGTTTACCCAGGGAGCAAGCTTTCTCTCAATATTGTCTGGGAACAGATAAGGTTAATACCATAAACCCTTTGCTCAGGTAACTTGGAAGTAATTTAAACTCTCGGATCTGCCAAGGTGTTTTTGCAAATGATTGCAAAGGATTCTGAGGTGAGGAGGTTAAAGAACGTTCAGACTCAGGAACCTCGGAGGGAGGATTCATTGGTCAGTTCTCGGTGGGTTTGGTGGGCCTAGTAGGGAGCAGGGGGAGGGGTAGACAGGAAGGGAGTTTCAGAATAGAGAAAGCTCTAGAAAAACTTCAAATCTGTTTCTTTTTTGAGGAGGAGGGGACAGAGCACTTGAGCTACACATGTTAAAAACATATAACAAATCATAGATCATACAGAAGGATTACTGAAGTTTAGAACATGGCTGAGGGTCTTGATGTCAGATTTCCTTACACAATAGAGGGCTTTTTGTTTCAGAATTCACTCTTGGCATGAAACTCCCGACCCGCTGCTGGTAATTTCCTGCTGATCAGCACGGAACTGAAGATTGGGGAGTTGGGGCCTTTTTTTTTCCTTCTTCTTTTTGGGACCGTGCTTTGTGTTGATGAAATAGAAAGAAAGAGGAGAGAAAGAAGGAAAAAAAGAAAACCTTGTCTGAAACAAAGTGCGCGGTATATGTTTTAAGATCGTGGATTTTTTAAAAATAGAAAATTATTCCCCCAAAGAGCCCCCGCCAAGCCATTTTACATCTTTCTCTTCTTTCCAAAGGCCTTTCTGTTGCTTTTTCCACCTTCCTTCACAGCATGGGAGCAAATGTGGAGGCCAGATAGCCCTGGTCTTGCTATTTCCTTTGGGTGTTTGAAAACCAATGCTCTGTGTGTGTGCCTATGGAGAGGGGTGAGGAGGTGGGGGCTGTTTGTGCTGTGTTAATCTAATGAAAGTTAGAAAGATTTATCTGTGATCTTATTTATAATCCTTTACTTAAATGTTTCCCTGGATTCCTAGTGTGCGAGCCTCTGTGATCTTAGTGCCGAGTCAGTCCGTTTTATAGAGGGGGAAACTGAGGCTGAGATCCAGGGAGTTTTTGGTCCAAGGTTGCATAGTTCATAATTCAGAGTCAGGATTTGATCCCGGGTCATTTGATTCCAGAATTGGCCCTACATTGCTTCATATAGTCTTTCTGCATATAGACAGGTAAATGTTCACCTTGGGTATTTACACACACACATGCACACGCACACGCACACGCACATGCACACACACACACACGCACACGCACACGCACACGCACACACACACACCCCTTTATGGAACTGTCCATAGACATCCATAAGTTTGCCTTCCTGGCTCAGTTGCCCCTCTCAGTTAGGAGAACCAGGTTGTTTAAACTCCTTTTTATATAACTCTCTGCTTTCTCATTTAGCTTCTGTGTTCTGTTACCTCCTAGAAAATCAGGAAAAGGTGGCGAGCCACCTTGTGACCCGAGGCACATCCTCAGCTGGGCCAGATGCTTCCCATTTCCTCTTGTTCAGTAGCCTCCATCTGAGAGGGCTCCAGGGGATGCCTCCCCATCCCAGCATAAGCCATTTACTGACTAAGAGCTTTGGGGCACCCTTGTGTCTAATAAACGTCCTCTATGGCGCAGTGTTAAGAACCCTAGACTTACGAGGCAACCGAAGTTCAAATCTCATCTCCGATACTTTCTAACTGGGTGACCATGGACAAGTCCTTAACTCCCTGAGACTCAGTTTCCCCATCTGTAAAGTGTCAGCACAGTAGGCGTCAGCATTGTCTGCAGGCTCTATCAAGAAAGCTTTATAATATTTAGAGCCTCTTAAATTGTGCTTTATTATTACCCAGTATTTTAAAGAAGAAGGGAGAAGTAGCCCAGTAGGGATGACAGAGCACAGACGTTGAATTGTGGGATCTCAGGTCTCTCAGAATTTTATCAGTGCTCATTTTACAGGTGAGTAAACTGAGGCCCGGAAAGATAAACTGAATTACCCAAGGGTACACAATTCCAGATCCAATGATCTTTCTAGTGAAATCAGATGACTTGGGACCCACTCCAGCTTCTGCTATGATTGTGTTCAAATCCCACAGTGTCTTAGAGCCTCAGTTTCCTCATCTATCAAATGGGGAGAGTAATATTATGGGATTTTTGTGAAGATGAAACAATGACTTTGAAAGGCCTATGGAAGACTGAGGGTTCCATGGGACCAGCAGCTATACTAACTAATAACTAATTAATAATTCTTATCATTATTAGTGAATGAGCCGTATCACCCCCAAGGGCTTTGGTTTCCTCATCAGCAAAATGAGAGGGCTAGACCAGGTCAGGCAGTCAACAGTAAATGCTTGATCTATAAAATGAGTTGTTTGGGATCAAATGACCTCTGAAGTCACACTTCTGACCCCAAACCTCGGATCTCGGCATGCTGTGAGACTCTGTGGAGCTCAGTTTCCCCACCTGCAAAATGAGGGCTTTGGACTAAATGACCCCTCGAGCCCCTCCCAGAGCGACATCCATGTGTTAGATGGTGATCAAGAGGGGAATAGTATTTCACAATGGGAAGAGTTAAGATATTCATATTTTAGCCTTAGGTTTTTCAAGAAACACCTTCATGCCCACTGGAAGTTACTTCTGCACAGTGAAGGGATTGGAGGAGACATTTCCATTGTCCTGTGTAGCTGTGCGGTTCTGGGGCTTTGAACTAAGTGCCAACATCCCCACGAACACAACCATAGAAGGTCTGGAGTCAAAGCTGTATCATCAGCTAATGGGCTTCAAAAGGAAAAGTGCCGATTTTATAATAATTAGGTTCCCAATCCAAGCCACCAAAAGTGATCGAAAGGAAAATAGGAAATCAGAGTTGATGAATACCAAATGGAAGCACCCCCAGACACTTGTTTTTTATTTGGATGTCTAGTGAAAATAGTGAAAATACCACAGGCCCCTTCTGTCGCTTCATAGCCCAAGGGTAGAAACTACAATTAAGTTTTACAGACTCTAGGAACGTGCAAGCTGGAAGAAACCTCCGAATGGTAGAGCCTCTACCATGGAATTATATAGAGATGGTGAGGGACCTCAGGACATAGACCAGGCCTGCGCAACCTGCGTCCCGCCAGAGGATTTCGGTGGCCCTCAAAAAACGTACAGGCCTAACATTGACCAAAACAGGTTGACTAGAGACCTCTTGTCAATAGATTTACTATTTAGAGTCACTCACTTATTATTTAATATTTAAAAAGTGAGAAGCCTCCAGGTAGTGCAGTAGATAGAGCACCAACCCTGGAGTCAGGAGGGCCTGAGTTCAAATGCAGTCTTAGATGCCTGTTAGCTGGGGGACCCTGGGCAAGTCACTTAACTCTGATTATTAAAAAAAATTTAATAAGGGATTGTTTTGAACTCTTCTGCTTGGAATTCAGATCCCTCCACAATCTGTTGTTGTGCCTAGGGTATAGAATGCTGGATCTGGGGTCAGAAAGACCTATCTCTGATACTTGATAGCTTTGTGAGTCTGGGGGATGTCACTCCGTCTCTGTACTCCTCTCCCCCACCAGGTACCTCTCTGAGACCCTAAGTTAGAGACGCTGATGAAAAGTGACTCTCCAGAGCTCATGTATTCGTTTACCTTTCCCTGAGCAATCCCTGCTTTTCCCCAAAAGTTCCTTATTCCCCTGCCATCATGTGGGTGGAGATGTTGGTTTGCTTTATTGAAATGATTATTCAGGGTAAATAAATCCAAGGGCTAAGTTACAGGACCTCGCAGGATCACAAGGGTAGAGATTTAGCACTGGAAGGGTTCTTATTAGTAATCATTGAGAGATTCGGAATCTGGGATCTGCGAACTTGGTTTGTGGAATAATGTAATAACTGCATTTCAGTGTGATTAGTTTTGTTTTTAATACTCTGGATGTTGTTTTTTGCATATAAAAACATGGTTCTGAGAAGGACTTCACCAGACTGCCAGAGGGGACCATTACCTAAAAAAAAAAAAAAAAGTCAAGAACTCTTGAATTTAGATTTTAGAGGCTCATTTTACAGGTGGGGAAACTGAGGCCCAGGGAGAGGGGACATTCACTCAGCCGTAAACAGCAGGGCTTGGATTCCTTTTCAACTTACCCAGCAACCTACAGGTAAGCGGCAGAGCCTGGGAATTGCAGCCATGCGGTCTGGCTGTAAATCCAGGCTGTCTCTCCACCTTTGTCCAGCCGTTCTTTCCAGAAATGTGATGTTATATCCGTCTGCTTGCTGCCGAGAGGCCCGGTTTCGCATGTTACACTAAAGTTTGATTCCTGGTGCTCCCATCTGGTTTTCCTCCTTGATTAGCCTTAATCAAACCCTGTACATTCCATGACTTATTAAAGCTATTTTTCCTGACAAGCAAAGACTGTCTTAACAAGCCAGGCTCATCTGTGCTGAAACCAAAGCCGAGTTAAGATGGTGTTTTTAGGTCCTCATTAGAGCCCACAGCATGGAGTATGAGGGGAAATGATGAAATGGTGCCCCAAGAAACAGCTCTTCTTTAAATTTAATTAGACAAATTATATGCGACCCAGTAGATGCCCTGGGAATGCAATCAACATTAGGCCTAATAAAAAGCTTGAATAGTATAAAAGGCCTGGGGGAGGGGCCCAGAACCTTTCAAAAACTTGGTGAAAGGATCATAAATTTGGAGCGGGAGGGGGCCTTCCACATCACCCAGTCCCACCTCCCTCATTTTACAGGGCTGGAAATTGAGGCTGGGCTAAGTGATTAAGTTACTTGCCCAGGGTCATCCAGGGTCATCCAGTAAGTGGCAGAGTCACATTTGAACCCTGGTCCTCTGACTGTAAGCCAACCATCCTTCCTGCCACATCCCACTGCTTTCCCTCATTCAATTAATGCCAAACTTAGGTCAGCTTTAATATTGATTTGGAAATTAAATAAATGAGACTATCCTTGGGGAGTGGGGGTAGGGAGTTACTCTTAACCCTTTCTTTGGAGGCTTCCCAAATAAATGTACATCGTATGGAAGAAGGCTTGGATTCTGGTTTGGCCCCAGAGAACAGAACCAGGATCAGTGGGGGGGCGAAGGGAGGGGAAGCATGATAGGTAGATTTTATCATAATATAAGAAAGAACTTGCCAATGCTCAGAACTGTCTAAAATGGAAAGGTTTACCTTGGCTGTTATAGGGATACAATAGGGATCCTTCCTTCAAAAGGATTTAGAGTTGGTAAGTGCCTCAGAGATTATACAGACCAAAGTCCTCATTTTTAGACTAGGGGATAGACATTGGGGATGAAATTGATCTTTGGGAGTCTGTTTCTTTGTCTCTATACTCCTGCTTCAAGTTAAGGGAAGCTAGCTGAGGCCAGGCATGGGCTGCCATTTTGGTCTGCCCAGTACTGCCTAGTAGAGTGCCTCGAATGTCGTTATGATATATGATTATTGAATCGAATTGGATAGAATCACTCTTAGACTAAGTGGGACTTGACATTCCTTCCACCTCTTACAATGACATGAAACATTTTGTGGTTCTGTATACATAGGATGATTCATTGGAAATAGACCCCACTTAATTCAGTGTAGCTCTTAATGAACTCCACTGTTTACGGACAGCATGAGAATGGATGGGTGAGGAATATTCCAAACACACCCACATTTTCCTTGTAAAGGAAGTGTCTGGCCAGTCATTTCCTGACTCTGAGCATTTGTATAGGCTGTGTCCCCTGCCTGGAATCCACTCCTTTCTTCTTTCCACCTCTGGGATCTTTGGCAGTGCTGCTCAGGGATCATCTTGTACAGGAAACTCTTCCTTCTAGTTTTGGGTCTTCCAGTTATCTGTTTTTCTGAATTATTTGTGCCCATGTTTCCCCTCCCTAGTAGAAGGTCAGCTTTTTGGAGGCAAGGATTGTGCTTTATTTCCATCTCTCTATCTCCAGCTCCTAGCACACTGTCTGGCACACAGTAGGTTCTTCAGACATGCATGATGCTTGGAGCCCAATTGGGCTGAACTTCACAAGTTCCAGGCCAATGGAAGCTTCTGACTTATGTGCTAATAACCATAATTAGCCAGCTGATAAAGCGCTTTACAGATAGGATAGCTCTGGGCGGTAGGTGCTAGGGTTATATCCATTTTTACAGAAGTGTAAACTGAGGCAGACCAAAGTTAATGGACTTGCCCAGGTTCAGACTGCTAGTTAGTGTATGAGGCTGGATTTAGACTCAGGTCTTCATGCTTAGGTCACCTTACTGGCTCATGTGCGTTAAGTGAAATGTTTACTGTGTGGGAAAGAAAGAGAGACAGAGAGAGACTTAGACACAGAAACAGAGACAGAGAAACAGAGATAAAAGGAGAGAGAGATAGATCACAGGAGAGAGGAAGGAGAGCCCCTTCCAAGGCATTGGGCCCCAGGCCTGGCAGTTTGCAGGGAAAATTAGCCACTTGCAGACAGATTCCAGACATGGAGCCACGTTGGGGGTCCTTCTCTCTCTTCCATGTTATAGGTCCCTGTTTACCACTCCCTCCCAAGATGGCAGCTACAGGAACCTGATTCATGATGCTTCCCAGAGTCCTGTGGCTTCAGAACACACCCCAAGTCATCTCTGGGTGCTGGCAGCCTCGTGGTCCCCTGAAAGGCCCCTGGGCGGCTTCCTCCAAATCTTTGCCCCCAGAGAGGCTGCTCCGAGTAACTCAGAGCCCCCTCGGCCGCACCAGCTTCTCTGGGCGGCTTGTCCAGAGTAAGGACTCTGCAAACAGTGAAATTTGATCCCTGAAGTGATAGATGCTGCTTCCTGCCAGTTAATTAGTGTGTTATAATTAAAGGCTCCATGTGAGCCCTTCATTCACTTCAGTGGTTCCCATTCTAAGAAGAAAACATTCTGTGGCATAGAGGTGTTACTCAGTGGAATAGGTACTGCATTTTGGAGTCAGAGGACATGAGTTTATATCCTGTCTCTTAATGTCTGTGTGACCTTGGACAAGTCTCTACACCACTTATTTCCTCTTATATAAGATGCAAAGTTTGGGCCAGCTGCCTCCCAGGCCCCCTCAGTGATTTTCTCTATGGTGGGCTCAGTTTTCTCATTGTCACTTAATTGAAATATTTAGCCTCATTTGCATGCTGGTTCACTAGGCCCTGCCTCAGTGGCATTATTAATGCCATGAATGAAGCATTTATTTAGCACGTACTGAATGCCAAGGACTATGATAAGAGTTATACTGTGTGATCTTAGTCAAGTCCCCTTACCCATAAAATGACAGGATTGGGCCAAGTGATATCCAAAGTCCTTCCAATTCTAAATCTGTGACCCTTCCATGCCTCCCAGCTTGGAGATGCTCAGATTTCATAATACAGTCTAGGCTGCCTTGGGAATGCCAAGGGATACAGCGGAAGGGATGAGCACCAAGAGAATTTAATGGAAGGTTGCTTCTTGGAAGAAGCCAGCAGAACCAGAGTGTGGAGAAGGTGATGGGCAAACATGGACAGAGGGGAAGAGGCAGGAGAAGGCAGGGGTTGGGGGCTGCAGCCCATAGAAAGGGAATGCATAAAATCACCATCAGCCAGCAGGAGAGACTGGAATGGCTCACCAGTGATGCCAGCTGATGTTGCCGTAGCACTTTAAAAACAGCGCGGGCTTTCTGTTCATGATTCCCTCTTAACAGAACAATCCTGTGAGGAAGCTTCCATAGCTATTCTCATCTCCATTTTATAGGTGACAAAACTGAAGCTCAGCCAGCTTAGGTGACTTATCCAGGGTCCCACGGCAGTGAGTGCCAGATCGGGGATCAGACGTGAGGATTCCCCATCTTCACACAGGCATTTTATCTCTCAGTGTGATGCCACTGCCTTTTACTTCTTTTTCATCCTTTATTTCTTTCTGAGAGTCATTGTTTGTAAGGTCTATTTAACTTTGTGTGTGGTGTGTTTATAGAGTTCCCGAATTGGCATTGATTTTGGAGCATTAACATTGTCACTTTTCTACAGAGCCCTTGGAAGGTTCACAAAGTGCTTTCTCTACAACGGCCCTGCAAGAGAGGCAGCTCAGTGTAATTATCCATTTTTACAGGTCAAGAAACTGAGGCTCAGGGAGATGGAATAATCTGTCCAAACACAGTTAGTTCTTGCATCTCATGTGAAGCCTGCTTCCATTCTCCCAGATGAAAGTGTTCTTCCCCTTCCTTATGCCCTTTATGTACGTATCACTTGGTCCATCAGAATGCAAGCTTCTGGAGGTCACAAGCTGTGTCCGATTTTATTTTGGCTCTCCAGCATTCAGCACCTTGCCTGCTGGTGCAGAGGAAATGTTTAATGAATGCTTGTTGATTGGCTCATTGATTGGTTTGTAACCCACAGAGCTTAGCACAATGCACCTGGCACATAGTGAGGGCTTCATAAATGCCTATTGATCGACCCGTTCATTCTTGTGATCGCTGCGTTCATTTTCTCAAGTTTTCCTAGAGCACTGCACCTAGATTACTCCTTTGCCCCTGTCACATTCTGCCTCATATTACGCATGGCCTTTCCCCATGCACGGAGTAAGCTTCTCAAAGGGAAGGACTGTGTCATTTTTCATCTTTGGCCTTACACATGTAGATACTTAACTAATGGTTAAATGGAATTGAATTTGCAAAGACACTTAAAAAGAAAGAATTTAAAAGCGTGAAGGTGCTCAGCCTAGATCTGCCACAGCCAAAAAGACTGCACTCTCAAATGAGAAATTAAGTTGCAAAGAGGGAAAAGAAATTGTTTATTATGGCTCAAAATTTTAATCACCCAAGGGCTGCAGAGTTAAAAATAGACACTTCTGCCTTCTGTTTATGGCAAACTTGGCTGAGTCCTGGCGAATCTCAAGGCTGAACATATTGTATGTTATTTTTGCTTAATTTTAGATTCCACGTTTTTAAATTATTTCTTACAAGAAGCATATTTCAGACTATAAACTTAGCCCAAAGAACAGGATTCTTGAGTTCTCCCCATATTGAAACTCCTTTGAAAATAGTAAACTCCACTTTTAGGTTTTTCCCTCTTCCCCAGAGTCCAAATGGAGACCTCTCAGAGGCTGACGTTATGAATGAACATGGGAATGTCGAATTCAGGAGCATCTTCTCCCGAGCTTTGTGGTTCCCAGGCTCATCTGTTATGTCTTCTCGATGGCATACTAGGAAGGTTGGTTGATGGCCAAGAAGACTCCTGTAGACCTTCAGTTATAAGCTCTAATAAGCTCCAGCAGATGAAGCATGTTCAGTAACATTTAATAAACGTTTAGCAAGCATCTCCTGCGTGGTGGGATGCAAGGCAAAGTGGTTCAGTCCTCCTGAGAGCTCCCGGCACTTTGAGGCTAGATGCTATGACGTGGTGCGGACGGGGCTGGGCTTGGAGTCAGGAAGAGTCCCACTTTCTAGGTGGGGAAGAGCTTCAGACACATCCCATTAATTACTCTGACCCTCAGTGTCCTCACCTGTAAAACAAGAGGGTAGCTCCTCAGATCTCTTCCATCTCTGGATAGGATGCTCTGGACAGATCGATGTCCAATCAAAGGATTGGGGATATCCAGTGATTTCCTTAGCTTGGCCTCTCCAAGGAAGGAAGGTCAAGGTGGCTTTGCCCCTCCCTACAATCAGCCCCAACAGCTTCCAGCTGTAACCACTCGACCAGGCTTCCTCTCAGATGCCCAGGCCTGGCAAGAGAGAGAGCGCCTGTGGCTTGTGGTTCAGGAGGTGAAAAGATTATTTACCCAGCCCTCCTCATCCCTGCCCAGGGACGAGAGGAGCTAGCTGCCCGCTGCTGCCTGGCTCTTCTCTCTTAGAGGAAATGTTCTTAGCATGATGCCCTCATTCCTCTAATTACCTGAGTTCTTGAGCCTCCCCTGCCTGGGTCCATTCTCCTGAAGCCCTTCTGAGAGGTGGGTGACTTTTAACCTATAAATGATTCAGCGTCTGAAAGTGGAACGTAGCTAGGAACAATAAGGCAGTTTATAAAACCTGGAGTCTGAAAACCTGGGTTTTGTTGACCTTGGGAAAAATACCCATTTTCTGGACCTCAGTTTTCTCATCTGTAAAAGGAAGAAGTGAAGGGCAAAGTATAAATCTTCTAATGCTGATTCTGATGCTTATTAACTGTGTGACCTTGGGCTAGTCACTTCTGTTTTCTCAACATTCATGAAATGAGAAGTTTGGATAAGATGGCCTCTGAGAGACCCCTTTTAGCTCTTAAGTGATGATCCTCTATTCCTCCTGACTAATGTTTGCACAAAGATGTACTTTCCCCATCTATAAAATGGGAGTGCCCGGAGCACCTACCTTCCAAGGGTGTGGTAATGCTCAGCTAAGATCAGTCTTTTAATCAACAAGCATTTACTTTTTTGAAATAAATTTTTGTTGGTTTCTTTCAGCAGCACTTAAATTCTCTCCTCATCTCAAAGAGATAACAGAGATCTTATACCCTTATAACAGAGATCTCTTTTTTTAAGTAAAATGAGAAAAATTAAAAGATGAAAAAAAAAATCAGAAACACCAAATGATGCATCAGTAACACATGATGTCTATGTAATGGTCCACACCTGTGGACCCCTACCTCTGCAAAGGAATGGGAGAGGATTTTTTTTTTTAAATCTCTCTTTTGGTCAAGGAACATTTGTCAAGAGTTTAGTGTATGCTGGGTACTGTTCTAGGGATCAGGAATATAAGGCAGAGGAGAAAATCCAAATTAGAAATTAATTCTTACACAAATAAAATCAGCTGTAGACTAACAAAGCAGGGGAACAGGGTCAGACCTGGAACTCCCTGGAAATTCCCTGGGAAGGGCTGAGAGAGGTCTCCTGGAGTTCCCCCACTGGGATTAAGATTGAAGATGACTTCAGCTGCTTTACAAGAGGGCTACTGTTTCCTGTTAACTAACTGCCTGGTCCCACCCCATTCCTGGAAGGATTTTTTGGCTGAATCCTTATTTTCCCATATGATTTTGTCATAATAATAACTTTAAAATGCATTCAGTAGATGATAATGATAATAATTAGTGAAGATAATGCAAACTAAAGTATGAGGATTTCCCCCACCCCAGTGTAGTCTGTTGGCTTATATCTGGGCAAACAGTTAATGAGTATCAGCCTTATGCATCTGTTGTTGAATTCCCTGTTTCAGCAGAGGCAAAACCCAAGCTTGAAGCAGGGAGGAATGCGTCGGTAAGGAGTTGAGAAGAGGTCCTCCTTCTCTTGACCTTGTTCCAAAATGTCCATCTTGTTCCTTACGCAGTGTGCAGGTGTGGATATGTGGTCAGCTCCAGCTCAGTGATGTGATTTAATATAATGCGCTTTGTGGGATAGGTTTGAAATTGAACTTGGTTTGGTAACTCCAGGATTGAGTCATTATGAGCTGTAAATAATGCAGCTTTTCTTATGTTCTCTGACTCCTGATCTAAAATTTTTTAAAATTAAGAAAAACCCCAGAATTGCCTTTGAAAAAAATGGAGGTACTGAGAGAAAATTTTGGTGGTAATTTTCTTGTATTTATGTGTTTAGTGCTCCCTCTCTCTCCATATACATCATATATACATATGTGTGTATATATATATATACATACACACACACACATATATATATATAATGAAATATGGTTTAAAAAAAGATAAATATGAGACCATAGAAGTGGAAGGAACCATAGGAGCCATTGAGTATAACCTTCTTCATTTTACCAGTGAGGAAACTGAGGCCCAGTATGGTTAAGTGACTCGTCCAGTTTCACCAAGGTAGCAGGAGGTAGGATTTGAATTTGGGTCATCTTATGCCAAATTCTGTAATCTCTCCTCTCTAGTTTCTTTATCAGAGAGGACATTTGGAACTTGTTAATCCCAAAGTTTGAGACCTGGAATAGCTACGCAGTGCAGTAGCATTCTGGGAGCGTTGGGGGATGAGAAAATTATATCTTACAAGAAATAACACATTTCCTCTCTAGAACCAGGGTGTGCTAAAGGCAGTACCTGTTACTCCGTAGAGCTGATGGTTAAATTTTCAGCTTGAGCATTCACACCTCGGCGTTCAGCAGATGTTACAAGTCAGGGTTTAGTGAACGGTTTTGCTGATTGTCTGGACTTAAAAAAGTGATGTTAACTGTTACTGTTCATCGAAAATGTTGAATTATTGAATATCAAAAATTAACGTTGAAAATGTTAATAATGCAGTTTACATTTAAAAGTATATCGTGCATACTTTCCCCCGCCCCCGGAGAGCTGGTTGTTAAATGCATACCAGCATACCGCTGCTTGGAACCAGCCAGCCACAGCTATTCAAAACCCATCTGAGAACTTGGAAGTCATAGAAAAATAGTCTGTGGTCACCCAAAGTCAATGCTGCAAAATCTTTGCCCTGAAGTTCATGCGGCTAACTCAGAGGGGAGCCCCTTTAGCTCTGCCTGCCTAGCCTGTTTACTCTTATTTAACACACAGTCTTAACACATTGGGTTATCATTTTCCAGCCCATGGTAGATTAAGAACTGAAAATTAAAAGTGCGAGCAAAGGGGCCGACTGCTTTCAGATACTCAGTGGAGGAGGAGGAAAGTCCCTGTCACAGCCAGAGTAGCAATCGCAGCAATGGCTGCTGTTTAAATAGGGCTTAAAAAGATTTATAAACTGCTTTATAGCCGCTGGCATCCCAAAGTCTGGGGCAGGGCAGGTTTAGTCTTTAGTAGCCCAAAACCACACTGCCCCCAGACTTTGGGGACACCCCATATTTTTCCATTTGAGACTATCAAACGAAACTGTGAGGTGGGTATACCGTCTCCATTTCACAGATGAGGAGACTGATGCTTGGGTCGTGATTTGCTCATTGTCACACAGGTAGGAGCCGGACACAGGATCATAGCCTTCAAACTGGAGAGGACCTTGAGGGGTCAGTTAGTCCAGCCTCTTTTTTATGAAGGAGAAATGGAGACCCAGACACAGAAGGGGTTCAAAAGATGGTAGATTTCCAGCTGGAGGAGACCACAGAGAATGTACTGGCTTTAGTGAGAGCTGTGGAAATGGTGGTGATGGCCAAACCCTTCATGAGGAAAATGGGGCATGGAGCAGTGAAGCAGCTCTCCTAAAGTCACACAGGGAGCATCAGTGGTGAGATTTGAATTCAGGGCCTCAGACTCCAGAAGCCATGCTCTGGCTCCTCCAGTGAGTGTTTGTACATCAGGATCCATTTTCAGCTTGCTTTATGGGCCCTGGGGATACAGAGATGAAAATGAGATAATTCCTGCCTCCAAGGAGTTTATCTTCTGTCTAGGAATCATGTTCATACATAAGGATTTAGTAAATACAAGGTGATTTTGGGTGTGAAGACATCTGGAATCAGGGAGACCTGAATTCAAATCTAATCCTTTGTGATTTGGCATGTTATTTCATTTAATCTCCACAGTTTTGTCCAGGGTCACACAGCAGGATTTGAACCCAGGGCTCCTAACTCCAAGTCCCATACTCTTGTCCACTGTGCCTAGGTGGGGGAGCAGGGTCTGGGTATCTCCTGTGTTGCTTTGTTTACAAACAGCTAGTCTTCAGTCAGCAAAGCAAAGAAATGACTGTGTGCATCCCAGAGAAAATGGGTATTTATAGCCCTCTAGCCATCTGGGTGTATGCCTACAGGTAGATCAATATTTTCCTCGTGTTCTGTGATGACAGCAAGATGGTGTCAGTTTTCCTCCTGCTGCGCCCGCAGACAGGTATCCATCAGATTCCTCTTCAGCCTCCCCCTGCTGCGGGAATTGCAGGAGAAGCCGGGAGAATGCCATGAAGTCATCTGTGCTCGGGACCTCTCCGAGAGTGAGTGCAACACATGTTGTAGTGGGGGGCTGCGGAGCTGGGACTCTGCATTACTCCTGCCTCTGCCCCTGCTTCAGAGAAGGCTTGGGATGTTTGGTGGTATTCAGAGGGCTTCTCATCTTCTCTGGGGATTCCTTGTTCTAGAAATGCTTCCCGCCTGGTAGATCCTTCCTTTCTTCGCTCCTTCCCTTCTCTCCTTCCCTCCTTCCTTCCTTTCTTCCCTTCTTCCCTTCTCTCCTTCCTTCTTTCTTCCCTCTTCCCTTCTCTCCTTCCCTCCTTCCTTCCTTTCCTCCCTCCTTCCCTTCTCTCCTTCCCTCCTTCCTTCTTTTCCTCCCTCCTTCCCTTCTCTCCTTCCCTCCTTCCTTCTTTCTTCCCTCTTCCCTTCTCTTCTTCCCTCCTTCCTTCCTTTCCTCCCTCCTTCCCTTCTCTCCTTCCCTCCTTCCTTCTT
>CM053586.1:349912529-349971432 GCA_028646515.1 Pseudochirops corinnae
TCCTTCCCTCCTTCCTTCTTTTCCTCCCTCCTTCCCTTCTCTCCTTCCCTCCTTCCTTCTTTTCCTCCCTCCTTCCCTTTTCTCCTTCCCTCCTTCCTTCTTTTCCTCCCTCCTTCCCTTCTCTCCTTCCCTCCTTCCTTCCTTTCTTCCCTCCTTCTCTTCTTTCCTTCCCTCCTTCCTTCCTCCCTTTCTTCCCTTCTCTCCTTCTCTCCTTCCTTCCTTTCTTCCCTCCTTCCCTTCTCTCCTTCCCTCCTTCCTTCCTTCCTTTCTTCCCTCCTTCCCTTCCCTCCTTCCTTCTTTTCCTCCCTCCTTCCCTGCCTTCCCTCCCCTCCTCAGTCTCCTCCTTTCCTTCTCTATTTCTGTCTCCCTCACTCTCTTTTAAGCATTTATTATTTTCCCCTCCCACTGTCCCCCCAGTTGAGGAGCAAAAAAGAGAAACACAACCCTCAGCGAATGTATACGGGTCAACAGAGTAATTCCCCCATTGCTTACGTACAGAAATGTGTGTCTCATTATGTATGTTAAGTCTGCAACTCCTCTGGCAGGAGGTGGATCATTCTCATTTTACAGATAGGGAAACTGAGGCCTGAAGGCTACATACCTCGCTAGGGTGGGGTGTCGTACAACTGAAAGTTCCAGGACTGGGATTTGAACCTGTCTTTCCTGACTCTGAGACTGAACTTATCTCCACTATGCCTGGTTTCCTCCTTGGACACAGACTGCATGTGATACTGGGCATGATTGTCCCTCACAATGCACGTGGGTGAGCCAGTCAGCAATATTGGGGAGCCAGAATGATCTGAGTTGGAGATTTAAAACTGATTTGTAGATGACTTTGTTTAGATCAATTTTCTCTTCTGGGATGGTGGTATCAACTCTGTCTGACACAAGGGCTCGTGGGAAGCTGACCAAGCCTGAGAAGGGTGCAGGGCCTGGCTCCCCCTGGCCCTTCATCCTGGCCCAGTGACAGCCCCAACTGGTGGCTTAACCTGGCCCAGGCTGAGTGTAACAGGGAGTCCCTGGTGTTTCCACTGACACGGCCAAAGAACACAGTGAGCCCCTAGCAGTGGGCTGTTGAGCACCAGATGCATTTCCGGCTAGCACATTAATTATCTATATGCAGTGGTCAGACTCCATAGGACCATTGGCACAGCCCTCTGCCATTAGGGCGGCCCCAGGCTTTTGTGGCCTGGCTTGGGACCTGCCTGCCCATACAGGGACAAATGCATTTGGTGTTCCCAGGGGTCACTTAGGTGAGAACACTTAGAACATGACCCCTTTGGAAGCTGGGACATCATTATGGAGAATGTTGAAAAATCAAAGAAGATGATCTATGTGTGTTACTAACCAATCTTAGGGCGTTATCATTAATAATAAGATTCAGATCAGAGAGTGATCAGACTGTGTTATTGTCTTTTAATTTCTCTGCAGAGGCAGAGGCTGAGGTAGGAAGAGTCCTAGCATCAGTCAGGTGACCTGGGCTTTCCTCCTGGTTCTGATCTTTAATAAGCTGTGTGACCACAGGCAAGTGACTTCATGTCTCTGAGCTTGTGTCTTCTTTGTGTCTTTCTTCTCAGGATGGAGGATGTCCTTTGCATTCCCCCCCTCACCAGAAGCTGGTGGAAGAGAAAGCTGTCCTTACTATAATTGCTAACAATAAAAAACCTAAATGTTTCTGACTAGGCAGCATGATAAATACAATTGAACAATTAGTCTAGCAATGAACTGCCATTTATTAAACGCTCATTCTGTTCCAGGTGCTGTGCTAAGTGCTGGGGGACACAATGACAAAGCAAGAAATGGGTCTTGCCTTCAGGGAGTTTACAGTCTATTGGGGGAAACAATATTACAGCAGTGAAGCACTTATAATCTCCAAATCTGTCAGTCACTGAAGCCTGGGGATGGTGGTTTTCCTGTGAAAAGCATCCTATTTTGGAGCTCTAGGCACCCAAGGGTGACATACCAGACTCCCTCTCCCTCTCCCTCTCCCTCTGTCTTTCTCTCTCTCTCTTTTTTGTTCCCAAAAAATAAATACGTCAGATTCCTAAGTACTTGTATGATGAAAATTAAGGTGCAGAATGATTGCTACTGAAGTAATTGTAGGTGGCATCTTTAAATTTTAAAAATGTTTTCTTGCAAATGCTGAGAGATAGTATGGCCAAGTAATTTATGGGGTTGCAGTAATGGAGTCAGATATAAATCTAGTAAAGCCCTCTTCCATCCAGTCCTTGGGGATTGAGGGAATTTTTTAAAAAGTGGGACCTTGCCATGTAGAAAGAGCCCCAGAGGGTGGCTGCCTGGGAAGGCTTTCCACCTTGCCTAACAGTAGCTAAGTTGCGTCTTTGCTTTGAAAGTGCACCTTGGGCTTTCTGCATTGTTGGGAAAGGTGTAATCCTGATTTGGCATTTCTACCTAGTAGCTTTTATGATGAGATTGCACTCAAGTGTGTGTCCTGAAAAGAATGTACCTTTCTGTGAGGCTAAAATTGGAGGGATGGGACCTAATATCGATCTGTTGTGTGGCAGCTGAGGCAGCCATGCCTTCAAAATGGGCTGGTGAGACACTTGCCAGACTTAAAGCCACTGCTGGCGATCCATGTGGAAACTAAGGCTGTTCCCATGTGAAACTTGGAGAGTATAGCTGGGGATTCCAGAGTCCTGGGAGGAACCTTAAGCACATAGAGGTATTACAGGTGGTATTTTTTCCCACTGTTGCTCATTGAAGGTGAAGATCTTAGAAGAGGAAGCAGAGTGTGGAAAGTGAACACCCTGTCTTAGAAGACAGTCTGGGCTTTCTAGACATGGCCTAAGAGAAAGGAATGATAGTCTCTTGCCCAGGGATGGAGTAAATCCAGTGAGGTCCAGATAAAAGATGATTGACTAGAGACTAGCTGAGCTGATTCAGAGGTCTTTCAGAGCTGTTTAAACTTAAATACAGCATCCAGAGGAACATGCGTGTCACAGGAGGGAAGGTAACAGAGGTGTTCAGTAATGCACAAGATACAGTGGCAAACCAGAGAAAAAGAAATAATATTGTTTTAATAGCTCGTAGCTGCACTAAGATGAGGGCTACCTTGTAGTCATAGACTGTTAGGGCAGTGCCTGAGATGGTGTATGGCGTGTGTATGATACAGAAAGTAACTCCATAGAGGAAACGTTTGCCTCAGAAGTGTCCCTCAGATTTGCTGGGATATGATTCATGATTGTGATATGGCAGTGAAAAGCAGAGGCTTTTTTTAAGGAAGAAAGCAGAGTAGTATTATTCTTTTCAGAAATTTAAATAACTGGATGAAAAAGCACTTAGCATTAATTATTTGCCGTTCTCTGGGCTGTGTGATGGAGATCCCAAGATAAAAAGGACCATCCTGGTGGACTCTTTGTTCTCAAGAACATATACAATGAGAGCCCATGGTGTGGTGACTGAAGTGCTGGCCCTGGAGTCAGGAAGACTGGTGTTCGCATCCCACCTCAAACATTTAGATTATTTGCATAACCTTGTGCAAGACATTTCATGGCTGTGCCTCAGTTTCCGTGTCTGTAAAATGAGGAAGGGGTTGGACTCGGTAACCTCTAAAGTCTCTTCTTCTAAATCTGTATTCCCGTGGTCCTCAAAGATGCTCTTAGGACGAAATCCTTCAACTGGAAGAGAAAACTGGTGACCAACATTTGGGGGAGAGTGGGAGGAGGACACATACCAGCTGGAGAAACTTAATGATGAGAAGGATCCTAAAGTTGGCATGGAGGCATGCCTGGGAACCTGGACATATGTTTGAGGTCCCTCTCTGCCAGAAGCAGAGGAGCTGAGGCTCACTGTTTGCCTGCTGACAGTTTTGTCTTTTTTAAGGGAGAAGAAGTGACCGGGTGTTATTATGCCATACTGTAAGTTCCTCTACTATTACTCATCCTACACTGTAAAGAGAAACTGATTTGCAAAACTGAAAAGATAAGAATATTGTATATGATCCATAAAGAAGGTGAAAGTCAGACATAATCTGACATATGCCCAAGACTCCAGTAGAGTAGCTTTCAAAGAATTCAGAAACAGGCTATGGACCAACCAAAAAGCATTTATTAAAGCTTACTCTATGCCAGGAATAGTGTACATGCTGAGGATGCATGTACAGTGAGTGACACAATGTCCGGTTTCCAAAGAACTGTTAAATTCCTTAAATTTAAAAACTTTTAATGTTTGCTTTTTTTATTCCATGGAACCCTTTAGTAGTATGGCGAAGCCCACGGACTCCTCGGGATTATATTTTAAATGTCTAAAATGAAATACATGGAAACCAATTATACTAAAATGCAACTATCAAAATATTAACAACAACAACAAAAAGAACCCTTCCCCTAAATAAAAGCAAAGTGAGATAAAAATCAGAGGTAGGAGTCTCTCCAGAGTAAACTTTGGGGAATTCAGTCATGGAAGAAAAGAGGAGAAGGGGAAGGAGGCCTCCTCACATGACTGATGTGGATGCACCATTGGAAAGGCCTCTAACTGAGGGTGGAAAGAGAAGAGCGGAGTGGCCTTGTAGGAGCTGGAGCTTGCAATAGATAGTAAAAGTAGTAAATGGCCCCCTGAGGGGAGAGGAGGAGGACCAGGAAGGGTCAGTGATGCTGCTGTGTAGGCTGGAAAGGACCATGATAACAGAGACTTATTAGGTAGAACTATTCAAGCTAGCATTTATATGGCACTTTGAGGACAGTAAAGCACTCAACATACAATATCTTACTGGATGTCACAGCAACCCTATGAGGCTATTATATCCCTACTTTACTGATGAGGAAACTGAGGCTGACGGGTTGAGTGGCTTGCCAAGGGTCACACACCTAAGTAGTGTGCCTGAGGCAGGATTTGAACTCTGCTCAGGAGGTTCAAGTCATCTGGACCGTGTGAATGACATCCCAGGGTCCTGGAAGGGATTGGGATTGGGACTGGGATTGCTGACCTGTTGATGGTGACCTGAAGATGTCATCCCATGGGAGGAAGACAAATGTTTCAAACTCTGGGACTGTCCGCTTGAAGTTGAATTTATGCAAAATTGTAGAAACTGCTCCTGAAAAACCTAATTTACATTAGGAAGGTGGCGATCTCAGAAACCTAGCATGGGTTCCTTAAGAGCTAGTCATAGAAGGTTACCTTGTGTCCTTTTTTGTTGGGATTACCAAACTAAGCCAGGGCGGTGCTGTGGACACAGTATATCTGGATTTCTACGTGGGATTTTGCAGAGCCCTTTCCAGTAGCTTCTAGGGGAGTAAAGTGGCAGACTGTGGATTACACGCCTCTAGAGTAGAACCCAGGCATGCTGATTAATGTATTGATATCCACCTGGTGGGAATTCCCTAGTGGCGTACTCCAAGTCTCTGTATGTGCCCTTGCTACTTTTAATAATTTAGTTATTAATGTCAGTTAATTAAAATTAATAATTTAATTGCTAATAAATAATTTTTTGGTCACTGATTTGAATGAAGGCACAGATTTCATGCATCTCAGAGTTGTGAAGGCTGTATGGCCAAAATTTATATGGCAGAATGAGGACCTTGAAATATCTTGACAGGCTAGGATGGTGGACAAGGTCTCACATGAGGAATTTCAATAAATCTACAGTGCTTAGATTCAGATAAGCTAGCACAGCACAGGGTGGGTGGGGAGAATGTGGCTAAACTGCAATTCATTGGAAAAAGACCTACAATGTAAAGAGGATTGTGGACTCACTGTTGTGAGTCAATAGTGGGATATGGCTGTTGGGAAAGCTAATTCCATCTTAGGCTGCATTAATAGAAATGTTGCGTCTGCGGTCAAGGAGCTGGTCTAATCTTCTTGTATTCTGCTTTAGACCAACTCCACATGGACAACTGGGTCCTCTCCTGGGTATAACATTTCGGAAGGGCCACAGACAATTACAGAAGCCAGCTTGGTGAGGTGACGGGAAATTTTGAACGTGTTTAATCCATTGCACTGAAGAAAGATAACCAAGAAAGAACATAATAGGACTCGTCAAATATTTGAAGATTTGTCCATGTGCCTTCTTTATTTCAAATCGTGGAAGTATCAGAGTCACATGAAAAGAGGATTAGACTTTTTTTTTTTAACTTGGCTTGGGAGTGCAGAGCTAGGGCCAGCAAGGGGAAATTATTGTAGGGAAATATATGCTGGCTCAATGTAAGGGGAAAGAAACCCTTCCTAACAGTTGAGCTGTCCAAAAAAAAGGAATGAGTGACATACTTTAGTAGGGAGTTCCCTGGTCCTAGGTTTTCTAGCTTTTTTTTTTTCAGTTCATACATATTGCCTAAGCACCTACTATGCACCAAGCAGAGGTAGCCTGACTACTTGTCTGAGCTGGTGAAGAAAGGATTGGTGCTCTTAGTAGGTTTGGGGCTGGTTGATTCCTCAGGTCCCTCCAGTTCTCTGGTTCTGTGTATGTCTCTGAAAATTAAGGTTTGCTTTTGGAGCAGAAGTACAACATCATCCTGAGGGACTGGATAACGTTCAGTATAACCCACATGAAGGAATTCCTTCCCCTCCAGGTTGAGCAATTAATATGGCAGGGCAATTTGGGGAGACTGGGACTGTGTTCCAGTTTGCATCGAGCCTGTTAACATCAACCAGCCCCTCAGGGTAATGCCCATTATTGAACATTATCTTTTGGGTGTACATGTCACTTGTGCGTGTCTTAAAGGAGACCCTGCTAATTGTGTTATTTCGGTGGAGAAAGTGAATGTGTGGATTTTGGCACTGTTCCCCTCTGGAGAGGAAACCCAAGCTTCTCCTCTCAGGGTCTATTGAAATTTCTTAGACCTGAATTTTCCCTCTAGGAAAGTGTGGCTGGTTGGCAGATCTCCACAACACTTGGGTACCTTGCTTTACAGCCCTATTTCATTAGCATTTTCCACGTAGGAAGGGACTAGATAAGATCTGCCTTTTTTCAACCAGAGTAGGAACAACCAAAGCATTTCAGTTCTTCTAGGGAAGGGTGTGTCTACCAGATGTCAGTTTGGGCAGAAAACACACGGCTATAGAGACTGACTATACATTGTAGGGTGGTCCATGTGAGCTCTGGGAGCGCTTTTCCCAGTGGATATTCTCACTGGCAAGTAGGGTGCCCAAAGCAAGAAAACCTTTTCACCTTGGGGCTCTAGTTTACTCCTGATGGGTTGGGGGTGTCTTCCTAATACTACCGGCTTAAGTCTCTACTTTGAGAGTGTTTTCCCCAATGTTGCTTATCAGTTATAATTAATATTACCCTAATATAATTGATCCCGTAATTAGGGTCATTTAACCAGTTAACATCAATTAGCTTTTCTAAAGGGTGTATACTGAGTAAATATGGCAAGAATAGAGTACAATCCCACTCTCCAGATTTGGGGAGGACGCTTTTCCCCACAGTACTGCCTCAAATTCGAGGGGGAGTGTGGGCTCAAACTGAAATATTTGTTACAAATTTTACTCCTACCAGGCTCCCTTTCAGTGGCAGCATGACTGAAGGATGAAGCCATTCCAGAAAACAGCATAGTGGAGGTTGGGTCTGGTTCACTGCTGAGCTGGGTCCTACATGTTGTTCCTTGGGGCTGTGCGGGCAGCCAGATCTGGTCTGGGCTTCTAGCCCTGGACCTTTAGAGCTCTCACAAGGTTATATCCCAGCCCATTCCATTTCCAACACTCATTCACGAATCTAAGAATAGGAAAAAACAGATGCAAAGAATCAGAGGTGTCATGTTGACAGCCATGTGTCTGCCTGGATGGGGAGATAGGCAGCTGGTGGCAGGAGCCTGTGGCCAGCACCGCTGCTGCTCAGTCTCTTCCCACCTGGGGACTTTCTGCTGTCCTTGCTGGGGGGGGAGGGGGAGAGAGAGAAAGAGAGAGACAGAGAGAGAGAATCAGAGAGAGAGAGGAGGAAGAGGAGGGAGAAAGAGACAGAGAGAGAGAGAGAATCAGAGAGAGAGACGGATGAGAGAGGGGAGAGAGAAATAAAAAGAGGAGGGGGTGGAAGGGAGCAAAAGAGAGGAGGTCACTTTCCAGTTAGTGCCATTTTATGTCTCAGCAGCCATTCAAAAGTCCTTTTCTCTAGGCAGACATGAGCAGTAGCGGAATGCTTGGGGTGTTCAGAAATGGAAAACTGGACCCATGCACGGTGCATCATTGGTCACTTTCAGAAGCTGGCTTATCAAATGCACTCATTCTCCCTTGACTGAGCCCTCGTTGGCCAGTCCCCCATTACACTAACATTGTAGATCAGAGATGGGAAGGGACCTCAGAGATCATCTACTCTAACCTCTTCATGTTATGGATGAGGAAACTGAGGCTCACATAGTTGCCATTATTCCCCCCCCACCACCCAGATAGCCAGTGCCTGGAGCTGGTCTCCAGGGCTCTTTCCCTCAGCTCCATGCTGCCTCTTCAACCCTCTACAGTTTAATGGTGTCCAGACTGGCAAAGTAAGTGTGGGATATCAAGTCCTTCTCTTCTGAGTGCGCCTTCTGAGAGGAACCCTACCATATGAGCAGTGCTGGCTAAGCCACCTCTTTTTCAGTCAAGATTTCTGTTGAAAATCTCCAGAAAATATCCTCAGTGAGATTCCTGGTCTGTGGAAGATTTAAGAAAAGAAAAAAACTGCCCAGGACACCCCCTTTTATGACCTCAGAGGTCCATCCGCTTTTTGGGGAGCACTTACGGTTTCCCTTCTCTTGGCTCTTACAGACATAACTTCAGTCTGTTTAGTGCAGCCAAGTCATTCTAAGAAATCCATCTCAACTCTCAATGCCTTGGCATATATGGAAGAACCCAGCATCCCGCAGTGGGGAATGAGGAGAAGGGAGGACTGATTATCCATAGACTGCAGGCTAGATTTGTCAGCTACCATATGAAGGTTGGTGGGGACAGTCATGGGGAGGATAGTGCCCCCCCCCCCCAAGGAATGTCTTTGGAGCTGTCGTGTAGCTGGAAATTCCCAGAGGCCGAAATAGTTCTTGGACTCCTGTGGGACTTGATTCAGTGTAGGTTCAGAAGAAAACACTGAGGTTATGAGGGGTCTGTAGAATAACTTCTCTGGAGGCCTCTTAGGGTGGAAAAAGCAGTGGACTTAGAATGCTGAGATCCAGGAGTGAATCCTGACTCTGAACAGGTTGTCAGATCCTGGTTCTTTCTATCATGTGTGACCTTGAGCACTGGCCAGGGAGGCAGGAAGATAGGAATTCAAGCTCTGCCACATGAGCTGTGTGACCCTGTACATCTTCATCTATAAAAATAGCGGCCACCTCCTAGGGTTGCTGTCAAGACCCAATGAACGATATACAAAAAGCACTTTGTAAAGCTTAAAGCTAGGAACTGGGCCTGTGATTTCATGGGTATGAGGATTGCCTTGGATTCCTTTCCCAGTCAACATCAGCACCTCCTCTTCAGTTTAAAGTCATAGAGAATCACTTTAGGGTAACACAGTCAGTTTAAGTCAGAAGTGAGATTTGAACTGAGGTCTAAGATTTGCTATCTTTCTACTTTACATACTGCCTCATGTAACTTTAAGCAAATCCCCCTCCTTCTGAAGAGGGGGGATTCTGGGGGGGAAGATGGGACTCTTCCATCCTTTAAAAATTCCAAGGATCTCTGAGATTGGAAGGGTCTTGGAGGCCATCTAATCAAACCTGTCTCTGACGCAGAATGTCTCCCATGCCATCCCTAATCCAGAGTGTCTCAGGCCTCCACTTGGAGATAGCCAGGAATTGATGGTGCGCAGTCAGTGTGAGTGCTGTTGAGGGTCATGAGGTAGTAGAAAAATAACTGAATTCAGAGTCAGAGAGCCAGGTTCATATCCCCAGTCTTCTACTTACTACTGCTTGCAAAGGTGATTTGGGACAAGTCACTTAACTTCTTTGACTTAGTTTCCTCATCTGTTAAAGAAGGCATTTAGCAAGATAACTCTTAAAACTCCTTTCACCTCTAAATGACTGAGCCTGTGAGCCTAGGTTCCATCCAACTGGGAGGTGTTGTGATTTTTTGGAAGGGGACACTCAGAGAAGGATTTCTGATGAGTAGGCTGATTGCTTCTCCAGTGGGGATAAGAAAGTCCCAACCATCGGAAGATCCAGACTAGGAATCAACATGGCCTAACGTAGTTTTGCCTCAGTGGTCCCAACAAATACTTTAAAAAATGATTATCTTTTTTAGTGCCTGTCATATCTCCACCAAAGGGGGAGACTTTTTGATATGTTCCTGATTGATTTATGAGATCTTGGTGAGAAAAGAAAGTGGAAATTCACTGAACTAAACCAAATTGGGATTTCAGGGGTCAACTGATGGTGCCCTACCTTGGCCCGTATTTAGGTTAACTGTGTGTAGTGCCAGCCTTCTCCCCAAGTATAGATCATTATTTACCTTTGGGAAATGGGCTTCTAGTTTTTTTAGGAACAAATAAATCCCCAGAGTTTTCCAGCCCAGGCTTCCCCCTCAGAAAGTCAATTGAATGTCTTTCCAGAGGGGCCACTGAGCCAATAGAAGGGGGAGGAAGAACAGAGAAATGTGGGTCTCCTTGCCTAGTCTGACAAGGAACAAAGGACATCTTCTTTAAAATTCAGGGAGGGCCATGGGGGAGTCCTGAGCCTTTTAGAACTGGGAGAGAGGACTGAATGGTAATGTTTGAAGACAGAAGACCTTCTGGTAGCTGGCAGGGAGGCCACAGCAGCCAGATCCCAGTGGCTTTTCACCTTCCCCTTCCTTTGCTGGATGCATGGGCAGCAAGGCTTTCAGAGCTCTCTGCTTCTTGGGAATTGGGGCTGGGGGTGCTGGGAGTGCGCAAGGATGGGTGTGGGGAGAAGGATGGCTCATTGTTGACTTTTTTTTTTCTTAATAGGGACACGAACAAGGGAAACTCATTTAGCAAAGTGGCAACCCAGCTTTTCATTTTAGTCTGAGTGATTGATTTTTTTCTTTCAAGGGGATGATGGGGAGGGGGGGTGGGGATGGGCATAGTCTTAGAAATGGAAGAAGATGGGGAAAAGGAGAAAAGAAAGGAGGAGATTTATGACCTTTTGAAACTCCGCCTTTATGTCGGATAGCCTGATCCTTGGAAGTTCATGGCATCCTGAGAAAGGAACGGCCCCAAGCAGCGATGTGTGTGTTTGCAGGAGAGTTCAAACAGGCATTTGGGGGGTGGGGAGATGGAGGGCTGCGTACTGAATGCCCACAGCAATATTGGTGACTTGGCTCGAGAGCATTTTAATTTCCCTTCCAGGCATCAAGTCCAACAGTTCCCAGATCAGGGGAGGGGTGGAAACAGACCACCCAGAGACAGGTTATATCGAAGGTGGCTTTGGGATCTGTCAGTCTAACAGTGGAGTTGTGTCCAGTTTGCTCCCAGCCTCACTGGGTACCCTGAGTAGCCTCAGAATGAGAAGATAATCATTGAAAAGATAAAAAAAAAAACCAACCCTATATATCCTCCATTTTTGCTTTTCTATGTGGGCTTCTTGGGCAATATGACCCAATGTGGCCATTATGTGACCTCACTTACACTTGGCTTCCTCTGCACAAAGGAAATTTATGGTTGTTTATTCTCCCCTCCTATCAGCTATTAGTGCCTAATCATATGGTCTATCGATCATGAGATTAATCACCTGTCTGAAGAGGCAGCAGGCCTGGTGGAATGCTGTTCCCACTATTTGGGGAGGAACTTCAGCCTTTTAGGCAAACTTCGAAAGTCCCAACCATCAGTCATTATGCAAAGGCCCTGGCCCAACCACTGTCACAACCCCACCAGGAGAACGCCTGGCTTTTCCAACCTATGGCCTCTGGCAGGGATTAGAGCTGTCCCATGTCAGGGCAAGGAGGCATTCTCACAGGAGAGGCTTCCCAAGGCTTCCTGTAAATAATGGGCAGAGATGAAAATATGCAGATTTTATTATAACAAGGCCTAATGGTGCTGGCAGAATTAAAGGTCTGTCAGGGTTTCTGTTATAAACCCTTATTTTGGAGAGTTTTTTACTAGTCCATTAAAATTTTCTTGGACTAAGGCTTTACTAAAAACAAAGCATCGTAGTATGAGATCATTTTTCCCTTTTTCTTTCAGTGGAATTCCTTCCCTCTTTCCCCTCTTCCTTCCTTCCCTCTTTCCTTCCCTTCTTTCTTCCTTCCATCATTCCCTCCCTTCTTCCTTCCTTCCCTCGTTTCCTCCCTTCTTTCTTTCTTCCTTCTTTCCTCCCTTCTTCTTTCCTTCCCTCTTTCCCTCCCTTCTTTCTTCCTTCCCTCGTTTCCTTCTCTCTTTCCCTCCTTCCTTCCCCTCCCTTCCTGTCTCCATATCTCCCTGTCTCTCCCTCCCTCCTACTTTAAGACTTGAACTTAGATGAGAGAAAACAAAATGTGTAGGAATAAGACTGGGTTGATGCCAGATCCTAGGTTTGAGAGCAGAAAGAGGCATTGGAGGTCATAGGCTCATAGCTGTAGATGTGGAAGGCACCTATTCCAGCCGTTGCCGTCTTGTTGCCAGATGAAGCCCAAAGAGAGGGAAGGGTCTGTCCACAGGCCATACAACTTGTAAGTGCAGATGTTAGACTCTGAACGTGGCACAGCAGAGGTCAGAGTTCTAGGCATGCCCGGGCACTCTTCTCTCCTTCCTGCCATGGTGTCCATTCTCATCTGTTGCTGCCTCTGTCCAATATCTCTACCATACTTGGTGTGATCTTCCCCCTCAGCCCTCCCAGACTTTGCTTGTGAAGTCCTTTCAGGCAACCAGTCGGTGGACAGTTATTTTTAAGTGCAAAACATGTGCCCCTCAGGCACCGGTGTCTCCATGGAGCCTTTCCCCAGGGTCCCCAAATAGAAAGGATCTTTCCCTCCCCAAATTTCTCCTAAGACTTTGTCAGTCTTTCCCATTTCCCATCATTAGTGATTTCATTCTAGTGCTTCTCCAGTCAGATGGTAAGCTTCTTGAGGGAGGGGGTCTGCTGAATCCACCTTCGTGTCCCTTGGCCTGAGCAAGCTCTAAGTGCTTCTCCGGCGCTCTGTGATTTGTCTTGGCATAGACTAAATTTCGGATCCCTTCCCATCAGCCCCAAAGGGCACTTCTGAGAAAATGCTAGGAATGAGTCTTAATTGAACTTAATTGGCGAAGGGAAAAGGAAGGAGAAGTTGATGTTTTACTTGGTCAGTCAGTATGTGTGGCACACTGGGAAGCTCTGAGGATACAAAAAGAGGCAAAAGACAGTCTTTACCCTCAAGGAGCTTATAATCTAATGAGGGAATGGTGTGAATCCAAGCTGAATTAGATCCTTTCCAGAAACTTGGTTTTAATGAATGGATTGTAACTTTTTAGGGTATTATATGTGGAGCTGGAAAAATCTACTAATAAAAACCACTTAGCTACCTGGTTCTCTGGGCAACTCTGTAAGACTAAAAGATGTAAAGGAGGTGCCACCTTGCCTTGAGAGAGGGACTTCCTCACATGGGAGTTCCTTATGCAGATGAAATCCCAGGCCCCGTGGCTATCCTGGCCTCAAAATAGTAATCATAACTTAATGACTCTTGTTACACTGATGATAATAGCTGGCACTTACAAAGCGATTTAAGGTTGGCCAAGTGCTTTATATTTTCATCATTTCCTTTGATTCTCACTACACCTTCTGCAGTAAGTGCTGTCATTATCTTCATTTTACAGATGAAGAAACTGAGGCAGCAGAGAGGTTATGTGCAAGTGTGTGAGGCTAGGCTGGATTTGAACTTGTCTCCTGTCTCCAGACTTGGTCCTGCCTTCTAGAATGCATCTAATCCAATCCCTTCTTTTTATGAATGAGGAAATTTGGACCCAGATTTTTTGGGGGTGCACAGGGAAGAAGTGGAAGGTGGTTTGACTTTGAAGGGACTTAACCAAGGTCATACAGGTATTAAGTAGCAGGACCAGGCTCTAACCCTAGGGTCTTGGGTTCCAAACCCAAGGTTCTCTTCACTCTACCATCCTATCTTCTTATACCTGTGTGTGCTTAGAAGGCCCAGTTGATCTGTTTTGTAAAGTAACCCATTAAAAAAAGAAAAACTCACCTTCCTAAAGGCAAAAAATTATAAGTCATCATATGGAAAGCAGAAAGCATATTTCTATAAACTAGTTGTAATTTGCAGGCCCATACTTTGGCACGGAGTTTATCCCCAGATACCAGCTGCAGGAACCCTTCTCAGTGAAGACTGGTTTTACTTCTCTTTCACCTCATTCCCCGTCCCCCCTCCCCCCCCCCCCCCAGTAAAAAGGCCTTGACTGATAACTAGATAGTTTCAGAAGTCTTAGATGGCCAGATTGATAGCACCAACAGAAAGTGAATTTGCTTGAACAAAGGCACGTAAGGGGAGCTGAGATGTTCTGCAAGGCTGATATTGTGGTGGAACCAGACAGAAGAATTAGGTGATGTGTTCCTGCTAAAGATGACAGAGTTGGTGAGTGCTCCAGTCTGGCTAGACCGTAGAGCATGAAGGGGAGTCATGTGTGTTAAGCCTGAAAAGGAACATCCCCTCTGGACTTTGGCATCTTCATCCATAAAGCAAAGAGGCAGTACTGGACCATGGCCAAAGACCACCTTAATATTATAATCCAGTCCATTCTACAGAAAGGGAAACTGAGGCCCAGACTCCTTTTTAAATAAACTATTCTAAGCACAACCACTCTGAATATTCTGTTCTTTATAGGGCTAGCTCCTGAGCTTTCCTTCCTCCCTTTTTTGGGGCACTATCCATTGTCTTTCTATTTGGAGGCTTGGTTATCCGAGAAAATTGATAGTGAGCACTGGGCAATGCCTATTGTCTCGGGCAGAACCCAAGTATTCTATGTTAAGGAAATCTGATATTTAGAAGGAGATTTCAGAGACTGCGAAGAATTCACTGCATTGATATATTTTTGGAATATTGTGCCACGTTTGTATTTTACCAAGTAGTTTAAAACGACAGTCTCTAGGCTGTTGAACTAAAAAATGGACTTATCTTGGCAGTTATCCCATCAGTAAGGCTTTTTTTTTTTTTAGCTACTGAAAATACAGAGTTCTGTTTTAGGAAGTCTTTTTGACTGGTCTCCAGTACCCTGAGTGGGCTTAAATCCTTGTCTACTTAAATGAGAGTCTGAGCCAACTTTATTCTGAAACAGAGTTCTCTTTGGACCACAGTGACGTTGGTGAATCAGACTTCCCCTAAAGGCCAGGACTAATTGTTAGTTTGCTATACAAAGATTACCCCAAGTGGCGAGTGTCAGGAACAATAAACTCTGCCAGCTCACACAAAACAATCTCCTGCTCTTCTTCAGGATGGTTCCCTTTTCTCAATGGGTGGTGAGCCCATTGACATCTGCCCAGCAGCCGATCAGCGGTGGCTTCCTTTCTTCCTTTCTGGATGTCCTCATGACCCGTGGGGCAACCAGTGACTGGTACACCTCTGTTCTCTCCATGCCCCAGCCCAATCAGACCACGCTCTGTGGTCTGAAGATGTCCTGTGTCTTTCTGTCCTCTTGCCTTTGCTCAAACTGGACTCTGTGCCTGAGATGCCCTCCCTCTCCCCTTTTCCTGTTGAATGCATCTGACCCTCTCAGTTACAACTTAAAAACTACTCCCAACCCTTTTCTGATCTTCCTGGTCCCACTGTCCTGGTCCCCCACTTTCCACACCCCACAGCTCCCTCATGAAAGCAGGATATTGCACTGTGTGTGGCATATCTCCCCACCAGACTAAGTGCAGGAGGGCAGGAACCATGCACTTAGACCTGTCCTTAGCACAAGTAGACCCTTCCATTAGTGTTACTAGAAGTGACTAATTATAACAAGTGATAATCACATCACTTCAGTGTTTGCAAAGCACTTTTTATACTGTACTAATCTTAGCCGAGTCTCACAGTAACCCTCTGAGTCTCGTAATACAGACATCAGAGGATAAAAGATTTTAAAACGAGTGAGATCTTAAAACTGAGACAGAGAGGTTAAGTGATGTGCCCAGAGTCACACAGCTGGTGTCTGAGGCAGGATCTGAACTCCTGTCCTCCTGACTCCACAGGCTGCCACCAAGCTGCCGTGCTCCAGGTCTTCCAGCTGAAAACCCTGAGATTTGGCTTGGAGTAATGTGCTCAAAGCCACTTAGCTAATGAGTCACACTTGGGATCTGAACCCAGGGCTTCAGCCTATCTTTGTATGAGGCTGGAAGGTTTGGAAGGTTTATCAGTTAGGTGGGAGGCAAGAATGAGGCCATCATACTGCCCAGGCTGGTGCTTGCCATCTTTCTACAGTCAGTCAACAATCATTTATTAAATGCCTACTGTTTTCCAGGCACTGTGATTTATTAAAAAAAAATGTCAAAAAAAACCTGTCTCTGCCCTCAAGAAACTCACACTTTAATGGAGGAAGCAAAATTCCAAACAATTGTAGGTACACCAGAAAGACATTTGGAGTTACTCCATGAAGTCCAAGTTCATTATTAGTTTCCTAAGAAATACACATCACAGACAGACCACCACCCCCTTTTTGGTCAGTGACTCCTGGCTGCTCCTGAAGCCTCTTCCTAATAAGCCGGTCCTTTCTTGAATGCTGTGGCCCCTTCAGAAACTTGGACTGAGTTCCTTTTTGCTTCATGACCCCATCTCCCTTCCCTATCCCCCCCCCAAAAAAGAGAAAGGAACTGGGTCTTCAGGGTCATGTTTACAACAATCCAAGCCACTTGAGTGAACCCCAGGATCATTGAGTAGAGAAGGGGGAGAAAAACGCGTGTGCTCCAGAGAAGGGTTTGTTATTTTCAAATTAAGTAATGGATGGGTAGCGATACTGTATTTATTGTACTTTTTCTGGATCCCATTGGAAACCGAGTATGTCGGTTCTGCCGAGCACAGATGAGAAAGGAATGTGCAGCTTAGAAACGTGGCAGCCTGTAGCACTGGGCATGGTTTAAATTAAACCTTTTTTTGGAAAGCAGAATCGCTCTAGGCCACATTTAGGGGAGAAAGCAATAGCGGAGCGCACTGGCTGTGGTTTCTCTGTGACTGTAACCGGCCCACTTTCCCTTGTTTTAACACAGAAAAAAACAAAACAAAACCAAACCAACCCTCTGGACTCATCTAGTTCAACCACACAGCTTCTCTGCTGACCACAAAAAGGAAGCTTGGCGTTGGAGCCCCAGGCGTATGGCCCACTGTCTCTTAACCCAAGGAGGGAGGAAGACTTTTCTGAGAGCTGCTTTCTCTGAGTAGCCAGACACTGTGGTCGAACTGGAAACGGTTTTAAATCAGGGCCATTGCATTAGATTGCAGGGCTCTGGCTGCTTGGAGTGATTTATGCAGATCTCTAGATTTCAGTGGGAGAAACCCCTAAGCGCTCCAGGCCCCTGGACAGGAATGCACAGAGAACCGGGCTTTGGCCAGAGTTATTGGGGGGAGGACTTCAGTCAACTGGAATGGCATTATTCTGAGGGAAACAGGCACATACAGACAGGCACATAGCAGAAAACCCATCCCTCTTTGGAAACTTTAAATTGGAAATGATAAATTATGTTAGCGATTTATTCATTCACCTTATTTTCTTTAAGCCAGAAAAAAAAAGAGCAAAGAAAAATCAATCAGCAAGCATTTGAAGGGCCTGTTATGTACCAGGCGTAGTGCTCAGTGGTATGGTGGATTTGGAATCAGGAAGACACGAATTTGAGTCCTGCCCAGACTCTTCCTATATGGGATGACCCTGTGCAGTTCACTTACAAACTTTCACAGCTTCAGTGTCCTCATCTGTAAAATGGGTTCATGGTAGCACCTACCTCACAAAGCTGTTCAGAGGATCAAATGAAATAAGTCACATAAAGCACTCTAGTGTAAGACTTTATAAAGGCTAGGGAAACAAATGGAGGGAATGAAAGCTTTTATTAAGCACCTGCTGGGTACCAGGCTGTGCTAAGCGTAGGGGCTGCAAAGAAAGGCAGAAGAGCATTCCTGCCCCCAAGGAGATCCCAGTCAGATGGAGGAGAGAGTTGTGTACAAACAAGGACACACAAGATATGTTATCATCTTGCAGAAAAATTCACCTTCTGTTGAGGGAAACAACATGTGCATGTCCCAGGTCTCTGGAGAATAAACATAGGCAAAGGATGGGGACTGGAGTTCATTAGTATAAGGAACTCTCAGGTGAGGAAACTAATTCTGATAATGCAGATCAGGGCCTTGTCTGGAGCACTTAAAAGGTTAGGTGACTTGCCCAAGGTCACACAGTAGGCTATCTCTCTTCATCTTTAAGCACTATGCCTGGCATATAGTAGATGCTTAATAAATGTTGATTGACTCTGTTATCTCTCTACCTTGGCATAATGTTTGGCATATAGTATGTCCTCAATAAATGTTGATTGACTCTACTATCTCTCTCTATCTTTGCATAATGTTTGGCATATAGTAGGGGCTTAATAAATGTTGATTGACTACTATCTATCTTGGCATGATGTTTGGCATATAATAGGTGCTTAATAAATGTTGATTGACTCTGCTCTCTCTCTCTCTTTCTCTCTCTCTCTCTCTCTCTCTCTCTCTCTTGGCATAATGCCTGGCCTCCAGTAGGTGCCTAATAAGTGATGATTGACTCCATGATCTCTATCTCTCTGTCCACAGCCATATCTGTATCTGTAAATGAAATACATTAATAATTAGATAATTAAGGTAGTTGAGGGAGGGCACTAGAAATTGGAAGACTCAGCAGAGGGAGCAATACTTGAGCTTGGGCATCTCAGGTGAGGAGGAAGTGTATTCCCAGCAGAGGGGGCAGTCAGGAGATCCAGGCATTGAGTGCAAGGGACGGAGGCAAGTTTGGTCGAATCTAATGAACGGAGGAAGTCTGTGTGCCTGCAGTTGATAGAGTGCTAGACTTGGAGTCAGGAAGAAACAGGTTTGGGCCATTTACTGAACTTCCAGAATCTCCTTTTCCTCGTCTCTAAAATGGCAGTGACTGGATCTGTACAGTGACTGGGATGAGATCATGTAATAAACAACCATAGCTCACGTTCCTGCGGTGCTTCTCCTCCTGCTTGTTCTTAAGCACTCCCCCTGTACCTAGCACTGTGCTACATTAGATCTTGATAATATCACAGCTATCCTATGGGTGCAGTAGATGCCATTATAATGCTGAGGCTCAGCCATGGGAGATTATGTGACTCGTCCGTGGTCACAGGTCTAGTAGAGTTGGAGGCGGCGTTGGAACTCAGGGCCTCCTGAGGCTGTGTCTGGCTATCTTTCCATCACAGGAAGCACTTTGCATACTTGAATGTTCTGGGTGCATATTTGAATATGTGTAATAGGTTGAGATCCATCTTTGGAATCAGGGAAACCTGTGTTCAAGTCTTGCCCTTACTGGCTGGTTCACCACTGATGGGTCACTCACCTTCTCAGTACTCAAGCAACTGTCAGTCAATTAGCTAATACTCAAGCGTTTAGAAAAGGCTCATAGCTAGATCCCGATTAGTGTGAATTATGAATTCCATGAAATGGTTGCATTATTCAAATTTGCATTGCAAATTTCCATTGGGCTGGAACCAATGACCATATTTTATATAATTATAACTTAGAATAGTTTGAATTCAAATACATGAGACCACTTCACAGGATTCATTATTCACTCTAATCAGAACCTAGCTGTACCAGAGGCCGTGTATCGTGTGAAGCTTTGGGGATAGAAAGACAAAAGCTAGCAATCAGATTTAGTGGAGGGGATTCATAGGATGTGGGAGTCCCCATCGATGATCCCAAGTCCCGACCAACCCAGAGGGTGAGGGTGGGGGAATCCCATCTGGAGGGATGCTTGCAAGTTAGGTTGTTGTGAAGGTCAGTCATGTTGTAGACTTGAAAGCGCACCTGTCTCTGAAAATGATGACCTTTCGGTGGCTGTAGGTAGGCACAATTCACTAGACTGCATGCCTGTGCCTTCTAGTGCCTTCTAAAAGTGACTCTTTGCTGGACTGCAGTCCCGGGCTCACCTATTTGATTAGCTAATCAGCTTGAGTCTCCTGGTCTGCCCTGAACAGCTATAAAACAGCCGAATGAAAACAGCTCCATGTTTGCATTCCTTCCTCATCTATGAGGATTTCTCAGATCAAAAGCAAAAGTCTGTTTATGGTGGCAATTGCCTAAATAGACCCTTTGCTTGGCCAAGAGGAGAGACCATTCCCAAGTGCACTGGCTTGCTGTCTGGGATTTGGTTTCACCCAGAATGAGAATGGCAAGACCAGGGTTTGAGAAAGGACCAGGCCCACGGGCGGCCGAGTTATTTCAGACTGTGGTTGGGCAGTGGCCACAGAGTTAATTTGGGGCTGCCTGGATGCTGTGGGCAGGGTTTATTTGGTGTCATTAGAAAATCGGTCTGTGTAACACTTCCTGTGTGTGAAGAGATGCAGTTGTAGTCTTACCTAGTCTTTTAAAAACCAGATTTAAATATTTCTGGGGGTGGGGGGCAGGGAGAATGCAAGAAGGAGGTAAAGGTGGGGAGAGAAAGGAGGGAAAGAGGAAAAAAAGAGACGTGAGGGATGGAAGGGGGGAGAGAGACAGACAGGAGGGAGGGAGAGAGGAGAAAGAGGAGGGAGACAGAAAGGGGGAGAGGGAAAGGAGACAGAGTGGAGGGAGGAGAGAGGGGGACCAGAGATAGAGAGAAAGGAGTGAGAAAAAGAGTTACAGAGAAAGAGGAGGGAGGGATGGAGGGGCAGACAAAGAGAAAAGGAAGAGAGGGGCAGGGGAGAGACAGAGGAAAGAGAGGGGAGAGACAGACAGAGAGAAAGGGGAGGAGAGACACAGCAGGACCCACCGAGCTGCTGGGGCTGCACTGGCGTCCTGAGAGCAGCACATCTCTTTACCTTGCTCTCTGGAGAAGGTGGGACCCACAGAAGGGAAGTTCTTTTAGCTGGGCTGGAAATGGGAGTTGCCCTGCATCTTGATCTGAGTCATCTCAGTAGAATTATACTCTAACTAATTGAATCCATTGATCACTGTCTTGTGTGGTTTTTTTTTCCTCCTCATCTTCTCTAAGGAATCATTTCGTAGGGTTCCATAGATCAGTCTAGAAAATGGCTATAGTGAAATCTCTAAGACTGATAATAAAGGTAATTTAGCCGAGTTGGATTTTTTTCTAAAGGGTAAAAGCACTAGAGATCACCCCCACCCCACCCCCACCTAAGGGGAATTAACTTCTTTATGTAGAAGCAGCTGGAAGCAACAATTGAAGTTACTGCTTTTGGAATGTAACCTCCTTGAGGGCAGGAACTATATTGCTCAAGCAGTTAGTCATTAGAACTAGGGACAAACCTGAGAACAGAGAATGTCAGTGTTGAGAGGAGTCTTAGAACGCAGAATGAACATTCTGCGAGAGACCTTAGAACACACAATGTCATACCTAGAAGTGATCTTAGAACATGGAATGTAGTATGTCAGAGCTGAAAGAACCATCAGAGGGATCACTTGGTCCAATATATTGGGGACCACTGTGCTCCACAGAGAGGAAGCCTCTTGCCTAAAGCCTCCTACTGCTGGTAGTAATTGAGAGTGAGCGTTGCAGGGTGTTGGGTGTGCAAAGGTGAAAGAAGCCACTTCTGTGAGTCCTGAAGACTTTTCCCCCTGACTCCGGGTCCATACACTGAGAGCTAGAATGGGCTTAGAGGTCTGAATAGCCTACCACTTGTGCACAATGGCCTGCTTCCAGATGACACCAGCTGTCAGGGTCCTAGATCTAGAGGGAGCAATGAGGCAAACAGGATACCTTAGAGCTCCCCCAACGCAACCTCCGGCTTTACATAGGAGGAAACTGAGGCACGGAAGGTTGGAATTTTCCCAGGTTCACACAAGTGATAAGTATCAAAGATGGAATTTGAACCCAGATCATCTGCCCACAGTGCCACACTGCCAGATCATTCCGATCAGGCAGGGACAGCTGTTCTCGTGGGGCCACGATGCCAGCAGAGAGACCAGATGAAGCACCCAGTGCTCACCCAAGGGATCCATAAAACTTTTCAAAAGAAAATTTTTCCCTCATAATGTCTAGTCTTTGCAAATGGAGAACAATAACCACCACCAAGCTGACTGAAAGTTTATATCAAATATTTATATCTTAAAGATTCTCTATCTCGTGTCAGTCAAGAGCTGGGGAAGGGTAGGATGTATTGGTATGAAAGTACATTATCAGGAATACATTATGAATTAAAATATCCGATTGAATCCTTGGAGCCGTTAATGTGTGGAGCCTTGGAAATGAATCACCTCTTGCATCTCTTTTTCTGCACTAGGTCAAATATATTTACAAAAGAATTCTAGACTTTGATATTCATTCTTAGGGGCGTGTAAAGTCAAGTGTTGTTGAGTCATTTTCTTTTATATATTTTTGCATTTTGGAGCGGGCAGGGCAGGGCAGTTGGGATTAAATGACTTGCCCAAGGTCACACAGCTAGTAAGTGTTAAGTGTCTGAGGCCAAATTTGAACTCAGCTCCTCCTGACTCCAGGCTGGTGCTCCATTCACTGCACCACCCAGCCACCCCTGTTGAGTAATTTTCAATCATGTTTGACTTCATGACCCCAGTTGGGGTTTTCTTGTCAGAGATACTGGAGTGGTTTGCCATTTCCTTCTCCAGCTCATTTTACAGATGAGGAAACGGAGGCAAACGGGGTGAAGTGACTTGCCCAGGATCTTATATCTAGTATGTGTCTGAGACCGGTATTTCATAATGCTTCAAAGGGGAAAAGCACCGTGCATAAAACTGAGGAATTGAGTTCTGTGGAAAGAAAGTCGTTTGGTCCCATTAGAGGTTCTCCAGGAGAGCAAGGTCATGGAATCATTGATTAGGCCTCGAAGGGGCTTTAGAAACCAGTCATTAACCTGTCACCCAAAGTACCTACTATGTGCCCGACTCATTGTGAAGCAATGGGGAAAGGAAGACAAAAATGAAACTTTCCTGCCCTCGAGGAGGTTCTGTTCTGTCTCGTGAGATATCTGCCTTTGGACATAGAGAGAATAAATACACAGTAATGTGGGAGGGGAGGTCTAGCAGCTGGGGGTGGCGATCAAGAAAGACCTTGTATGTTCATGATACTGGAGATAAGCTAGTAAAAGAAACTAGAGATATTTGTTTGAAACCTGACATTAAATTGGCTGCTTATTCATGGCTTCATGTATTTTGGAAGCCATACTGAATAGGATTGATTTTTATTCATTCAATAAATGTGTAAGACTTGAAAAAAAGAAAGCAGTATTATAGTTGTGAGAAAGCCCTGATTTGGAGATCTAGATGGCTAAACAATCCTTTGTAGAGAAATTATACAGATCAAATTTTGGAATGAGACAGCATCTTCTCCCATCCTTTTGGGGCCTCAATTTCTTCAACTGTGCATGGAGGGGGTTGGACTTGGTGGCCTCTGGGGTCCCTTGTAGCTCTAAATTCCATGATGCTAAAGTAGGAAAGTCTTTCCTTGGTTATTTCCCAGCTCTTAAGATGCACTGTTCAGCTGCTTAGCTGTTCACCGAATGAGATGCAATATTTATGAAGGTCGCGTCACTGGAGTGCATAAGAGAAGGCCTGCAGTGATCTTTCTGCCCTCCTTTTGGGGAACTGGCTTGCTGTTCTGTTGCATCAACGTCTGTGGCTTTCATTGATTATTATTAAATCAGGCTGCATTGTCTCTAAGAACTTTCATGGGCTTAAAAATCGATCTTCTTAATTTTCATCCAGGCTTGTCGGCGAGGTGGTGGGGAAGAATCCTGATAGGAACAAGGCACTGATTTTCCGCCCTGTATTTTCTAATCTGGTTCATGGTCATCCAGCTGTGACTTTTAGGGGCAGGATAACATCATTGTTCCCCATTAAGACATGACTCTAGAAACTTGATGTTTTCCAAATGAGATACTTGTCACTCTATTTCTTCTATCTTGGATGCTTAAAATAAAGCAGGGTTTTATTTTATTTTAATTTTTTATTGTTTTTATTTAGTAAAATAATCTTTTGTATGTTGTGGACCCCTACACAGTCATTCTGAGGAAGCCTTATAGACCCCTTCTCAGAATCACGTTTTTCAATAAAATAAAACATATAATATTAAAAATTATATTGAAATAGTGATCACATTTTTTTTTTAAGTTCCTGAGCCTCGGGTTAAGCTTAAGCCCTTGCTTTAGGGATTACAGAGCATAATTTCCTAGAATCATAGCCTGAGAGCTGGAGGTGATTTTAGAAGTCATCCAGTCCAACCTCCCCCGCCTTTCATAGCCTCCTAGAGCTAGTTCTAGCAAGGACCCCATAAGCCATGTAAGCCAGTCCCCCATTTTAAAGATGAGGACATTGGGACCCAGGGAGGTACTGACTGACAGAGCCAAGGGTCAAAACCTCCTCAACCCTCTAATGCCAACTCTAGTCCCCTTTCTATTACACCCCATCATATGTTTACCCTTCAGTTAATGGGATAGAGTTTCTTGGAATAGCATTACCAAATCCTGGCTCCCAGATTACCTTTTGACTTGTATGCCCTAATAAGGCTATGAAGATTTCATGTCAGTGGATATCATGCATTTGCAAGGTAGGGCGGATCAATGATTTTCTGAGGGCTGATGGAGCCAAGGTTCATTCCAGCCATTTCGGGGGACTCTGGAGTCAAAGAATTTTCTGTGTTACCATGATGTATCCATAGCTATCTTTAAGTAGCACCTGATGAACAAATTCTATTAGGCATTGAGGCATGTGGGCTGGTCCATAGGAAGTCTTTTAAGAAAGAGGGTTCACTTAGAACATGGCAGCTCTTCAGTAATAACTTAGGGGTTTTGGGATGCATGGGATGGCAGGAGTAATTATGATTTCTTTCTCAGAGCAACAGATGTCAGATTGACGTCCTCGCTAGGCAGTACATCCATGTGGGTGTGCATGTACTCCCACTAATAGCCTGGAGAAGAAAAGACTCATGGGGGAAAGATATCTGAAAGGCTGTCTTGGGGAAGAGGGATTAGTCGTGTTCTGCCTGGCCCCAGAGGGCAGGGCTAGGATCAGAGGGGGGAAATGGCTGAGAGCCAGTCAGGTTTAGATTGGACGTCAGGGCAAATTTCCTGAAGATTAGAGCCGTCTAAAAATGCAAGGTGTTGCCTTGGAAGTGGTGGGTTCCCCTTCATGGGAGACATCCAAGAAGAGACTGCAGGACCCTTGGGCATGTTTGGAGGGTGGTCTTGGATGACCACTGAGGTTTCTTCTAACTCTGAAAATCTGTGAAGTAACTCATCTTTCAGTACCTCAGTGGGATTTGACTAGAGGACCTCTTAGCTCTCTACGTAAGATCCTGAAGCAAATTGTATAATGCTTTTGAGGTCCAGAGTACTTTTAATATCAAGACCTTCATCTCCAGCTCCCTGCAGAAGAGGTGCTTAGTGATGATAGCTGTAACAGAGAAATATGGAGGGGCGAGTAGTACAAATGTTGTTATTACTGTTTAACAGAGGAAGATATCAAGGCCCCCAGTCTTAGGGACACACCCCGGGATTCTTGGCTGAATGATAAGGAAGGCGTCTTCTGGTTCTAAACTTCTCGTGGTCCGAGGGTGTTAAAATGGTATGAGAACCCAGACCTTCTTCTTCAAAGTCTTGTCCTCAGAAATGTAATAGATCACTCCTGTCTCTTTAATTAAAAATATTATTCTCTGTTTTCCCCTTATTTTTTGACGGGGAAACGTAAGAAGAAAGTAAAAGGGGCTGTTTATCAGCAGTAACTTGGATCAAATGGACCTTCCTGATATATTGCCTGGGTTCAGAGAGGAGCTTTGGCCAAGGATGCTCCCATCTCCCATTTCTCACACCCACAGAAGCTGGTGGCAGGGCCTTGGGAAGGCACACAATAAAGATGATCACGTCAGAGTTCTAAGAGATTGTAGCATGAGTAATTTTAGCCGGCCACATGGAAGACGCTTGAGTATTGGGAAGGGTTAAGTGAATGTGAGGGATCCAGTTTCCTTGGATTGCCAAGTTTGGAAAGACTTGGGAATCCACATGGCACAGCGCAGAGTGATGGGCTCCATTGAGTCAAAAGAAGGTGGGCGCAAATCTCCTTCCCCCCTTTGAAAGTGCTAGCTGTATGGTCAGGTTGTCTCTGTGGACCCCAGTTTCCTCATGCGTAAGATAGAGGACTTGGCTTGGGTGACCTGTCAAGCCCCTCCAACTGTGATCCTATATATGGCAATTCCGTATATAAGGCAATTCCCTTCAGTTGTATGGGCCCCAGTTTATGCTTCTGTGAAATGAGGGGTGTTGGGTTACATGGTCTCTGAGGCCCCTTCCAGCTCTGAGTCTGTGCTCTCTGATGCTGTACACTGGTAATTTCCTATGTGGATGAAATTATAGGTTTGTGGCCTCTTTTTCCTTCTAATAAGAATTGACATTTTTTCAGTGGTTCATCTTTAGAAAGTGCTCAGCACACAGTAGGCACTTTATGTCTGTTTTCCCATCTGTATCCCGTAGCCCTCCCTTGAGTCAGGGAGCATGGTGGTTGTTGCTGTCCCTATATAAGAAATGAGGGATCTGAGTCTCCCCAGCATCACAGGAGCCTTCTGTACCTTCGTGGCCACTGGAAGCAACAGTCTCACTGCAGAGTCAGTGATGCTCGGCCTTGGCCATTTCATTGTGTCACGGGATGACAGGCTGAGAGGCTGCAGAGAGTTGAGGCCACCAAATCCAGCCTCCCCCTCTGCCATCTTGCAGATAAGAGCACTCAGGCCCAGAAAGACTTGCACAGAGCTGGGATTTGAACCTATGGCCTCTTCACATTCAGTACCCTGACCCAAGAGGCCCCAACTCAGACCTGGGTCTTCCCACCCCCAGGCCAGATTGTGTTTCCCTGGTAGAAATAGTGCTAATAGGACATACAGTGAGTCCTCCTACAAAAAAGCAAAAAAACAAAAGCCCTGTGATGCTGAGCAGTGGAGAATTTTGCCTTGTCTCCACTTATCAGCATTATCAGGCCTGCAGTCCGACAGCTCCAGTTTGCTTATGGGCAGCCTTCGGTTTATTTAGAAAACAAAGTCTGTCTTATCATAATGCTGTTGGAGGGAAGATGGAGCTCAAGAGAGCAGAGACCCAGCTCCCAAAGCGCTGGGGCTTCCTTGCCAGCAGCTGTTTGTGGGAGGGCAGAGCCAGTTCAGTGTTTGGTGACACTGAGCTCCTTGACTCACCCAGCCCTCTCCTGAAGGGCAGCCTTTATGTACAAAACTGACCTGCTTCCTCGAGGAAGAAAAAAACCCCCGAAAAAGTAAAAAAACCACCCAAAAACAAAAAGCCCTAATTTTAGCCAGTGCTGAGTCTTTAGATAAATAGTCCAAACACATAGTGGGGTTCCCTCCTCCTTTGCTCTGCTTCTTAGAAATTCAGCATAAAAGTTTCTGGGCTGAATTGATGCAGCCTGAGAGCACCTTCTGGACAATGGCTTCCAGCCTATAGATTCTAAATATTAACTTGAAAATTGAACCCATCACTCTGTTTCGGTAAACTTTCTCCTGATCAAGTGTGAACGGGTGAGATTGGCATCCCCTTTTTGAGTGGTGAGTAAAAATAGCCTAGTTTGCACCATGGCCCGACTTGCAGTTTTGTACGTGGAATGAGAAGGGTTTTCACTCCCTTGACGTGTACCCTTTCAGTATTGTTCTTTCCATGTGAATTGTGAAAGGTGATGAAGATGAATTGGTACCTGCTGGGCTGGCCCAGGCTCTAGCTGTAAGCCCTGTCCTTGGGGCTGTGACCTTCCCTAGGCCTCTTCCATGAGGGTGTCCAAGGTGGGATGGCCCTTGAAAGAGACCACTTCTCAGGGCCTCAGAGACCAGGTCGCATTTAGAGAAGGCATTGTATCAAAGAAGGATAAGCCAGTGGGCTGTAGGACCTGATATCAAGATGATCTGGGTTCAAATCCTACCTGGTACCTTTCTGGTGCCTTTTAGCTGTAGAATCCTGGGCCAGACATATAATTTCCCAGCCTTTGCTTCTTCATCTGTAAAATGAGAATCATAACAGCACAGAATGATAGAGAATCTCCAGTGGGATAATGTTTTATTGTGACTTGCTCATATACATACGAATGAAGGAATGGAAATTATAGACTTACTGTGTGCCAACTGTGGCGTTAAGTGTTGAGGATACAAATACAGAAGTTAAGGCGGGTCATTATAGATGTGTATAATATATATTTATTATGATAATGACAATTGCCACATATATAATATATGGAGAGGTTAGATAACATACATGATGAATGCTCTCTCTCTATGTATATATACACATCTGAGTGTGTGTGTGTGTGTGGAGCACTTACCATTTTTGAGGGGGGGAAGTCCTTGGGCTCAAGATATAGCAAACTCCCAGCGAGATTAACTCCCCCCACCAGTCTAGGTCAGCATGGATTCTGTGACTTAGAATGAGAGTAGCTTGGAGCATTGAGACAGTTCAGTGACTGGCCCACGGTCCCAGGAGGTGTCAGATATAGGAGCAGAGCCCAGGATTTCCCGACTCTGAGGCCGTCTTGCTGTCCGATAGGCCATCCTGACTCTCTCATCTCATCATTCTTGGTTTCTATTTCTTTTGTCAATGGATCAAGCCATATAAATCCTTACATCAGTTCTAGATCTGAACAGATGACATATGATGCAAGTAACTGAAATAAAATGAGGCTTATTCTGGGAAAGATTTACAGACCAAGGGCCATAATCATAATCTTGCAGACATTTGTTAAGTACCTACCACATGCCAGACTAGAGGCAGAAGGGCAGAGTAGAGAAAGAACCCTCTTCTGACACATGCTAGCAGTGACCCTGGGCGAGTCATTTTACCTCTTAGTGTGACCTGAGCAAGTCTCTAGAACTTTTAGTTAGAAATGAGTTGCTCATCTGCATCAGTGAAGTCAGTTTCCATACTGGGAGTTCCTCATGCTGATGAAGTCACATATCTGGAAGGTTCACTTTTCTCACTCTGATGGAGAAAGAGGAATTGGGAGAGGGAGACAGGGAGAGGTAGGGAAGGAAGGAGAGAGAGGCAGAGAGAGAGAGAGTTAAGTGCCTTCCTGAGGATCACACAAGCAGTGCATTTCACAGGTGAGACTTAGACCCAGGTGATGCTCATTTCCAGCCTGGTAGCATTCTGTTGGATATGTCCTATTCCAGTGACTGGAAAACGTATAACAGGTGTGTAGATAAATGTAATTAATGCAAGGTAGAGTGTGATAGGTACAAAGGAGAGATAAAAATACTTAGCCTTTATGCAGGGTTTTAAGATTTGCAAAGCACTTTACATATGTTAATTTATGTGATCTTCACAACAACCCTGTCAGGTAGATTCTTGTTATCCACATTTTTTCAGATGAGGAAACTGAAGCAGACAGAACTTAAGAATCTCATTCATGGTCACATAGCTAGTAACAGTAATAGCTAATATTTAAATAGAGCTTGATCCTCATAGCAACACTGAGGGGAAGGTGCTATTATTATCTCTATTTTACAAATAGGAAAACTGAGGCAGGCAGCGGTGAAGGAACTTGCCCAGGGTCATACTTCTACTGTCAGAGCCAGCACTTGAATTCAGGGCCTCCTGACTCCCCAAGTCCAGCATTCTCTGTTACATCACCTAGATAAGATACAGAAAGAGTATTTTAGGAAGTTGGGATTGCTGGTGATCCAGTGGTTAGAAATTTGGGTTTGGAGACACAAAACCTGGTCTCAAATCTCAGCTCTGCTGCTTACTCCCTGTACGATGTTGGGGAAGAACACTTTACTTTTCCAGGCCTTGGTTTCCTCCTCTAGAAAATGGGATATTTGGACTTGATGAGTGCTAGAATTCCTTCTTATTTTGTCTATGACAGGGTCTCAGTTTCCTCATCTTTGAAAATAAAGGCATTGGCCTTGATCTTGTATTTGAGGAGGAAGGGGTCACCTTCCACTTAGGGAGCTGCCAATCTGTGGAGAAGATGGCATCTGACCTGAGCTTTGCAGGAAGAGTTGGGAACAAGTGCTGGAGATGAGAGAATGCATTCAAGACACAGGGGGGATGACTTTTTAATATCATAATGATGGCATAGTCAATAATTCAATATTAAGTATACAGCAGAAGGCCTCTGGGGAATATGTTGGGTTCTCTACAGAAGACTCACTGAAAGAATTTCATAGCACGAGACATTAGGGATGGTTTGTATCTTGCCTTGATGGAGGTCTAACAGACCCAGGGGACATTCTGGGACCCCTGGAGTTTGGCAAGGGGACATTCTGGGACCCCTGGAGTTTGGCAGCACCGGTAACAGCAGTTGATAGTTATACAGACTAGCATTTGGAACGGACTTTCCTCATACTCTCTGTGATTGGAGGAGAGTGGACTTTGGTTACCATGACCTCTCCTCCATGGAGTCATGGCCTACATGACATGGGAATCACTGACCCAAAAGAGTTGGGTCAGCTCTAGTGAGCACCCTTTTGTCACTACCAGGAACTGAAGATGGGTCTGGGGTCTTCACATTCAAATGAAGTTAACTATGTAAATTATTTTGCAGCCCCCAAAGCCCTCTATATACATGTGAGATGGTATAATTTTTATGGTGTTCTTCCTAGGGAAAGGGCAAGGGTGTTGCTGAGTTTTGTCTACCTTGGCTCACCTAAAGAGTGGGTGGATGGTCTAGTCCAGTGACCCTCCTGTGTATTACCATTCCAGTCCTAGTATCATAGGGATGGTCTTAAAACCTGGTCCTGCTAAATAGATGTCAGAACCTATTGGCTTTCACGGTCAATACACAGTTCTCTGAAGCAGGGATAACAGTGGAAATAGCCCAAGAGAGACCTAGGCTTGTTAGCTGTAGCTTCAGGTCTGTAACTGTCTGGTGTAAATGCTACTAACTAACATTCTTTAGTTCCCTAAACATTGTTTTGTTCTTAGAATGTTGTTCTAGAGCAGCTCTCTGCTTGGGAACTCTTAAAAGGCATCCAGGCTGAACAACAACAACAAAAAAAATAGGTGTAACTCTCTTGTAACGGCCTGAGACTTATCACAAAGCCAGGCTGACATCGGGGATGGTGCACCCAAAAAGGTGTTTGGGTTTGATAAGCTGCTCAAGAAGGAGACTTTGTTGGTTTTTCTTTAAGCAGCTGCTTCTGGTCTCTGAGTTTCAGTTCCATTTCAAAAGGGACAGGGGAGGGGAGGAGAGTATGCTTTGCTCAATAGCAAATGACAGAGAGTGTTTATAGAAAATAATTCTTAAGTTCCTAAAGCAGCATTTCCTTTGAAGTAAAGCATATTTTTTATAATGGCCCCCAGCTCCTCCAAGTGTCCTTGGAAAGGTCATTTAACCTCATGGGGCTTAGCTTTCTCCATGTTCCTAGTTTCATGTTGTAACAGATCATATTTGGCCATGAGGATGAAAAAATATTCACAACTCAACATTTTTCAGTAGGAACTCCTCATAATTTACAAAGTAGGGGCCTCTGCACCCCTGTAACTTACAAAAGAAAAGTCCCCTGTAACTAACAAAGGCAGGGTCTCTTGTGATTAGAGCTAAGAGCCCTCTGTAATTTACAAAGCACCGCCCCTTGTAAGTTGCAGAATAAGCCCCCCCCCCCCTTGGAAATTTACAAAGCGTTTTCCTGAGGCAGCTTCAGTGGTGGATTTGAAATCAGACCCTAATTTAGATCCTGCCTCTGCTGCTTACTGTCTGTGTGACCTTGGGCAAGGGTTTGAACCTCCCTTGGCCTCAGTTTTCTCAACTGTAAAACTGGGATAATAATAGCACTTAACCTCCCAAAGCTGTTGTGAAGATCAGATGAGATAATGTACGTGAGCCCTTTTGTAGACTCACCTACAGAGGGAATAAGATCTGTAAGATTCTACCACTTAAGTAGGGCGTAAACAATGCTCTTTGCAGCATTAATAAATGCATATTGATTGATGTGATCCTTCCAAGTTATAAAACATGACAAAAATAGTACATTTGGGGGCACCTGAATTTTTTATCATGATTTATTTTTGCTTTTCTTCATAGGGGCAGTTGGGGTTAAGTGACTTGCCCAAGGTCACACAGCTAGTAAGTGTTAAGTGTCTGAGGCTGGATTTGAAGTCAGATCCTCCTAACTCCAGGGCCAGTGCTCTATTCACTGCACCCCCTAGCCACCCATGGGGCACCTGAGTTTTAAAGAAGAAGCCAAGGAAATGGAAGATGGGTACTTTTAAATGCGTTTCCAGAGGAAAGGAGGATCTGTTGTTTGTACCTTTGCTGGGCTAGGTTTATTCATGGCTGCCTTTGGATTGATCTAAATAAGAACTATTTCTGGGATTATACTTTCGCTTTTTTCATCTGAGTTATATGTTATTCCTGATGACCCCTGGGTTGTATCATCCATGTTCCATCTTTGTTACAGTATTGAATATGGGTCTGTTAAGTAGGGGCTGAGGGAAAGAGTTAATTTTTTAGGATGATTTGTATATGTCTTCTTTGAAATATTGTCCCTAATAGTTCAGCTGTGTGAACTGTCATGATCCCATTTGGGGTTTTCTTGGTAAAGATACTAGAGCGGTTTGCCCTTTCCTTCTCCAGCTCATTTTAACGGATGAAGAAACTGAGGCAAGCAGGGTTAAGTGACTTGCCCAGGGTCACACAGCTAGTAAGTCTCTGAGGCCAGATTTGAACTCAGGAAGATGAGTCTTCCTGACTCCAGGCCTGGGGCTCTATCCACGGCAACCATAAATGCGCCCCCTAGCTACCCCAATTGAGAGGTGTTAAAAATAAGGCAGTACTCTGGGATAGAAAGACTTCTAGCTTGAGAGTCCCCGGACCTGGATTCTAGCGCTAACTAGACCATGTACTGCCTGTGTGACCTTGAGCAGGCTTACACTCTCTTTCTGACACTCGTTTTCTTCCTGTATTAAGTGAGGGAGTCAGACCAGATGACCTCTGAAGTTCTTCCCAGCACTAAATCTATGATCCTATGAATTTCCACCTCCCTCTGGCTACAGTGTTTACAATGCTGTGTCTGTGTGACTATGGATGAATTTGGGCATGGGGGATGGGGAGGGACAGCCCTGGAGTTAGGGTCATAGCCTCTATTCTGAGCTCTGATGCCTCTAGGGATTAGAAGCACCATGGAAGCAGGCCCTTGGCCTGTACCAAAAATACTTCAACCCCATAGGGTCACTAAGCAGTGACACAAAGGCCTAGCTTTCAGGGGGCTTTCCATAGAGTTTGTCATTCCCTGCAAAGGGGGTGGAATTTCTGCGATGAAACTAAAGTTGGAATGAATAGGAGAGATGGAGCCATCAAGTTCCGAGGACTCCGAGCTCCAGTAGGGGTGGGGATAGGCAGGGGAGGGGAGGGGGAGAAGTAATTTATGGATCTCTGTAGAAATTATAGTTGATTTTTTTCCCCTATGAACTCACGGTTCCCTTGTCACGTGACTGGAATTCAATTATCAGCACCATAAATATTCTTGTGAATGGGAGCAGTGTGTTTGGAAATGAATTTCTTCTTCCCAAAGAGGAAGGAACCTTTAGAAGTTATTAGGAATAATGCTGGAACAGCCATGATTCTGAAGGCAAATGGGAACCAAGTCCTGGAATGTTTCCCTAGAGGAGGGGGTTTAGATGAGTCAGACATGCACTGCTGACGGATGGTGTGAAGGTGGATGTATTTTTTAAATACATTTTTTAAAGCTGGCTGTATTTAGAAGTTTATTTATAATTGGTTTTTAGGATCAAGCAAGGCTGTTGATGCATAACTGAAATGATCGTTTGCTTCCATTAGCGGCCTTGAAATATTTAGTAAGGGGTTGACTTTAGCATATGAGCTGTCCCAGCCATTGTGAAGAATGGAGGTGCATGTTTGGGAAATCTTGTAGTGAAAACCAAGCAGCGTGACCCCTCTTTGTGTCTCACCCCCGGTCTGGAGCAGAAGTGGTCAGTGTTTTATGTCTGGGGGTTTCCCTGACTTTGAAATAGCCATTTACTTAACCCACTCCAGACAAATAGCAATTTATGTAGTTGGGGAACTGAGTTCACATGACCACCAGTAGTCTTTCATGGGGTGGACTGACCAGTAAAAAGATCTTTGGGGCTTGGATGCATTTTCCTTGGTTACCTGTAACACAGAAAACCGTAGCATGGAGAAAGCCATTCAGTCCCCTGTGACTAATAGCTGGCTGGCAGTCCTTGAGGATTGAATGGGCTTTCTTGGTAGAACTAGACCTCTGTGCCGCTGAACGCTAAAGTCACATGTGTTAGATGTGAGTATAACCAAGAGATCGTCCTAATGGAAAAGGCACCACACTTGCGTTTGAGACCTGGCTCCACTGCTTACTACCTGGCTGATGGAGGCACAGGCTTCTCCCCCTCTCTGAGCTTCACTTTTGTCATCTGTATAATGAGAGAGCTTGGGGCTGGATGTCATCTAGGGGACATCAGCCAGGCCCACTGCTGCTGCCATGCTTCAGGGTGGATGTCCCAGGGTGGGAGCCAGGCTGGCATGTTGGCACTTTCTGGCCAGGCACTTCTCAGGCAGCCTGCTCCGGAGGCCTTCCCACCAGAGCCTGCTTCAGGGCCCTCAGAAGTAGTTCCACCTACCCTTCAGCATATGTAGCTAGTTGCTAAAATCTTCAAAAGCCCTGGCATTTGCAGACCATTCATTGCCATTGTTGACTTTGAAACTAAGCTCTTCTGTGTGGATGTTTATTACCATTTCAATAGCGACATAAGGCCTGGCATTATTCAGCATTGTAAGAGACACCACTGTATGGCCAGCAGTCTGGACAGTTCCCATTGAATGTCCTTCTCTGCCCTTAAAACTATTCACATAGAAAGCAGAGTGCGGGAATGGCGGGATTTGGGTGTTTTCAAGGTCTGTTTAGAGGCTCAGTCAATCAGCCAACAAGTATTTCTTGAGAGCCTACTCTGTGCCAACCTCTCTAGGACTTAGTTTCCTCATCTGTGAAATGAAGACCTTGAACTAAATAGCCTCCAAAGACCCTTCCAGCTCTGTAGGTCTGTCATTCCATGATCCAGACACCAAAGACACAAAGAGAAAGAATGAAACCATACTTACTCTCAAGGAACTTACATTCGAAAGGGGAGCTGACAGGAACATAAACACTTACATACAGTTGTTGTTGAGTAGTTTCAGTCATGTCCAACCTTTCATGTCCCCATTTGGGGTTTTCTCAGCAAAAATACTGGAGTGATTTGTCATTTCCTTCTCCAGTTCATTTTATAGATGATGAAACTGAGGCAAACAGGGTTAAGTGACTTGTCCAGGGTCACACAGATTTGAACTCATGAAGGTGAGTTCTTAACTCCAAGTCTGGATTTTATATATATAGAAATATATATACAGAATAGAAAGATAGTATCATAGATTTAGGATTAGAAGGGTTCTTAGAGGTCACAGATAAATATGACAGGTAACAGGGGAGGGTATGGCATTAGCAATTGGAGTCTGGAAAGGTGTCACATAGAAAATGGTGCTTGAGCTTCATTCCCTTGAAGGGAATGAAGTTTGGCTAAAAGGAGTTTATCCAAGAAAGGGAAGAGAGATGTAGGATTATAGTTAGTGAGAATGGTTGGATTAAGTGAGGACTTTTTTTTTTTTTTATTAAAGATGGAGGAGACATTGGAGTTTTTGTAGACAGCTGGGAAGGGGCTGGCAGGTAAGGGAATATTAAAGATGAGAGAAAGCAGGCTGGTAGTGGGGGCAGTCTGTTGAAGAAATAAAGGAAGGATGGAACCAAAGGTGCTTGTAGAGGGCCTCCCCTTGGCAAGGAGAAACGCCACCTTTTCATTATGAGCTAGAGTGAAGGAGGTGATAGTAGGCGAAGATTTCTTAGTCGTAATAGTTGAGAAGGGGAGAAAATGGAGCTCAAAGAAGGACCTCAAGATATATATTTTTTAATTTGGTGAACTATAAAAATCCTCAGCTGAGAGGCTGGGGCAGGGGAAGCCCTCTGGCAGGTGCTTAGCACAGAGTAGGAACTTAATAAATGTTGATTCACTGTCTACAGAAAGAGCTTCAAATGCTTTCTATACCACTTAGTACTCATGTGACTTTGGGGACATCATTCAACTTCTCTGAGACTCAGTCTCTTCATCTGTAAGATGGGGATGGTGGTGAATTAGCCGACCTCGAGGGCCCCTTCCAGCTCTAAATTTAGGATCCCAAGTATATTTCTTAGCACATCCCTTAGTGATGAGGAAGCATTCAGCTTGTTGCTTAACTGGTTGCCAGTTTCCTTCCCTACAAGTGGATCATTCCATTGACGATCAGCTCCTCTTGCTGTCGCCATGTTGCTGTCTCCTACTTGGGAACCGTAGCTCTCCTTCTCTCTCCTAGCTGTCATGTTGGAAATGAAGTGGTTTCTCTTGGTGGTGCAAAGCTTCCTGAGGGATCCTCCAGGTGGTCTTTAATGCTGGAAAGACTCTTGATTTCCACTGATCTTGTTGGCTTGAGTTCAGTCCCCCCACTGACTCCCAAAAGATATTTCATGCAAGAGAAATAGGTGCTAAAAGCAGAAGAGTTTGGGCTCGAATGTCTGAGGAGACTACACTTATTCTTATTCTGTTAATCTCTTTATTCTCCTTTTTCACTGATTTTAATTTTTAAATTTCTAAGTCATCTGTAATGTTAATTCCCTGTGGACAAGGCCTGTTTCATTAGTTCATCTTTATGTATGTCACCTAGCAGTGTACCTTACAGAGTAGACATTATATAAATGTATATTCATTTCATTTGAATTTTAGAAACCGTTTCATAGGTTTATAGATGGGCTTTATCGGGTGTACAATGTGTCAGAGAAGTTGGATGATGCATGCTGGGAAAAGGGAATTGTTTCCCTTTGAAATCACTGGTGGAAAATTCCCATTGATCTGGAGTCCCCCCAGACTTGGAAAGCTTAAAGACTTCCTCAATATCTCAAGGATCTGATTTTGTCATTGTGCTGTCTTCCTTTGCTAATTCCATCCCCCCACTACCACCTCCACTCCCACCCCATGCCTTAGCTGATGTTCTTTGTAAGCTGTGCTGGTTGTGATGAAAGTCTAGTTAAGTTGGTCCTCAGAAGACAGATTACTCCACCTCCTGCCCAAGGTCTCCCATTGGGCCCATAGCCTTTGAGCTTGATTCAGCAAATATTGATTATGTGTGTACTGTGTGCTGGGCTTCAGAGGCAACATGTTATAGTGGAAAGAGGGCCAGACAGAATCAAGAAGACCCAGGTTTGAATTCTGCCCTGGCAATATGGTGTGACTATACAAACCCCTTTCTCTCTCTTTCTCCATAAGCTGCAACCTGAGAATATAATTCTTGCTTCCGTCAACAGAGGAAATTTTCACATCCGAATTTCCATAAATTGTTGGAGAAGTCAGGGCCAAAACCAAAAATGTTCAGGGTAGATGTTGGTGATACAAAGACAAAAGTGGCATAGTTATTGCCTTCAAGAAGATAAGACTCAAATGGCTTTCCAGTTGGGCAGGACTTAGTACTCTAAAAATCTGAAAACCTAGGTCAGTGGAGTAGGCTTCTCCAACCGGCTTTTATTTAGTTAGTTTTTTGTTTTAGTATGGTACCCTCTACTTTCAGAGAAAGATTTCTTCCTAAAAAGAACTCTCAGAGTTTGTCCCAGAGCCAGGATGGTGTCTCCCTAGTCTCCTATACTTGTCATATCCTCAGTATTGAGATATACTCTTCATTTTGGTGTGGATACCTGGCAGAATTCTTCAGTGCCTTCTGAATCATCAAAGGAAAGAAAATGGGTGCTCTTCTGAGTCTGACTTTGGAGATCCTGTGAAATCAAGTTTAGTGGGAGTTCTTTTCATTTTGGGGGGTTTTGTGGCCTGTTTGATGCTGTCCCTCTTTGGGCCTTGGCGTTCCTTGTGTGATACTGATGAACCTCTCAATTAAATGGAGCATTGCATTTACTAGAACAATTCACTCCTGAACCTGTCTGAGTAAGTGGGAATTTACTAAATTAGCATCTCTATAATTGACCCTGGGAGGCCTTGACATTCAAAAAGATTCTTCTTGTCTCTTGCCCTCTACGCTAGCTACTCTTGCAAAGCCAACCTGGAAAGTTAATATTCTTAATGAAGACATAAGAGACATTTTTCTTGGGCACTAAATCAACGCTTTAAGGGCATCACGTCTCTGCTAGCCCGTGAATGGGTATCTTGGAACTTGACAAGAGTTCATTAATCTCATGCAGATGCCCATCTACTCCACCTGGCTACTTATCCTGACTCGAGGGAGATAGGTCCAACTCCGAAGGTGGGGCTTGTGCTTTGGAAGCTGCCAAAGTCACCTGAAGTACGAAGAACATTGCCTTATAGGTAGCTGATGCCAAGACACCGTCACGACCCATGGGGTTGCTGGGCATCAACTTTGCTCCTTTGCATTTCTGATTGTTCTTGGGTAATTATGGTGGCAGCATGACCTGGTGGATGCAGTACTGGGTTTGGAATTGGCATGACCTCTGATGCTTATTAGCTCTGTGACCCTGGGAAAATCACCCAGCCTCTGAGTGCTTTAGGCAGCCGTGAGTTGTCCATCTGTGAGAACAGAGGAAGTTCTTCCCTCTGATAGAATCATATGGTACATTTAGAGGCTCAAAGGGGCATTTTAATCTAAACCTCTTGTTTTCAAGTGTAAAAAGTGAGATGTTATCAGTTGCCCTTTGTCACAGCCAGTTAGTATATAAGGTGGGATTTGAACTCAGGTCTTGACTTTAAGCTTCTCCTGAATGAATCTGCCACCTATAACTAACTTAACACAGCAGTGGAGCAAAACAACCCCTCTGTAACTAATTCTGAAAGTTGTAGAAATGTCCTGGCATCAGCTGTGACGGAGCATCCATTCCCAGGAATTTGAACTCCGGTTCTCTGCCTTCCAGCAGAGCATCCTTGGCAGTGCTCCCTCCGCCTTCTTCTCTTAGATCTTTTGTGTATTTGTGTGGCCACTGGCCGGTTTCAACCAACGTTACCTGTACTTTTTAGTCCCCTGCCAGCCATGAGTCATGGAGTGTTTTCTTTGTTAGAGGTCCCCAGATTCCCACAGTGGGAATCAGGTTTGGGAAACAACACTTTAATATGGTATTTTGCCATTTGCAAGGGTCTTCGATGGTCTGATGCGAGAGTCAGTACAGGTGGGATGTTCCCATTTCACAGATGACCCAGTAATAAAATAATAATATTTCCATAGGGCCTTAAAGTTTGCAGAGAATACAGAGATCATTACCTCTTATTCTCACAGTCCTGGGAGGAAATGCTATTCACTTTATTTTACAGATGAGGAAGCTAAGTCCAAGAGAGCTCAGTGACATATCCAAGGTCTGAGCTGGGTTTGAACTGAGGTCTTCCCAAATCCAAAATCAGCACACTCTTCATTGTGACTTGGAATAGAATAGCAACTTGTCCCAGGACCATTTCTATCTGAATTGCATGGAATATAAGAAGAATGATAATAATAATTACTGTCATTTATATAGTATTTTAAGGTTCTCAAAGCTAGTTGTTCCATAGCTCTTTGAGGTTGATGCTACAGGCATCATTATTCCCATTTCACAGATGAGGAAATAGACCGAGAGAGATGAAGCAATGTTTTTCTGTACCAGAGAGACAAGGAGAATGCTGAGTTGAGGCTGTATCTGATCCTAGAATGAACTCCTGTGAAGATGAGCAGGAGTCTCAAGGAACCTTAGAGGGAGATTTAGAGTTCCGAGACAACATTCTTCAGAGTTTATCCGTCAGGGTCTATACAGATGCTGAGATGAGAAAATGAGCCAGGGCCCACAGCTGAACTTGTGCAGAGCTCTGATGAGATTGCCTTTGGGAGGTCGTGAAGCTTCGGTGACCCTGGGTTTCTTCCTGAAACAAAGGCCTGGCCTTTTCGTCCCAGTGCTGTTGTCCCACTGTGAGTCACAGAACATTGTAGTCTTTGAAGAATCGAGTGCTCACCTATGTTTGGAACATGCTGTCTTAGAAATTCTGCAGTTTCCCTGAAACCCGGGCGCCTACTAGGAGCAAAATGCAAATTTGCATTTTAAGCCAATTCTAATGATGTAAAAGATGAATCCTGACTGGAAACCGGTGGCTTGGGTAGCCCCAACTTCCATGTGTAAGGAAGGTGAGGCAGCACCTACTTATCATGTGCAGGGTAGGATTGGACTGGGAAATCTGTCAGTCATTTGGCCACCCGGTGGTTTACTAAGTGTTCATTATGTGCCAGGCACTGTGACAAGTACCAGGGATTCAGAGAATGGTAGAAACATGGTTGTACCTCAAGATGCTTAGAGTCTAATGGTGGAGACTGTAAATAAATAACTATCCACAAAATATCCATAGAGATGGTTACGTGGGAAGGTGCTGGGGATGAAATCCTGAATTCACTGGATCCTGTCTTCAGTCTGGACCAGGGGTGGACTATTCACCATTCTTCTAGAGCAGCAGTTCTCAACCTGTGGGTTATGTTCAATTTGTAACAATGAAAATACATCCTGCATATCAGATAGATTCATAACAGTAGCAAAATTACAGTTATGAAGTAGCAATGAAAATAATGTTATGGTTGGGGGTCACCACAACATGAGGAACTGTATTAAAGGGTCGTGACATTAGGAAGGTTGAGAACCACTGTTCTAGGAGCTTCAGGTCTCACATACAAACATTACATTCCTCCCAGTGTCTAACGTTTATTCCACACATAATAGATGCTCATGTGTTTATTGAATGAATAAATGAAAGAGCTGGGATTGGGGGAGAGATGGCTGAAACACTTAATGAATGAGGCTTAATAAATGGTTGTTAGAATAAATGAAATTGAATTAGATTGAATTATCTAATTTCCCCGAAGTACATTCATAGGGTCATGAAAGGGACCTTGGATCTCAGAAGCCATCTGGTGTAACCTCTTCTCTTTGCTGAGGACAGAACTGAAACCCAGAAAAGTGAAAGGTCACATAGATACAGATCAAAATCAGGATTTGAACCCAGATCTTTTTACTCCAAATTAAGTATACTTTTCCTTTGTAGCCCATTGTTTCCTGACCAGGAATTCCCCAAACAGATGAAATCATAAATCTGTACAGACACGAAACATTGCGTAGCACTTTGCTTCGTTCTGAGGGAAAGACAAGAACGTAAAAAATGACGCAGTTCCTGCTCCCTCAGGGGGCTTACAGTTTGCTAGGGAGTGATTCGATAAGACCTGATGGTTAAGGACAATGTTAAACTGAGGGCAATGAGGGCAGAAGCCCCCATGGAATCCTAGGGGTCATGTAGGATGACCTGGGATCCCAGGATCATAGATTATAGCCAGAAGGGACCTTGGAAGCCCAGTTCTATTTCTTCATTTTAGAGATGAGGAAACTGAGGCCATGATTTGTCCGTTGACTTGTCCAGGGTCATGCAGTTAGTGTCTGAGGTAGGATTTTAATTGGTGAAGACGATTACCCCTTAGAGAAGCTGTGTTGAGAGTGAACGTTTTGTGCATAACTGGGCAGTTGTCCATTTCTGGAGTCCTCAGGAAGGGTCTTTTAGGTATATTTGGGTGAGGGAGCCACGTTCTGATTCTGCTTTGAATTGTACTACTTTGCTTCTCTCTTTTTTTTTTTTTATCATTTTTTTTATTTACTCATTTACTTTTAATTTACAAGATTCAGTTCCACAATCACTTGAGTTTCAGATTTTCTCCCCTCCCTTCCCCCCCCCCCCCATGGTGGCATGCAATCATGTATAGGATCTTTTGCTTCTCTCTTTGATGGTTCAGAATCGACCTTCTGCCTCAATCATGCCACAGCTTATGTCTGTCACTTAAGAGGGGGCATTAAAAAAGGAAGAAAGCCCCACTTTGAACTCACTCTGTGCCTCTGCAACCCAAGCAGCCCGAGATGCCTTAAGGAGCTTTCAGGGACCATCACTGTGGAGTCTGCTTTTGACAAGGCAGGCGGCTTAAGCAGTGCTGGGAGACCTCAGTATGGATTGAGTGACTCTTCCTCTTTCCTCTGGGTTTCAAAGTAGCAGAGATGGTCCAGCAGGGTTCTGTTCCTTATTGAGTATATTAAATTAAACATATGAAGCTCCTGGAGATGAGGCTGCAGCCTGGGTGAATGGGACTTTCTTACCACAAAGATTGAGCAAGAGCTTTTAACTGTGGCTTTAGCTAGAAAGGGCAGCAATGATGGATGTGTATGCCAGAGGTCTTGGAAATTGCCAAAGAGGGAAAGGCCAGGCTTCATGAAACTCTGCATTTCTTTCTCTTTCCAGAAACCCTTCCAAAGACTTCATGATACATAGGATGGTGTGGGACTTGGCTTATTTCTTGTCTTAAGACAAACCCAGGGATATATTAGGAAGAAGTGATAGGAGTTTCTGACTGATGGTTGGCCGGTATTGGATTTCCTAGGTTGCCCAGCCTGAGATTGAGCTGTTTTGCCCAGCCTTGACTACATGAACCCTAGGGAGGTCGTGGGAGGCAGTGGGAGGTACACTGGTTCGGATCCTAAAATCGGTGTGGGACAGAGGGTGGAGCTTTGGACGTGGAATCAGGAAGATTTGGGGGCAAGTCCCATCTCATATTCTTATATCAACCCTGTGACCCTAAGCAAGTCATTTTAGTCTCTGTCAGCTTTTATTTCCTTCTCTTTAAGAGGAAGAGCCTAGATTGGATACCTCCTCTGGTCTCTTTCAGCTCCTGATTAATGACCCTGTGAACTTACTGCCTGCATAATCTTAGTTAGCTGAGTCTCTGAACTTCTGCACGGTCTTCAGTCTCCTCAGCTGTAAAATGAGATTTGGATTGGCATGTCTCTAAGTGCTAAAGCAATGGTCTGGGATAAGCTTCAATGACCTGGTCAATACTCGGCAGCCATTTATTAAGCAACTGCTCTGCGGCTGCACACTGTGCTAAGGCTCGGTACCAGGGATACAAAACCAAAAAGAAACAGTCCCTGTCCTCAGGGAGCTTATGTTCTAACTGAGAAGTCACCATAAACACATATGGGGATATAGAGTACAGATACAAGGCAACCTTTCAAGGTGAAGGTATTGAGGTGCTTGGGAAGCCAGTAGCAGCTGAGGAGACCTCGTACAGAGGGAGAGACTTCAGCTGAGTCTTGGCAGAAAGCACGGTTTCCAAGAGGCCGAGAGGAGGAGGTGGTCGTCTCCTGCCTTGCAAAATGATAATCATTGACGTTTACATAGAGTTTCAAAACTGGCAAAGTCCTCTCTGTACATCATCTCACTGAATCTCCCTCCAGTATCCTGAGCTTGGGATTTTGACCTTCATGATCTCCGTTGTACAGACCAGAGAATGACTCCTACGATCATAGATTGTGGGGTGGAGAGGGCTTCAGAAGTCATCTGGCCCCCTTCCCTCATTTTACCATTCAGGAAGCAGATTGGGGAGAGAGTGTTAATGACTTGACCAAGGTCACACAGATTGTGTCAGGTGTAGATCTGAGCCCAGGTTGTCCCATTCCAGAGTCAGCGTTCTTCTCTCAAATAATACAGTAGAATCTGTGAAATCACAGATGCCCAGCTTAAACCTGGGCTGCTTTTGGGGGACACCCAGAAAGGTTTATAGTGAGAGCGGAGGAGAGACAGAGTATTGGAAGGAGAAGGAACCGTTGCTAGCCAGGATTGGGCTGGGTTGTCTTGGGAGATAATAATGGTGACAGCGCATCAGCCACAATACTTAGCATTTATTTATTTTAATTTTTATTTCTATTTTTTGCTTTCTGGAGGGGAAAGGTAGGGCAATTGGGGTTAAATGACTTGCCCAAGGTCACAGGGCTAGTTTTATGTTAACTGTCTGAGGCTGGATTTGAACTCAGGTTCCCCTGACTCCAGGGCCAGCGCTCTATTCACTGCGCCACCGAGCCGCCCAATAATGAGCATTTAGAGAATAGTAACTAGCACCGAAGCACTTTACGGTTTGCAGGGCACTTTGCACATGTACAATCCCTCTTGGCAGTGAGTGCTCTTATTAACTCCATTTTTCTGTTGAAAAAACAAAAGCATAGGTTAAGTGACTTGTCTGAAGTGGGATTTGAACTCAGGTCTTCTCAGCCCCAGGTCTGGTGTTCTTCTCTCCATGGTTCCACTTACCCTGGTTTCCCCTCAGAGAAGGTATGGAAGCAGAAGCTGGATGATTTGGGTTTTCAAGATTCTTCCTTGGGCAAGGCTCAGACTAGCCAGCCTCTGACACTCATTCCAGTTCAGTGGTTCTTTAAGTACGCAGTCATCAGTCAGACAACAAACATTTCTTAGCTTGCACCAGGCCCTGTACTAAGCTCTGGAAAAACAAAGCAAGACAGACACACAGTCCCCACTCTCAGGGAGCTCACAGTCTAATGGGATGACAGTAGGAAAAGAAAGATGTGCAGAAAAGCTGTGTGTAGCATAGATCGGTATTGGTCTTGTTAGGTACCCCTTTGGCATTCTGGGGAAGGCTTGGAACCTCGTCTCAAGATAATATTTTAAGGGCATTAAAGAAAACGCACAGGATTGCAGAGGCAGCTAATTATAATGAAATGCATAGTTACTGAAATAGTTACCAAAATATGAAAGGATCCAAGGCAGGGACCCCAGGTTAAGAAGGCCTGGTGTGCGGATGGAAGGTTAATCTCAGCAGGGAGGCAGTAACAGTGGGAGGCTGCTGCAGGAGGTGGAATTTGAGTTAAGTCTTGAAGGGAGCCAGGGAAGACAGGAGGCAGATGTGAGGAGGGTTAGCATTCCAGGCCCAGGGGGTAGCCAGTGCAAAGGCATGGAGGGAGTCGGGAGATTGAGTGTTATATGCAACGAACCACCAAAATGCCAATATCCCTGGATCATAAAGTAAAGGGGTAGAGTTGAGTCTAAGAAGGCTGGCAAGGCAGGGCTTTCAAAGCCAAACAAAGGATTTTTTATTTGATCCTAGAGGTAATGGGGAGCCGTGGAAGTTTCTTGAAAGGGGGGTGATGTAGACCTCTTCAACAGGTAGGGCCTCGGAGACCCACTTGTCCAAAATGTTTTAGAGAACCTTCCTATTCTGATGTGGTTTGAACTTAGTGGTCAGCGAGTCTCCGTCCAGCTTGGAGGCTCTTAATTTTGGCCTCGATGACTTATGGTGTCCCTTGCCATTCTGTGTTTCTCTGAGTCCGTTCTTCTCTTCAAAGATCTCAGCAGCTGGAGAAGCGTTGGGGCCTGGTGGCAGTGAAATGGTTAATCCAGAGGTCTCCCTCACCGGTTCCCCCAGATATGCTCACTCGCTGTACAAAGGATAATTGTTCGCTCTGGCTGTACAGATGCTCATGCAGATGGGATGGTGTACCTGCACGCATCGCCAATGAATTAGACTGCAATCCCCTTTATAAGCATAAATATGTAATTTGTTCAGCTGTTGTAATTAAATATGTATGTGTGAAACTGCCACCATTCAGGTCATTAATGATGCGCCATGCCAAATTAGGGCTTACAGACAGTAATGTACATTGTTGTGCATTGAGGGAATTGCAAATAACACGGCTAAGCCTTCCCCAGGAAAGTGATGGATTCAGTGGCTTTCCAAAGAACACATACATTTCTAGGATCATTATTTCTTTTTATATACCACCCCCCCTTTTTTCTTTTACCCTGTCAAATTCTTCAAGAGAGGAACTGTCACCATCAGTTTAATCTGATTAGGGGGTGAACATTTTACAGCTCCAGTGCTGAAGTCTTTATTACCTAACGAACTCTCTGCTTTTTGGGCCATCCAGAATAAAGAGCCCCAAATGCTTGAATCAGTGATTTTGGGCGGGCCAGTCCTCCCTGCGTTTTTACCTCTGGGTTATTGGCGGTAATGGAGAGGGTGTTGGATTCAGCACTTCTTGGAATGTTGGGTTGTTTTGTGTTGTTTTAAAAATTCATATTATTTCAGCACTCTCTCCCTCCCCCTTTCCCCCCACCTATAAAGAAATCCCAGTGGTAGTAAACCATATTTTTTATTTCTATAAGAATCGAGTAGATAAAAATACAGTTCTCAAAACATAGACATATAAAATAGTTATATTGTCACTGAGTATATTAACTCCCAGGGGGTGATTTGTGATTCTGGGGAATTTCTTTGAAAGAGGAAAAACAGCTTTTGTGGGTCAAAATGTTTTGTTTTCTCTCTCTTTTTTTCCTTTAAGTTAAGACTCCTGGTTTTATAAAGTGAATGCTCTAATTAAGGACGAGTCATATTCTGCTCCATCGGTCTCTTATGTGTGGTGGGGTCTCAAGTTGCTCCTGTCCTTAACAGTTGCCTGTCAAATATGCCCATCTGTTTTTACCCCCACATTCTTCCTCTTGGATTTAAGTTTTGGCTGTGGGAGGCAGGCTATTTTTAATGTATATTTTGTTTTGACGGTTGGTACTGAGATGACTAACTAATCGTGTTGACCTCTGTGTCCAGTGGGGCCGCCTGAGAAGGAAGCCTCTCAGGGTTAATGCTGTCTTGTTCCCAGTTGGGCACAGGCCATTCCTCTGTCATCCCTTTGAATGTGATTCGCTGGGGCCTCTTGTAAGCAGATGCTGAGTCCTAAGCTTCTGAGGCCCAGGAAGTAGATAGATCAGCCCTAGGGACTGGTCCGATTTAGAATGGGCCTGGACAAGGCCAAGGAAGTTGCTAAGATCAACCCTAACTAATGAAAACAACATAAAACAAAATCAGGTCCTGCTGTCGCGTGCTTGGAGTTAATTTGACAGGAGATGAAGAAGGTCCCACAAAATTCTAGTGTCTCAGATGACATAAGTAAACCAAAACCCGGTGCGTTTCCCAAGCCAGGTTTCTAACTCATGTAACTTGCAGCTTGAAATGTATTTGCATTAAAGGAATGGATGAAGGTTCAGATGGGCTCATTTCCACCTTATTCAAAACAGGTGAATTTGTAAGAGCAGAATTCATTTTCTCTAAATTATTTTTCCTGTGATAACCAAAAGCTTTTCTTCCGTGAGTATTCTTATGTTCCTTTGATCCCATCTCTTTGGGTGTTCTCTCCAGCAAGGCAGCCTGTGACCTTTCCATGACAGCAACCTGTCAAAAGGCTTATTATTTTAAAGACTTCTTATCTTCAACATTGTTTTTCTTCTACCATTTTTCTGAATGAGTTTTTTCTTCCCTTTTCAACTAAGTTTTTTGTTTGTTTCATGAAGTCTGTATATCCATTTGGAGAATGTTTTTAAATGAATAAAATAAAATATATAGAACTATAGAGAAAACCATTCAGAATCGCAAAACAGTAGGGTCACAGGCCCAAAATTGAGAACTCCTGAAATGGGAGAGGGTCTGAACCTGTGATTTCAGGAGAGGACCTTAGGTAAGTACCCAGCATATAAAAGGCCCAAACTCCCTCACCTGTGCAGATCAGCTCCTCCAGTCTGAGACTTAAAAGTCTTAGAAAGTTGCCTAGAGCAGTGAGAGTTTGAATTACTTGTCCAGAGTCACATAGACCTTCAGAATCGGAACTTGAACTCGGGCCTTCCTGACTTTGAGGCCAGCGCTCTGTGCTACAGCCCCACCAAGCTTCCTCTCTATTCAGCAAAGCTAAAGACATAACTGGGAAAAAAGCCCAGTTCAGGGCATTGTAGCATTAATTAGAAGTTCATTTCTAATGTTCCTGTATTCGATGACTCTTAGGGACTTGGAAAGTTACTGTAGATGACAAGGTTTTAGAAAGGTCGGTAGGAATAATCTTTGTGGCCAAATTCTAATAACTTTGAGAATTTCTGTTGGCTTGCTTCTGACAGGTCCATGTTGAGTATCAAATGTGGACCCACAGGTTTGCTGCGTGAGATTCCTCCCAGTTTCTTTCCCGTTCCAATTTCTTCACCCAATCCCAGTCGACCATCTGCTGACACGAATGTTGTAGCAAGTCCAGTTGTTCCTGGGCAACACCAGGAAAATGGCGAGACCTGGCAGCCATTTTGGACTTTTCATCCATTCCAGTAGTCTGCAAGAACCCTTGGCTGGCCCTTTCCAGGTGTTATTGTGGTGGTGGTGGTGGTTGTGGTCAGGGGTAGTTTTCCTATTAAACAGTTTCGAGGATGATCAACTTTTCTCTTTGGAGACCTCCAATTCCCAAATGGAATACCTTCTGTAGAACCTAGTGATGACCTCTTCTTGGAGAATAAATCCAAGAGGAGTCTTGGAAAGGAGTGTATAGGGGAGATGGTAGTGGTGCTAGAAGATCAGGGACCTCCTTTGGGTCAGGGGCCCACCCCCCAGCTGTAGGCCCTAGAGGAAGATGTAGTAGCCAGTGTACAGTGTGGTGTGACTCCTTCGGGTCCCTAGTCTAGAGAAGGTCTAGCACATGTGGAGGCATCAGCATGTTGTACCGGTTATGTATTAACTCTGGCAAAGCTGTGCATTAAATAAATTAACCATTAATAAAAGGGTAGGAGCACCCCAGTGGCGAGGGGCCAGGTACTTTATGATCAACGCCGGCAGAACTGGGCCTATCAGACGAGATTGTTCACCGGCAGTCGTATCTTTGGCCAAGACTGCAGTAAACACTTTCCCTTAGATGTTCGATTTCTGTTGTGTCTGGCAGCCACACAGGGCCGCTTGAGCTTTAGCCAGAGGCAAATATTTATATATCAAAGTGTGCAGTGTTCAACTGGTCAGGCCTGGGAGAGGGAGCAAGAGACCTCTCTGCTTTTTCTCCAGAGAGGATGTCTTTTTTTTCCTTTTAAAGAAACTCACAAGTTTGTGACATGGAGAAGTGGGGCCCTAGTTGGAGTCATTATAGTTTGGGGTGGGTGGGTGGGTGGGTGGGTGGGGGTCTGCGTGTGCTGGGCAGTCTACCTTTGCAGCCAGTGCAAACATGAACCCTCCAGCGAGATGTGCTTTCTTGACGGAGAATATCCTGATGTTTCTGATCTGTTCCCTCCCCCCAATTCATCTTGGAAAGTTTACAGTTAATATTTTCCCTGGAACGTTGTCAAGCTTTTGACAGAGCCTAAGTGTATGCTGAGCTGTGAAATTGAGCCGGAGAAGCAAGTTGTAAGAAATGTGTTTCTACTCAAATCTGCAAGGTTTATGAAAAAGAGAGAGAGAGAAAGAGAGGAGAGAGAGAGAGAGAGGAAGAGAGAGAGAAAGCAACAGCTTAGGGGCGGGAGGGCAGAAATGGAGCATGGGTCTCAGCTTGCTTGTATTTTGGTTCGGAGCAGGTCCGCCATTTTAAGAATTCAGCAAAGGGCGAAGCTGTTCAGCTCCTTACATGGCGGCTGTACTTACTGCGATGCTGGCCAATGGCACGAGCAGTGCCAAGCCACGTGATGTGCCACGAGTACACTCACAGCCATTTCCTTGTCTCTGACAAACTTTGTTACCTCTCCAGCTTACTTTACCTTGTTTCCAATGCCAAATGTTCCTTGCCGAATGTTGTCTCCCAGACTGGCACTTGTCCATAAAGTTATTTTGGTAGGTAGGCCGTCTCTGAGCACTTGAGCTGGGTGCATTCTTTATGTAAAATGGATTTCCCTTCTTGGCCCTAGGCCAAGGGTACAGAACACTCACTGGGCGAGAAGAGAGCTTCTCTACTGAAAAGCTGGTGGCCTGACATACTCTCATTTTTTGGCTCCTGACCAAACAAGCGAGCTGGATGCCAGAATCCAGCAAAATGACACATTATTGTGTAATGGGAACAGGGCTCAAAGTGAGCAGGAACTCCAAGGAACTTCCTCCTGGCCCTTGTGGAGGCCACTGTCATTTCTTGGGGCTTTGCCTCTGGAATGTGGAGGAAGGAGAGGAAAGGCAGGCTGGGAGAGAGGGAAGGGGCCAGGTGGACTTGACCCAGATGCGCGTGGAGAGAGAAGGGGAAGAAAGGAAACAGAGAAGGTTAAAGTTACTCTGATGAACTTTCCCTGGACAGGCTCCATGAGTCTCAGACTTGACTGGATTCCCATGGTTTTTTAACCCTGTAGGCACCATCTCCCAGAACAGTCTTAGGACTGGGGGATTTAAACATAATACTGCCTCAGTTTTGCACTTTGAGAAATTTTTTCCTTCTCCAGAGATTCTGAAAAGATGAAGCCCTGAGGTTAGTCAGTCAGCAACCATTTATTAAGCACTTGAGAGTACCAGGCACTGTGCTGATAAACACTGGGGAGACAAATGAAGGTAAAAAAAGCCATGGTCCCTACCCTCAGGGAGCTTCAGTTCTAATGGAGGGGCTCCCATGCTAAAGTGTGGGAAAAAAAGCTCCTGTGATAGTTAATTAGGGAGAATAGAAAATTCAGTCATAAGTGATCAGCTTTCACTACCTCATTTATCCAACAAGCATTTATTAAGTGACTATTGGGAACTAGGCAATTCAGTTCAATAAACATTTATTAAATGCCAGTGTTAATTGAGAAAAATACAGAAACAATTTTGGAATAATCCCTGCCCTCCAGGAGCTTACATTCCATCAGGGAAGACAACACTCCTGCAGATTTGTAGGTGCAAAATGTGTGCAAGACAAGTAAGAGAATGAGACGCAGAGACCTTTAAGGTAGTTTCCAAGTTCAAATCTCACATCTTATGGTCCAAATTTAATTTTTTTGGGGGGGTGGAGAGGGTGGTTGATCCCTAGTGACAGGAGGGATCAGGAAAAGGCTTAAAATAGGAGGTAACAGGTGGTGAGAGCTTTGAAGGAAGCTCAGGATTCCAAGAAGCTGGACTCGCATCTCTCTGCCCATCCTTGGCTTCCTTCAAGGTGCACCCCAGCTGCTGCCTCCTCCAGGGAAGCCTTTTTGCATTGCCTCCTAACTGGGGATTTTTCTCTCCCTCAGATTCTCTTGGAGCTGCTTGTATATGTCTACTACTTCCCCCAGAATGGATTGTAAGCTTTTAGAGGCCAAGGGCTGGTTTTCCTTTTCCTGGCTTTGTATCTCTCCTGCCAAGCCTAGTCCTTGGCACAGGTGGCCATGGATGAACCCTGGCCCTTCTTCTCCTGTGTTTCTGCCTGGTTGGATGTTACTCTTTCTTCCAGATCTAGTTCAGAAGCCACCTCTAGAAACCTTGCTTCCTGCATCTCCTCAACCGAAGGTGATTTCTGTCCCCCTCTCCACCTCTTGAGCCGCAGATGTCCCATGAGCTTTGCCACGTATTTTTGCCACCTCTCCTAGATGATAAATCAGCTCCTTGAGGGCAGACAGAGCCTTTGTCTGGTGGCAGAATATTACACAACATGTACACATCGAGGACTCTGCTCATGATTTGCTTAATGGAATTGAATACCCAGCTTTCTTTAATCTTAGTGCCTTCCCTAGGACACTACCCCAAGCCGATCCCTTCTGGATCATGTTTGTTCACAGGGGCTTGCATTTTGTCCCCTCTGTTGGGTTGTGAGAGAGCACCTTGAGAACAACGCCTGCCATTTTCCTTCCTTTGTAGCCCCAGCCCTGAGAATTCTCCACACATAGTAGGAACTTAATAAATGCTTGTTACAAACTTGATATGACTTGGCTTTTTAAAGACTTTACCTTCTTTTCTTGGGTTCACAGAGAAACCTGTTATTAATTCTTTTTGTTCATCTAGAGGGGACATGATCTTTCTCCCTCTTTTTTTTCTATGGACTGTGGTGAAAAACGTTTTTGAGGTGGTTGTAATGAATCCAGTTGGTTTTTTTTTTAACCTTTTCTCTTGGTGGCCCTGAGAACTCTGTGGTCTCCTTTCTCTCCCTTGCAGTTCTTGGGAGTTGGACATTAGCAAGAATAGACTTTCAACCTTCTTTTATAGAATATGAAACTTTTTTGGGTCATAGACATCTTTGGCCATCTGGGCAAGCCTATAGACCCCTTCTTAGAGTAAATTTTTTGAGTGCAAAAAATAAAATATATATGATTACGAAGGAAACCAGTGATTTTGAAGTAGTTATCAATATATAAAAAAATTGTGATGCAATTCACTGAAAGTTTGAAATTTATTCATAGACCCTCTGGGGGTCCATTGATTCTAGGTTAAGAACCCATGTTCTACTTAGTAAGCTCTCCTCACTCTGGATAGAAAAACAAAAAAAACCCTAAAATTAAATGGGGAAAAAAAAACCAGTTGCTTCTCTTCACTAGAAGAAAACAGGTGAAATCTTCTCCCCCAAGAGTTTGAGCATTGTTTGAACTGGGGTAGACCTCAAGCCCACTTGTCTCTGAATTGAAGTCTTTTGGAATTACTTTAGATTTTGGAGGAGATAGAACACAACTTCCAAAAGCCCCTAGAATTACAACTAATAAATAGCCCCACTGTCCATTGTACCTCAGACAGCAAAGCAGGGTATATACTGGACAGTGAGCAAAAGACATAGGCGTTGTTTTTTTTCTTGGACACAATATCTCCCTAAATTAATAATCCATTGGTCTTGGGTCTTTGTGGAGACTAGGCCCAAAATGTCATTATCGATACCCCAAATTTCAGAGCCGTAGATGAATTTTGTAGCTTGACCTTACAGGGTATTTATGGGGGCAGAAAGATTATCACATAGTTAGTGGAAGGAATGCTAGGGTAGGAGTCAGGAGAACTGGTTGGGGTCTAGCCCCAGCTTCACCTTGTAACAGTTATGCAATCAGGGAGAAAAAAGTCAGCTAGGTCTCAGAGCTTAATAGTCAGTGGTTGGGTATCTATTAATCAACAGTCCCTCAACAAGTATTTGTTATTATTAGAAAGTTAGATGATCATAGGGAGTAGACAACAGCTAAAGTAAAGTGTCTCCTATCTACCTTTTTGTGTTTTTAAAAATTAACTTAGCATAGAGCCTGGCCCAGAACAGGCACTTAAGAAATGCTTATTGAGCTAAATTGAATTATTTCCTAGACCTTTCTTTAAGAAAGAGAAGTGTGTGTATGTGTGTGTGTGTGTGTGTGTGTATACATACACTTTATATATGTATATGTTGTGTATATGTATACACACACACACACAGAGGTGTTTTTTTTTTTCCTGGCCTTCTTCACTGATCCACATGCAGTCTTGTCAATAGAAGGGCAGTCATTTTTGTCAGCTGGATATAAGTCTGATTCTTGGTGATCATCATTATTATTACTAGATCTCTCTTGACTTTGTTCACTGTCATTGAAAGATTTTCATCCCTGGTGCCTTTTTTAGAATTTGGAATTGAAATATGGGCAGAAAGCAGGGCCAGAGAGAATGAAATGAACAATACAATTAAAATAGAGACTATTTTTCTGTGCACCAACATTAAAGAGTCTAGCAACCACAGCCTGGACTTTCCATGAAAAGCAAACAAAATAAAAACGTTGTTTCTCTTTCCCCTTCTCCAAGCCCCCCCACCCCCCCCCCCACCCCGTTTCGGGCTTTATATCTTTCTTGGGACTGAAGGCAAAAATCTCCTGGCAGTTTTTTAATTGAGGTTTGTAGTTTTGACGGTCAACTACTATAAAAAGCCAAGTTTCATGCCAGAATTTTTCCAAGGCCAGACATGGGTTTTGACACCGCAATAAATTAAAGATAAAAAAATAAAATATGGCAGGACAAATGGGGCAAGGTGTTTTTTTTTTTTTTTTGAACAAGCGAGTCCTACTTATAAAATTCCTTCATGTTTCCTGACCATTTTCAGCTCATTGTTGCAATGCTTGAGCTGCATTAAGCTGTTACTTGGTAACTCCGGAAAGAATGTGAGACCAGGACCATTAGGAGATTGAGAATTTCATCCCCAAGCTTTATTGAAAAATGACAACAGTCTAATGGCCATCGTTTTTAATTTCAAGAAACATTACTAAGAGAATAGCCTAATGATAAGACCAGCAAAATGTGGAAACAAAGAGAAGTCTTTAAAATTTCCAGTTGCTGTGATACAGGCAGGATGCTCTGTGACCTAGGAGGGTTGTGGCTAATTAGGATTTGGAGGCTTGAGAATCTGCATCTCTTAGACGCATCCAGTCTATCTCTTGCCTGGTTTGCCGGCCTCTTCTTCCTCAGTAGCATTTCATTTGGTCCCAAGGAATGTGGACCTCAGGTGCCATTCCCATAAAACGGAGGCGCTGGACACGATGACTGGAGAGGTTCTTTCCAACACAGAAGTCACATGTTGGTTGGTTTTCTGCCCCTTAGTTTCTTCATTTGTAAATTGAGGGCAATGGACCCTTCTCGGCTAGTATTCTACCTTCTAACATTCTGTTCTGTGATCCCCCTTCCAGTTATAATATTCTGTGTTCTAGGTTTGAAAGTCCTTTCCAGCATTAGCATTCTGTGTTCTGAAGCCCCTTCTATCTCTAACATTCTGTATTCTAAACTCTCCTCTCGTTTTGCCATTCTGCAATCTATGGTCACTTCTGGTTGTAACATTCTGGATTCTGATTTCCCTTTCAGCTCCAACATACTATGTTCTAAGGCTCCCTTTCACTTTCAATATTATAAATCTTTCAGAGTCTAGTGAAGCTCCAGTGTTCTAAGTTCTGGGGTCATTCTAACCCTAACAGACCGCGTTATAAGGTCCTTCAGAGTGTGATGACTTTCTATGCCCTAAGGATCCTTCAGAGCCCAACATTCTATAGTAGAAGGTCATTTTCAGCTCTAAACCTTGTGATCCTTTGAGTAGCTTCTCCTCCCTATTTTCTGTAAAGATTCAGCTTGCAAATTCACTGTGATGTGTGTTACTGGTTCCCATTAGCCTCAGGTTTGTCAAACCCTACTTTTGAAGAACCGTGCTCAGGATTGGATGATTCAGAGGACTTTGAGTTCCAATCTCACATCAAAATCTCAGCTTCCTTTCCCTGAAACTCAGTCCACTTTCTCTTTCTGGCACAGTTTGTTCTGGGTAGGAGGCAATAATTATCTCTTCAGAGGCTTGTTGTGAGCAGTCATGACCACTGGGAATTTAATGCACAGCAATTGAGATGGTCTTTATATTTGAGACAGTGATGCCAATGATACAAGACACTGGCTAGGGATGCCAGTAAAGGACTTCATGCTTCAGACTGGGGTTCGACTACATGGCCTTCATAGTCTTGTCCAGATCTAAAATTCTACTGTTCTGTTTCATGAAAAGCGATGAATGAGTTTGAAGACTTAAACACACACACACACACACACACACACACACACACACACCAGCTTTCTCTCTTCTCCCCCCACTAAACATTTGCTTAATTGTAGACCCCTGTGTGGAGCTGAGTCTTTAATGAAGTTTTGAAATGTCAAAATTAGGAGGGGCGTGTGTGTGTGTGTGTGTGTGTGTGTGTGTGTGTGTGTGTGTGTGTGTATTTTGACTTTTGATCTCATTTACTGGAAGTGTGGAGATGACGTGTGGGAGGCGGTTCCGGAGGTATTTCTGAGTTTCAGTGGAATTTCCAGCCATCACACGGGGCTGTCTGGGTCAGTTGCTGGCCACAGGGAGGGCTGCTTTGCCCTCATTCCAGGCAGTTTACCTGCTCTGAAGCTGAAATAGGGAACTTTGGAAAATAACTAAAACTCTGAGAATTTCTCTCCTTCACATACCTGAAAGCATCGAAATCCCCTCCATTAAGTATTTTCAGAATTTGTCTAGCGTGCAGTTCAGTGCAGGAGGGACTGTTAGAAATCTCTTCCAGGTAGGAAAGCAGCTTCGGTGATTCCTGCCCAGTGCGTGGATCTGGGCCTGAAATTTTGGTTGGAATTCCAGTTCTGAATACTTAGGTGTTCGCGGACAGTTTCTCTTTGCTGCTCATTCAATTCCAGTGAACTTCAGCTCCATTTAAAAAGCATTGTCTGAATTCTTAGGGCATCCATTCTGAAGTCATATATCATAGCTAAAATTAGACAGAGGCATTCCTGAAAAAAGGGCTTTCTTTTATCCCAATGGGAATTCTTCCTTTGAGTCCTTGAAGACTGAGAATAGATCTTCTTGTGGTCAGAGACTTAATCAGGAAATATGTATTAAGCACCTACTGTGTGCACGTCATTGAACTAGGGCTGGGGATAGAGGAACAAAGACTGGAGCAAACTAGGGATAAGGAGATCGTATTCTAAAAATAAGTGACATAAAAATAAATATTACATAATAATATTTATATTCTGTATAATAATTATAATATAGTGTTATTATAATGATATATAACAATGAATAACATATAAACACATAATGAATGAATGCAAACACACAGCAAGTAGTTAATGCAGAGTAGTTTGGGAGGGAGGGCACTAACTCGGGGGGTGTTGGATCGGGAAAGTCTTCCTGCAGAAGATGGTGGTTGGAAAAAGGGACCCTCTGAGTCAGAGGGAGGGAGGGTGTTCCAGGCACATAGGATAACCAGTATAAAGGCATAGAGGAGGCAGATAGAGGGGCATGGATGAGAAATGGAGTGATGGACAGCTTGCCTGGGGGTCTCACATCTACATTTGGTCTCCTCTCCCTACCCATACCTTCCAAAAAAAAAAAAAATCACCTTTCTCTTCTTTTTGTATATATTCTCTCTCTCTCTCTCTCTCTCTCTCTCTCTCTCTCTCTCTCTCTCTCTCTCTCTTTCTCTCCCTCTCTCTCCCCCTCCCACACACACACACACACACACACACACACACACACACACACATACACACACACACACACACACTTTTAAAGTGAGAAACAGAGAGAAGGTCAGGTTGGATGGTTTGTAAGAGGAGGAATAAAGTCTGCTGAAGCTGGAAAGATAGACTGGGGCAAGGTTGTATAGGGCTTTAAAAAACAAAAAAGATGTATATATTATAATCCTGGAAGGCAGTAGGGAGCCATAGGAGTTTATTGAGAAGGAGAGTCACATGATTAGATCTGCATTTAAGGGAAATTACTTTGTCATATGGGATAGACTGGGGTGGAGAGAAGTTTGAGGCAGGGAGTCTTATTAGGAAGCTGTTGTAATTATTTAGGGCCAAGATTCTCAGCAAACCTAATGGGGCTCTGAACTAATATGGTAGCTCTGTGAATAGAGAGAAGGGCTCACCTTCTGGAGGCAAGGAGGAGGGGACTAATTCTCTTCCATATACACCCTTTAAATACATGAACATTGTGATCATTTTGACTCCTCCCAAATCTCCTCTCATAAGCTAAATATCCCTCCATTTTCCACTGGCTCCTCATATTCCTGGCCTTTCTGCCCCCTTCGAATCCTGGCTTCTTTCCGGTGAGCACCATTTTGACAATGTCCCTCCTAAGCTATTGTGCCAGGAGCTGTGCCCCTTCCTCTAGATGGCCTCTGGCCAGGAAAGCAAACAGCCACCTCCCTTGTATTTCTCTTCATGCAGCCAGAAAGTGAATGAGCTCTTCTAGTGGCCACATCATGTCGGCTCATTTACTGAACTGAAGGATGTCTTCTTACCATGGGGTTATACAGATGCCCTCTCTTCATTCTCGCCCTTCTCTGAAAAGGGAGAAGCTTCCCAGGCGTGTTTGAGTCTGGATTTTGAGAGTTGGGGAGGGGACCATTTAGTGGGACCTCCTCATTTTCTGGAGGAGGAAAATGAATTTGAGAGAGGGTCAGTCTTTTGTCTGAGGTCATAAGGGTAGTCAGAGAGTAGCAACAAGCCTCCAACCAAGGCCCTGTGATTCCTAGGGCATTCCCCTTTCCTCTGTACTTTGTCGTCTTTCACGGTACTTACCTGCTTTATAAAGACAAGAAGTGAATTTCTAATATGCGGTCGGATTCATATCCTTTCTTGTTTTGGGTAGAAATGAGAGTAAATTATTTTCAGCCTTAGGCCATATGCTGTAGTGTAGAGTTGGAGCCAGAATCCACTTTTTTGAGGAGAGTTTCTCAATTCTGTCAAAGATTTCTTACACAGATCCACCTTATTTAAACACTTTGGAAAGCCAGTATCTTCCTGAGAAAAAGTTTGAATAGAAGATAATATTAGGCACATGTTCTATCATTTCTGCCAATATTTGAGGCAGCATTAATTGCCATCCAGATCAAATGGGATTCTCAATCTTTAGATGATTCTGGACACTAGAGTTTAGAAAGAATGTAGGTGGTCTAAAGCTTTTCAAGAGACTCCAGGATGGAAGAGGGATTGGAGGAGAAGTGAGAGGATGAGTTGACGGTGCTGGGGATGCCTCATCTAAAGAAGAGAAGAGTGGGGGTGGGATGGTGACAGCTGACTTTGTGTATGAGGCTGTCGTGTGCTTTAGACTTCTCATGCCTGCTCCCAGAGGGCAAACCTAGGAGCAGTGGGTGGGGTGTTGCACAGAGGCAGCTTTTAGCTAGACAGAAGGAAACACTTTCTAGTCTTGTTCCACAACATATTTCCTGTGTGGCCTTGGACAAGTTTCATAAACTCCCTGGTCCTCACCCTCCTCATCTTCAAAATGAGGAGGTTGGACCAAGTATCCTCTAAGTTCCAATCCAAATCTCTGATCCTACAGACTGGGACTATTCTGAAGGGGAGTGGGCCATAATTACGTCTTGTGCTTAAAGTTTCACCATAGATCAAGGCTGTGCCAACACCCATGATAATTCAACTCTTTTGACTCAGTTGATGGTTTAGTTGTTTTCAGTTCACTTCATTCAGAATGGTTGGACTGACTGTGCATAGAAGCACAAGTCTCTGATTCTCCTTTTATGTATATCTTCTGAAAGGCATGTCTCCTGAGCCTATTACTAGATTTCATTCCTGTTTATCAAGAAAGTATTAAAGAAAGAAATAAGGGCTGTTGGCTAGGTGGAGCAGTGAATAGAGCACCGGCCCTGGAGTCAGGAGGACCTGAGTTCAAATCCAGCCTCAGTCACTTAACACGTAGTGGCTGTGTGACCTTGGGCAAGTCACTTAACCCCAGTTGCCCTGCTCCTCCCACCTCCAAAAAGCCCCCCCCCCAAAAAAAAGTTTTCTCTTTCCTCTCAGTGGCCATAGGGCTAAACACAACAATCCCTCTTTCTTAGGGCTAGTGGCCATGTCTTTCCAAGTAGAATTTCCTTCCCTCCCCTTGTTGCCTTCACTTTAATCTTATACTTTTGAGTTACTCTAAGTTAGTTACTCTAAGTTATATTTGCAGTTTCAAAAGTAG
>CM053586.1:349971932-350023844 GCA_028646515.1 Pseudochirops corinnae
TTTCTTCCCCCCCCCCCCCCCCCATTTATTATTCTCACCATTCCACCAGCATTGCTGGGCGTTGGTCTCGACTGTTGGCTTCTGTCCCCTGAGAGGAAGGCTGGTCCATCTAGCGAGGGACCATCATCGAGGCCATTGGAGGCCGAAGCGTGAAAGCAGAGAACTTGGCTCTCGCCAAGGATGACTTAGAAGCCAGGTCTGTTCTTGAACCTGGGACTCCCAGCTGGCAGGATGTCGCCGTATGTCACCAGCACATGTCACTCTCATTAAAATTTCAAATCGCAGACATTTGTGTTTGCTTCCTTGAACGCCTAAAGAGCAGAGACCCTGCTCTCCACCTCTGCTCTCCCCCGCCCCCACTCTCGGCTCAGTCATGCTGCAGGGCTGCCACGGGCGGAGGCTGGTAGATAGCACCTCGATCTTCAGTGAGCCGTCCCTCCCTCATCCCCTTCCCTTCCCTTTATTTGTCAAAAGAACTTCCATTGATGGCTAGCATCATCATCATCATCATCATCATCTCACATGTCTTTCATCTCCCAGTATACAGTTCTCTCTGCCCACCTCATGGAGGGCTCCATTGTAACAAAGGAGAACAGATAAACAGAACTGAACCAATAACATCTGACAGCAGTATTCCATACCCCTAGTCCACCACATCGACTTGGGGGTAGGGAAGTATATCTCATCCTGTGTTCTCTAGGGCAAATACTTCTATCTCTTTTTTCTTCTTTCATATTATTTTGTTGTTTTTCCTTGAAATCTTGTATTTTTATATATTTATTTCTGAAAATATTCCCCCCCCCCCCATATTCCCTACCTAGTGAGAATTTCTTTGAAAGAAAAATTTTAAAATAAGGGGAAAAAAACCAGCATAACAAAATCAACCAAAATTTCAGCCATGTCCAACGGCATGTGTCACATTCCCCCATAGTCCCCCACCTCCACCATGGAGGGAGGGAAGTGCTTGTTCTCAGTTCTTCTGCCGGGCCAAGATTCTAACTGTCCTTTAAAGAGAAGAGGATTGATGATCTTTAGAGAGGGAGAAGACAGGCTGAGAAGTGGAAGGCAAGTGTGAGATAGTCTCTTTGGGATCACAGAAACCGAGGTTGTCTTCCTTCTATCATCGGCTTATACAGATTGTCGTCTACGTCTGTGCTTCTGATTCCCCAGTAGAAAAGGGTAGATAATAAGACCTTTTTAATAAGGGGCATCCTCATAGTAGGTGTGAGCAGTCTGCGGTGAAGAACTGTTGAAGGAGTGGAGGGCATGAGAGCAAACCGTTGTACTTCAGAAAGAAGATGGGCTGAGGGATGATAAGTGGACAGATAGAACATTCCACTGCTGCCCTCATGGTGCCAGGAGGAAGAGAGAAAGGCCTGTAGGATGTTGGTGAACTTCTGGGGAGAACCTGGGCAAGAGTTGCAGCAGACAGGCAGGTGGAGATGGGGTGCAGTGTGCATTTCTGTGGGGAGCCCCTGCACTGATGAAATCAGATCTCTTGGAGTGTTTGACATGAAGCTCTTCTTCATTAGTATCATTTAGGGAGGACTAGGGTTGGGTAGTAAGAAACCATGGTGCAATTAAGCAATTAAGAAGTGCCCAGATATATTTATCATCTCTTTCATTTATAGGCACCTATCTACATCTTTGTGTTTTCGCGATAACTATGTATACATGCTAGTATTTCATAACTTATGGATTCATTATTTCATTAGAATTCCAGAGTTTCACATTTGACCAGCACCTTAATGGCTGTGCTCATGCCCCCAAAAGAATCCCTTCTAAAATATCTTCAACAAGTGGTTACCTAGCCTTTGCCTGAAGACCTTGAGTAAAGGGCATCCACTTCTCTGGAGCATGGCCCACTGGGCTTTTGAGTTGCCAGCAAAGCTTTTCATGACCTCATTCTTCCTTCCATCTGCCCCCTATTGCTTTGGTCTTGCCCTCTGGTGCAGTATAGAACCAACCAAGCTGAACTCCCTCTCCCTGGATGCTCTGTCCCCTCAAGCATGTTACTAAGCCTGATAGCACCCCAAATTGAGCTACCTGCCTATCTCATCCGGCTCCTGAACTGGAAGGACTGGAGCTTAGGATGTTTGAATCTCAGTTTGTCTGCTTTGACCCCTTTATTCCCCTTTGAACCTGGCTTTCTTAAGAGCCTGTTGGCTGAGAGGTGTGTGAGTGAGTGTTTGCATTGTTACTGGATGAAAGAATAGTGGGTTTTTGTAAAATGAGATTATTACTTCAAATGGAAAAGGCTGTTCGTTGGGGAATTTTAGTAGACAGACAGGAAGTCACTTCAAGGGAAATCGATCCTTTTTTGCCCAGGTGTGTCTTTATGCTATAAATAGGTAAAGTGTGTCAAAGCAAAATCCCACTTGATGGGATTGACTCAGTGAAGATGCCATGCTAAGTGAGTGTATAGCACCCAATGCCATTCTTAGAAGGACACAAAGAAATGAAAGGGATGGCTTTCTTCTGGAGAAGCTCTTCATCCCATTGGTATTGATGAGACATGTTCTCTCGAGGAGCATTTCAACAGACTTTCTAAAGCAGAGCAGATCTGTCTATTTGTCCAATATGGAAATGCTCTGGTCCTGGCAATGGATTAGTCCTTGCATTTATCCACATCCTTATCTGTGCAAGGATTCCACCCTCTATCATGGCAGATACCACCTTCTCCACCCCCTCATGTCATCTCATCCAGTGTGATTCTGGTCCATTCTTATAAAGAGGGATACCTGGTTGGGATGTCCAGGAGGCTTCCTTCTGGAACAGTAGAGGGAGAGGTGAAAATTGTAATAGACAGCTAATTAGCAAATATTTATTAACCATCTCTAAGTGCAGATACTTCCTAGATCCCAGGATTACAAAGAAAGTCAAATGGCCCCTGCCCTCGAGGACCTTCCATTCCATTTGGGGAAACTACAAGGAAGACAACAGGTATTTTAATTGTCTCCAGTAATCTTAACACTGTTTAGAGGGTGCCCCTCAGGTTCTCCAGGGCATCTTTCAGACTCTGAAGGGGGACTCAGGAGACCCCAGGTTTTCAGAGTCTGTGCCTGGGAAGTACTCGCTTGGACCAAGCTGGAAAGATTTTAAGTACCTAACATGGTGGGAAGATCTCTGAGAAACTGAGTTCAGGTTCCAGCATTGCAGCTTATTGACTGGGGGACCTACGACTTGGAGGGACCTCGGGGGCCTTCTCATCCACCCCCCTCATTTTACAGATGAGTATAGTGAGTCTCATACAGTTCATAGGAACAAAGATCTCAAGCTTGAGGGATCCTCCAGGGCCTTTTTGTGTCCAGCCCCTCACTTTACAGATGAGGAAACTGAGTACCAAGGAATTCATGTCATAGATCCAGAGCTTGAAGAGACCTTAGGGGTCTTTTTGTCCAACCTGTCAGAGGGGAAGTGACTGGCCCAAGGTAACACAAGTGAGGAATATGTGCACTAAGAAATCCCTAATCTTTGAAGAAGGGCCATGATGCCATGGGAAGAGAACCAGATACTAAGGCAGGAGACCTGGGTTTTAATCCAGTCAGCCCCTTCTTACCTATATGGCCTTAGGAAGCCAGTCCCTGGGCCTCCATTTCCTAATCTGGAAAATGATATTGGTTGGACTTAAGATCCTTGGGAGCAGAGATTTGTTTTTCTTTTTACTTACATCTTCAGTGTTTAGCCTAGTACCTAACCTCTAGAAAGTGCTCATTGATCAGATGATCAATTGATTAATGACCTCTGAGATCCCTTCCAGCCCTAAGCCTTGTTATATGACTGTGTTATCTTGGGAATTCCTTTTGTGTGTATGAATTGGACTCCATTCCTCTTAGCCACTGAGGTCCTTCAGTCTCAAGCTCTGATTCCCATGATAATAATAAATCCAGTGTCACCAAACAATGTCATACCTCATAACTAGAGCCTCTAGGCTCTTTTCTATGCCTTGCTTTTGTAAACTCCCATTTCTCTGCTAGAGTTTCTCAAACACAGGGAAGTGTGAAAGGGAAAACAACCACTCAACCTCCCATTTAAAAATAGAAAACTCTGCTTTAGGAAGCAAGCTGTAGAAGCCAAGAGAGATGGATTCAGCGGGCACACTTTCTGAAGACTGGGATATTTTCCCTCCCGAGCCTGTGCCAAAAGACACTCTGTCAGCTCATGGAAGGCAGACAGCTCCTGGGGCAGTTGGGAAGGGTCGGGACATCACTGCTGAACATAGATCTTTTCCCTTATTCAGTTCTAGATTGGCCTTTGTGTGACATGATTGCCTTGTTTGCCAGGCAGAAGGCGTCACCTCTGTTCTGTGCCAGAACAGAGGGCTTGGGAGCTAGTGCTAAGAGACCAGCCTGGTGTGGTAGGAGGATTCCTGAAGGCAGAGCCAGAGGGCCTGGTGCAAACCCTAACTCTGCCTCTTGACTTTGTGTTCTGGGGCAGCTTGCTAAATTGATCCTCAGTTTCCTTGTCTGTGAAATGAGAGTGTTGCACTAGGTGTAACCTCTGAGGTTTCTGTGACACTTCCTGCTTACAAAACCCTTTCTCTCCTTCATCCTTTCAATCCTCACAACAGCCCTCCCAGATAGAAAATACAGACATCAGTATCCCCCCTCAACAGAGGGAGAAACGGAGGCCTGGCTGGATTCCCGAGATGTGTCTGAGGTTATACTAAGAGTCGGCATCTCTGAGCACTCTGCAGTTTGAAAGGCACATGACATCTCTTTATCTCATCCTGAGAGCAGCCCTGTAATAACGAGGTACCTGCCTTGTTATCCCTGTTTTACAGGTGAAGCCACAGAGGCACAGCAAGGTCACGCCTTGCCCCAAATCACAGAGCTAGGAAGTGACGGGGCCAGGCCCTGAGCCCAGGGCTTTTTCCATTGCACAGTGCTTACTCTCATTCATTCATTCATAAGCTATTTCTAAAGGTCCTAGACTCACAGGGCCATGGGATGGAAGAGAACTTGGAAGGCATCAGTCCAACCTTCCCATTTTGTAGAGTTCAACTTTAAGGTCCAGAGTGGTTAATGAGGCCCATGGTTATGCAGCAAAAGTGGGATTTGAACCTTTCTTATGACCTGTTCACTGACTTGTTTTCTTTCATAGAGCTGAAAAGCTAATCAGAACTAAAGCCTTTTCTTATCCAGAGTATTTGCACACCTGGAAATATCATAGAACTGTCTCAAGACCATTGGGCAAGTCACTTCACCTCCTAGGGACCAGATAATTCTCATGAGTTTCTGATCTGTGGAGAGCATTTCCACATTGGGAGTTCCTTCCAGTGATGAGGTCAAAGGACAAGATCTCCCCTAAACAAAACAAAATACCTTCAATTAAAAAACAACTTCTTATAAGAAGAATTGGAGTTACTGTCTCTAGACCCCAAATTGGTGTCCTGTTAAGGTCCTATTAAGAGAGGCACCACTTTCCGGAATAACAAGGTGATTGCTCCTTCTCTTGTCTGTGCTGGGCAGACCGCACCTGATGGAGGGCCTCAAGTCTACAAAGTATGAAGCTTCTTGGAAAGAACAGGAAAAGGAAGGCACAGAGGGAGGGCAGGATAGCTGTCATCAGGACCTTCAGGGACTGTCACTTAGATAAGGGATTTAGCTTCTTCTCTGGAAATTGAGAAGGCAGAAATAAGCAGTGAGCTGAAACTAGCAAAGAGGACAACCGAGGCTTAATATTTCAGAAAATGCTTCCTAATGGAACAGGCAGGTTCCAAAGGTGATGGCTTCCCCGGTTTTGGAGGCCTCCCTGCAGAGATCGATAACCAGATTGCAGGGAGGATGGCCTTTCCAGTCCTCCAATCTTGGGATTCTGTAAGCCCTACAAGAAATTTCCTAAGTGTGTGCATGTGTGTGCTGCCTGGCTCAGGTATATACTTTGAAATCATGTCAAGAAAATAGAAAAATAACCCAAAAGGAAATTGACAAAAGGTATAGAAAACCTCTTGAAGTGGCTGAATGTCAGGGCAGATTCCTGTCTCGTCTGAGTTCCACCAGGGTGAGGGCCGTTAGGAGGACAGCAGATAGTAAAAGACTGTTTAATGTAACCTCAACTGTGGAGAAAATATTAGGGCCAATTACCTAGAATTGCATGAGAGGGAGCACCGAGAGGAACGTAAATTAATTAGCATGAATTTATGAGCGAGAGGTCTTGTGGAGCAGACAAAGGGAAGACGGAGGATGCTGGGTTTGCTCTTGACGGAAGTATTTTAATGAGTTTCACACAAAGTAGTCCAGGTAAAAGATTTGTAGCAGGTCGGGAATAGAAATGTCGCTCCAGACAGAACTGTCGAGTGGTTGCCCTGGGGCTATTGGTTGGTCAGGTAGATTCAGCCTGGGATGCCAAGATGAGGCCCTTTGGAATGGTGAAGTGGAGTGAGCAGCTCGCTCCTGGCCCCACCTGATCTGAACCCTGCTCTCAGGGCCAGGTCAGTTTTCTGCAGTCCACGAGGTAAATGAATTCCTGGCTCTGGTCAGCTAACATTTATTTCCTGTGGTCCGTGTTACATCACGCTGGATGTGGCATGGGAAGGCTCATCTCCTCGTCTGCTCCAGTTCCTGGAAGGATTGCGTGTTGGGTGGACGTGGCCTTGGCCTTCTCTGGCAGAATTGGCTGTTTGAGGAACTACAGCTCATTCTTGCCCAAGGTATTAACTGAATGAACCCAGTGACCTTTGTGGCTATAAATGGTTCCTCTAAGGAAGATTTCTCTAGGGAAGAGTGGGCTAGAGTTGAGCTAGGTTCTAGCTCGAGGGAAGGACTGACCTGACCCGTGCAGGGAGTCTAGAATGGAAAATTGGTCTGAGCACCTTCCTTACAATCTTTGGCTTCATAAAGATGCAGAATTACAGAAATAATTTAAAGGCTTATGTATGTAGCGATCGTATTTCTGCACATGAGATCATAATGAGAGACAGTGTGGTAGATAGAGAGGAAACTTGGAATCTAGGAATCTTTGCCTCTGACACATACTAGCTAAGTGAGTCTGGGCCAGTCACTTAACCTTTTGGTCCTTTGAGCAGCTCTCTGAGGCTGTAAATTGTAAAAGAGGTGCCAGCCTGTGTTGGTAGAGGAAGCTTCCTCATCTGGGAAGTTCCTTGTATCTGTGAAATAACAGATTCAATCCCTATTCTTAACCAATTAAATTTATATTTAAAAAACCCTTCTATGATTGTTTAGGCAGATTTGAAGAGATGTGCGATCAGATGAGGCATTAAAAATGATTTTAATCATAATAACTGCATGTTTTGGTATCTGTTTTTTATAATTTGACTTTGCACGGCATTTGCATCTGAGGAAAAAAATACTTACGTAGTTTTAGCCAAATGATACCTTTTTGTTTAATACAAATAAGAAATTAAGAGAATTAGTTCCAGGATGCTTAAAAAAAGGAAAGAACGCAGAATGAAAATAGTGCTTAGAGAGAACAGGTCTGGGAGACCTGGATCCTAGTGCTGTCTCTGCCACAATCCCTTCTGTTTGAGTCTAGTGCCCCCAAAATCTCACCGAGATAGAGATTTCTAACCTGAGGGCCAGGCACTTGTTTAAAAAAAGAATTTCAGTAACTATTCAGTATAATTGATTTCATATCTATGTCTGTATACACACATATACACATGTATGTGTATATACACATATGTACATGTTTGTGTACATATATGTGTGTGCATGTTCAACAACATGATTCTGAGAAGAGGTCCCGTAGGCACAGTGCCAGAGGGGTCCTGGACCCCCTCAGTCAAGGCTAACTAGGCATTCCTTCCCTATGCCAATAAATCTCAAGTCCTTTCCCATCTTATCCAATTTATTATGAAATCATTATTACGATTTAAAATAACATTTAAAACTTCTTTTATTCTGTGAGACCTTTAAGAGATAAGCATTCATTTAAAATTTATTTTAAAAAATAATAAATTAGGGACAGCTAGGTGGCGCAGTGAATAGAGCACCAGCCCTGGAGTTGGGAGGACCTAAGTTCAAATTTGACCACAGACACTAAACACTTACTAGCCATGTGACTTTGGGCAAGTCTCTTAACCCCAATTGCCTGCCTTCCCCCTCCAAAAAGCAAGATAATAATAATAATAATAAATTAGTATTCAATAAAATAAAAAGACCTTTTCTACAGTTACGCCTTTCAAAATTTACTAAGTGAATTTCATAGGGGAGGCATTTGGGGAGCTGTTGGGATGGCTAGGTGGCTCAGTGAATAGAGTACTAGACTTGGAGTTGGGAAGAACTCCACCTCAGACACTTACTAGCTTGTGACCCCAGGAAAGTTATTTAATCCTGTTTGCCTCAATTTCCTCATCTGTAAAATGAGCTGGGGAAAGAAAGGACAAATCACTCCAGTATCTTTGCAAGAAAATCCCAGATGAAGCCATAAAAAGTCAAATGTGACTGAAAATGCCTGAACAACAAAATAGTGCCAACCTCCCCGGGTTGTTGTGAGGACCAGATGCATTAGTAACTGGTTTTGTTATGTATTTGTTATTAATTATATTTAAATAATTATATTGAAATGCTTGGGTGCTGTTAGCTGTGTGACGGTGAACAAATTACTTAACCTCTCTGGGCCTCCATTTCCTCTGCTCTGAAATGAGACTGGTCATATGCATACCACCTGTGAGTAATGTGCTCAGGAAGACCATAAGCATTACATAAAAAGATGAGGTGTCAGTTTCTGTGAGTTATAGGTGCATATCTCTTTCACAGAGAGTCAGCTTTTCCAAATTTCCTGTAAAGCCTTCTTTCAGCTGTTTCCTGGCCATCCTGTCATGGTGAGTGGAGAAATAAGGACGACCCAGTGGAAGATTAGCAGAAGCACGCTGAATAATTCGACAAGAACGCGTTCTCTTCCATTCTCTTATCTGTCACCTCCTCTTTGAGAGGGACAAAATCAGCAAGCCAGAGAGGTAGAATTGATCTTGGCCCTAGATGGAGACTCAGCAAAGCCAGCTTTGTTGCCAGCTTGCTGTGTGACCCCAGACCAGCCCCCTACCTCTCTGGGCTTCAGATGCCACTGCAGGTAATTTTGTGAGACTGTTACTATTTACGAGAATACAGTTTAGCAAAACTTTTAGTAAGTATCTACCCTGGGCCAAACCTTGTGCTGGATGCTTGTGATACAATGAAACAATTGTTGCCATCAAGGGACATATATTTAAGTGTGTCAGATCCGATAAGTACATAGACAAGTAAATACAAAAAAAAAAACAGTTACGCGGTGGCAGTTTAAGGAAGAGAGAGCATTACTCAGGCCATTTAGGAAGGGATTCGGTAGGAGGTGTGTTCTGAAGATTCGGTGAGGTGGAGGTGAGGAGTAAATGTGTGCTGCGTATTGATTGGCATGGCCTATGCAAAGACATGGAGGTGGGAGATGTGCGTGAGGAACAGCATGTGGGTCAGTTTGGCTTGGCCTGAGAGTGCGTTAAGAGAAACAGTGTGTAGTAAGTCTGGAGAGGTTGGCTGGGGCCCCAGAGCCATTAGTACTGGACCCAGGAGGCCGTCGGGAGCCACGGAGCATCCGGAGCAGTGACTTGCTGTGGTCAGCCCTGCAGTTTTGTAATATCTCTCAGGCAGCTATGAGAAAGATGGGAGTAATGTAGGAGAGGTCTGTGAGAGCCAGGTTATGGAAGGCTCTTAAATTCCAGACAGAGGAGTTTGTATCTTACCCTACAGGAAATGGTGTTTGCCACTTGTCTTCAGGCTATCTCAAATGAAATCTGCATTTTTTGGTGCAAGGGAAGGCTTCAAAGGCTGGAAGACAGAGGAGCCTGAGCTCCAATGGGAAGAGCACAGGGTGGGGGCCTTGGGGGGTCGGGGCCAGGATGGGAGGAAGGAGAGGCTTGCTGAAAACTTTCACCATATGCTAACAATATCCAACACTTGAGTTTATTTATTATTGAAGGACTCTGTAAATCACATCCTTCTGAAAGTCATGGAAACTGCACATTCGTGCATTAAACTATGTAAACAACCCAAACTGGCCATCCGTCCCATGTTTGCCTCACTTCTTTTGAATTATCGGGCAGTTTGGTGGAGGATGAAGTGGCGATTACACAATGCAAAGATTTCCTGTTAACACCTCCATTTCTGCTGATCCAAGCAAGGGCCCCTGGCAGGAGACCTCAACTTTTATTTCATTGCAGAATGGGGTTTTATTCCCAGTTCCGTCACTGCTGATGGCTTTGCTTTTCTCCCGGTCACCACATGTTCAGCCCGGGCCAGGCCCCATGACAGCGGCATTCGGGGTGGGAGCCTTTGCAGCCGGTCAAATTCCACTCTGGAAAGTCTCTGCCTGCAAAAGGCTTTGAACTAATCACTAGCACTTCCAGCAGTGATAGAAGCCACATGCTAACACCTAGCTTGCATAAGTCAGAATTACAGTCCAGAGACATTGTCCTCTTATTCCTACTGGTTTGAGCCAGGTTTTAAGAGTCAGGCCTTGCTTCCTACCCCACTCCCCTCCCTTTGTATTTTTTTTTTTTAATATCCTGTATCTCTTTTGCCCCATACTAGCTTAGCAACCCTGGGTAAGTCCCTCACCTTCTCAGTGTTCTGTCTGCCTCTTCCTTATCTGGAAGTTCCCTAAGCTAAGGAAATCCTGAGACCAGTCCCATCCCTGCCTTAGCTACAGGCTGTATTCATGGACATGTGTCTGTCTGGGAGACAGTAAACTCCTTGTGGGCAGGGATTGTCTCACTTTTGCCTTCCCATCCTTGGCACGTAGGAGGTGCCAGTGTATTTCTTCAGTGGTCTTGTTGCCTCCTGTTCACTAGCATATGACCAGTTGCCTGCCAACCCACTCGAGGTGCCGAGTTGTGGCTTTCCAATAGCACACAGCTATCATGGTTCAGAACTGGATTCGAAACCCAGCTGTCCCCTCTGCTGGGCTTCATCTGTGTGGGATCACAGAGGAGATTACAATTGCAGAAGAATTCTCTGTAGTCCCAGAGTTTGGAACCTAGTCGGTGTTCTGGACCTTTTGGGCTGGCAGTCTGGGGAAGCCCATGGACCTCTTCCAAAATCATGTTTTCACATTCATAAAATAAAATATATGATTACAAAGGACACTGATTTTTAGTGAAACATACAGTTAACAATGTAATTTTTTTTTAATTCACAAACACTAGATTAGGAACTCTATTTAGGGTTTAGAAAACTGAGGTGACTTCCTCAGAGCCCAGCCCATGGCTTAATAAATGTTCATTGATTGACTTTTTGATGCTGCCAGTCACACACCAGGTTAGTGACAAGAATGGGATCCATTATCCTCGTGCTCTTCTCAGTGTCATCCGGTGCCTCAGTGTCTGTGATATTGTGTGTGTGGTGGGGTCAGGGGGTTACCCTTCCACCAGGGCAGATTGCAACCTTTTTGGTCTCTAAGAGTAGCAGAAACTATTGCTTTTCCTGCTGTATGCTGAGCCTGTCTGACCTTAATGAGGCTGAGCCTTGCTTTACAACTCAGTTCAGTCAGTTTTTATGAAGACTCTACTGTGGGTAAAGCATTGTTCTAGATTCCAAGAATGCAGAGAGAGAAATGATCAACAGTCTGGGCCCCTGGGGAGCTCGGTGCCCATGGGCCTCCATATATAGAGCCTTTCCAGATTATAGAAACACTCACTGCTTGTTCTCCACTGGAATAACCTTGGAGACTCCTGGGTCACCTCCATGCAACAGCAGGGAATCTTCCCACGACTCTCTGTCCTTTAATTTACAGCCTAACAGGCTTTCTTTTGTGTTCAGTGGAGTTTTGCTGTAGGCCTCTTATGGAAATATTGAACATATAGAATGCCTTTATTTCATTCTACATGGAGCCTTTCCATTGGTCTTTCCTTCCCCTGGCAGTCATGGTCCATGGTTGGGTGGTGGTGGTTAATGTGTTCCGTTTTGGGGCAAGGCACAAATATAATAACTATTATTTCAAAAGTTTGGATCATGTCTCCTTGACATCATAGTCATTTCTCTACAAGGCTATCGCTTCCTCTGAGCTCTGTTTTGTGACAAAGAAAAACAGCGAAGCAAGAAAAACCAAAACAAAACGCAGTTTCATCTGACAGCAGATGCAACTTCCCACCTGTCATTTTCCTCCTCAGAGGAGGGATACGTGTTTCATCCTCTGTTCTCTAGAGTCCAGACTGGGCAGAATGACAATGACTCGGAGTCTGACTGCCTTTAGGGCTGTCTTCTTAACATTATCGTAGTCAAGGCACGTGTTGTTTTCTGGGGTGGACTTACCTGTCTGTGCCTCAGTTCATGTAGCTCTTCTCAGGCTTCCCAGAATTCTTATTTGTTGTAACTTATTGTCTAACAATATTCCTTTCTATTCTGTTCATTTTTACCAAGCCATTCCCCAACCAGTGAGCCTTCACCTGGTTTCCAGTTTGGGGAGGGGCATCATTGTTTTGTTTTGTTTTTCTCCTTTGACACTGTGACTTCGAAGGTTGCCATTGAGAAAAACTGTTTAACAGTAATCAGTTATGGTTGATTCAACCATTTTAGATATTTCCAAATCTGAAAATTTTCTTTTTCTTAAAAATAACACAATTTGAAATCATCAGCCAGTAACTGTGAAGAGTGTGAGTTTAAAAAAAAAAATCTAACTTTATGACTGCTGTTTCATCTTCTAAGAAAACCCTTTAATTCCATGCAAGAATCTAGAACTTTGAGCAATTAAAAAAATTCCTGTATCCATTTTCCCCAGATTTTCTCATAGTTAGAACTCTCTGGTCATTCTGTGGACATCCAGGATGTATTTTAAACTTAATGTGAATGGGAGTAGGCTAGAAAGTATTGGCACTCCTTTAGGCCACAGAATTGGGTCTGTCATTGGAATTCCTGTGAATCCCCTTCTGGGAAGGACTTGGGGGCACCCCCAAAGTAGCAGTTTGTAGAGGAAATAAAAGCTAAGGTCTTCATGCCTTCCCTAGCTTCCAGTGGCACTTGTTGACTCTCAACTTTGACTCTATGTTCCATACATTTTTGAAGGTATTTTAAGCCACTCCTATGTTTTTGATATGCTGTGCTAGGTCTTTTTTTTTTTTTTTGAGCAAGATGGGAAAGATAGGTTTGTAGGCTGGCATGGGCTGTCTTCAGGTATTTGAATAATTTGATCAAACTCTGCTTGATCAGAGATAGCAGAGATTGGAGCAAAGGTGGGGAGACTTTAAGAGACAAACTTCAGCTCAATATGGGAAAAACTTCCCGCCCATTAGAATTGTCCAAAAGTGGAATGGGCTGCCGTGACGTAGTGAACTCTCCATCACTCGAGATCTCCATGCATAGGCTGGAGGACTACTGATTGGAACAGTAGAGGATTCTTGTTCAGGTACAGATTAGACTCTTGATCTCAGAGGACTCGTCCAGTGTGGACATTCTAGGCTTCTGTGAGGCCCATCCACCAGTTACTTTGTCCATTTCTTGTTTGTATGTAGTTGTCAGCATGTTGTCTGTATAATTCAACTGTAAAATCCTCATGAGGAGGGACTATTTTTCGCCTTTCCTTGTATCCCCAGTGATTAGCACAGTGCCCTGCACGCTGTTGGTGCCTAATAAATGCTCATTGACTTCTCTGACTTATCCCAAATAAAACTTTTCATTTTGGGGTGGGGAAGCCTGTGAACTGTTTTTGCCAAGCTCCCCTTCCCCTCCCTGTGTGGGCAAAGCGGCTTGTTTCTCTCCATGCTGATCCTTTGTTTCTGGACACTGCTTTTCACAAATATAGTGGTGACGCCGCTGAGCTGTTAGCAGCTTGCAAGGTAGTTTTAAAAAGTGCCAACTCCCAAGAGGTCCACATGTTTCTGAAGCAGACCCAGAGCTTCCTTTCCTGATTGTTCAGCCAAGAGGGAGCACTTACCCATCCCTGACCCCTCCCAACACTGATGAGCGCTGGTTTCCCCCAAGAAGAGCAAATCAAACAAATGAAATAATGGTGAGAGAACCACCATTTTAAAGCATCGAACGCCGCAGCAAATATCGGGTGGCGTGTCAGCAGTGGCGATTATGTGCTTATTATTCCAGGTATAAAGCTGGAATCTGAAAGAGCGTTCTTTCCCTGGAGGAATCTTCACCCTCTTATTTTGATACATTGGTTGGAAGTTGCGTCTGAAAACCCTTTTGCAAGCAACTTCCAAGCAATTTGGCATCCTTTCTGCCAGGCCTTTAAGTGCATTGAATTTTGAAAGCAGGGTGCATGCCAGCCTGAGAACGTGCCCAACCGAGGCAAGGGAAATCTGTGGTGGATTAGGAGAAGGGAGGACCAGGGCCCTCCAGGAGAGGATTTGAGAGCTTTGTAGAAAGTCATATTTTCTCCTCAAAGAAAGGTAGTATGTTATAAGGGAAAGAACTGACAGATTTCTTCATAGTAGCCCTTGAAATACTCAATCAGCCCCCTATCTCTATCCTGAAAACTCATCTTTTCCATTCTGCCAAAAAAAATTGTTATTTTTTCATGTTATTTTTCCACGAGGTGGTGGAATGGATAGAGCTCTGGGACTAGAGTCAGGAAGACTTGAGATCAAATTCTACCTCAGACACTTTAAGTTTTGTGACTCTGGGCAAGTCAGGAAGACCTGTATCTGCCTCAGTTTCCCCATCTGTAAAAAAGAAGATGGTTGTAGCACTACTTCTAAGGCTTGTTATGAGAATCAAAATTTGTAAAGCACTTTGCAAGCTTCCCATGCTTTGTAAATGCTGTTAGCGTTTCAGGATTTAAAATTGTGACAGTAGGTTCAGATACCTAAAAAAAAAATGAATAGGAAGTGCGATGGAAAATTCTTACCTAGCCCTTAGTCACTGAATGGGCATTGCTTCAGACGTACTGAGACCTAGGAAAGGACCCTGAATGTGAGATCAGAGGGATGTTAATAGGGACACTATGATTTAATTGGCATTTGTCTCTGTTGATTAGATAGGCATTGTCTAAAGAGTGCAGCTAGGGGGCACAGTGGATAAAGCCTGTGGCCCGAGTTCAAATTTTGCCTCAGACGCTACTGGCTGTGTCCCCCTGGACAAGTCACTTAACCTCTGCCTTAGTTTCTTCATTTGTAAAATGAGTTAGAGAAGGAAATGGTGAATCATTCCAGTATCTGTGCCAAGAAAACCCTAAATGGGGTCACAAAGAGTTGGATTTTGTGACTTAAATGACTGAAAAAATTGCCTCTAGAGAGAGTGGCCTTAGCACACTGAGAAGGAACCATGTATTCAGTATCAATCAGAGATGGACCTGGAGCTCAGGTCTGTCCTGACTCCAAGGCCTTCCCTCTGTCCATGGCCACAGTGCCCCTAACTTGAGTCAAAGAATTTGGGTCACATCCAATTCGCCAAACATTAATCAGACAAGGGCCTGCTATGTGCAAGGAACAGGGACATAGAAAGACAGCTTCAAAGACAGTCTCCTGCCCTCATGGAGTTTATATTCTACTGCAGTAGAATCCCAGATGTGCCAGTTATTATGTATGTGACCCTGGATAAGTTACTTCCCTCCTCTGGCCTCAGTGTCTATAGGGTTGGATTAAATGGCTTTTAAGGTCTCTTCTAGCTTTATATCTGCAATCGAAGGTTTCCTTACCATTGCTAGTTTCCAGGATGTATCATTAAATACAATTTATAAACAATTTTTACAAATAAATAATAATTTCACTAATAGATACTGATAGAAATATCTAAAATTTAAGACTCTTGAAAAATGAATTTTAATTGCTATATTTTATTATTTTATCATCCTCTTTTCCCAGAGTATCTCTCCTTTTCCTTCTTTCAGAGAATCATATGGACAGGTATTATAGAAAAATATTTTTCTGTATTTAATTGTATTTTGAATTGAATGACTATCAAAACATTTGAGAAATGGGTCCTTTGCATCTGAGTGTTGATGAGCAAAAGTTCATTTTAAAAAAAGGCTCAGACTTTGAGGAAATTCCACTGCCTGTCAAACTGACATGTTTCACTTGAGGGAAATTGAAACCCATTTGTTCTGTAAAGACAGTAATAACTGTTTCTAAGCCATATGAAATAATAATAATAATACTGCTGACATTTGTTAAATGATTTAATGTTTGCAAAGTGCATATGTTATCTCGTTTGTGCCTCACAATGATGGAGTCAGTGTAGAGTCCCGTGGAAGCTTCATCATATAGACTATTGGGAAAAGAGAACAGGGTTGGGAGTGAGGAGACCCAGATCTATTTCCCTGTTCTTAGAAAAGTCACTTTGAACTTTTTAGCTTCAGTTTTCTCATCTGTCAACTGGAGGGGTTGGATTGAGCGACCATGGCGTCCCTTCCAAATCGAAAACTACCAAATTATTCCCATTTTGCTGGGAAGGAATTTGAGGTGCAGATTGTAAGGAGACAAGGCAGATCTCTTCATTAAATCGAGTTTTACAGTTTTAATGCAAGGGGGAAAAGCTCAAGTCACTTCTCTAATTAATTGTGATTTTTTTATGTATTAAATTACGGTCTGTAAGTTTCATGAGGGCAGATATTCTGTCCCTGACTCAACAAGAATTTATGAGATCCCTACTCTGTGCCAAGCATTGTGTTAGGTGCTGGGGATGCACAATAGCTACTCTAAGCTTAAACCTGAAGCTTTGCACCTTCCTTCATGCCCAGCATGGTTGTCTGAAGAAGGGAGATGCTGAAGAGTGATTTGGCCTGGTCAGTGGTCTTCTTGGTCATGGCGATGGCATTTTTCTTCCTTTTTCTCCCAACCTTGTCTCTTCCATCTCCCCAACCCCCTCTGTTTTGGGTCTTCATCCTTGGTCTGCATATATTCCTCTACAGAAAAGAATGGCGTAGTGTGCTCTGAGCTCTCCCAGGTTGTTGGCATTTAAACCCAGTAGAGAGTGGCATAAATTTAGCAGGGGATCGGGGCCAATGATATGACTGAGCTGGCACTGCTTCACATTTTCTTGTGCTCTGTATTTATAGTAATAAATTTCAAATAAGGAAATAGATCCAGCCGAGTATACTGTATCAGGAAGGAAGTTTGGACACTTTTGTGGCCTGTATCTTAGCCCAGCTCTATTTCCCTTTTCCCTGGTACAGGCAACGGGACATGAGTGACTGAAGGAATGATTCGTCTCTTGTATGTTTGGCTGGCCAATGGAGAGTTTTTTGTGTTTTCTCTTTTGGCGCTCTTGGACTTCTCACTGTTTTCCATGTTTGTGGCATTCTTCCTGGCAGCTTTTTCCTGATGTCTAGCTTTTGCCACCTCTGCTTGTCCTGTGTTACTGGGGTATGAGGGAGTGGTTTCAAGGTCACTCCTCTGTAGGAAGGCCAGCAGCCACTGTCCCCATTTTCTTGATAAGAGAGAATGGGAAGATGTGATATTCAAGTTGAATTGTTCTTTTCATCCTTTTATCTCCAGGAACATTATCCGAGGCTGGAAAAAGTTTATTTTCATGGAGGAAATGCGTATCATGGGAAGAGGGCAGGGTCTGGAGACAAGGAGCCTACTACATTGGGATCTTGGCTCTGACTCTCGCAAGTTGTGTGACTGTAAGCAAGTCACTTAACCTTGCTGCCTTCAGTGTCTTCATCTGAAGAGGGTCATGGCTGCCTTTGGTGGGAAGGGTACCCACACCAGTGAACCCAGAGATCTTTGAAATGTTAAAGCATTATCCGGCATACTTTAAAACAGAGGTTCTTAAAAATATTTTGATGATTCTTTCAACATAATTGATTTCCTTTGCAATCTCCTTTAATATATATTTTAAAATGTTATTCTGAGAAGGATTCCTTAGACTTCCCAGAATATCAGAGAGGCCCACAAAAAAAGGTTAAGAACCCCTGCTTTAAAAAGAGGCGCAGTGGCACCATGACTAGAGAGCTATTCTTAGAACCAGGAAGACCTGGGGCCAAGTCCTGTTTTTTCCATCCACTAGCTATGACCTTGGGTGAGTCACTAGCTTCTCTGGGCTTTAGTGTTTCATCTAAAAAACAAGGCGATTGGACTGGATGGTCCCTAAGATTTCTTCTAGCTCCAAATCTGCAATTGAATGATGAATCGTATTGACTGGGGGACTTGGACAAGGTACTCAGCCTCTTAGGACCCCCAGACAACTCTCAAGCTTCAGCATAGGTCTTGATTTGTGTTAGTAAGGGAGTTTCTCATAGAAAGTTACCAATACAAATGAAATAACAGATTTGTACCTTGCCCTCGAAAAAGTATAAAACTTTAAAAGCTCAATTCAGACATAAGGTTTTTTTGTTCATCTTCTAGTGGCTGTTGCCTGTCTCATTCCAAAGAGGGTCTGTGTCCCACCTTTAAACCTACCTTGTCTAAAATACAGTCAGATCTCAGTGTTCTGTATCAGGAGAGCAGAAAAGGGGTGAAAGCTGAAGCATAATCTAAAAACCATTCACTTGATTTTTTTTTTTTACCCTTTTTATTCCAAGCCCAAACATGTCTCATGCCCAGAGCCTTCGACCCACATTTCCTTCCAGATTCAATTTTATGGCTACAGCCTTTGATGTGACTGTGCAGTGGGGAGGAAGAAGCCATGTGGTCTAACCATTTGTGGGTAATGGGGAAGCTGATGATTCTTATTTTTAAGTGGACAACTGTGATTTTATCTCAAGCTGAGCAGCTTTCTCTGCCTCCTTCTAGCCGGTTGGCTACCTGAGTCCTGGCAAAGATCTTCTATCCAATCCAGTCCAGTTCAATATAAATCTATCCTATCCAAGTGAATCCAGCAGTCACTTTTAATATTTTGTGCTGGGCACTCTTAACCTAGCTGCTGATTTGAAATTCATAAGAGCCCCTGCCCTCAAGAAGCTTATATGCTGTTGGAGGAATACAATATGTTCATAGCTAAGCATACAGATGGCTGATTGAGAGGAAGGGAGAAAGAAACCAGGGGGATGAAAAGCAGCCCCTGGAAGGAGGGAGCACATCTGCTGAGCCATGAGGAATGCATCCTGGGCCTGGGTAACTGCCTGTACAAGACATGAAGGTAGTGATGGAATGCTGATTTCTGGGAACAGCAGGGAGCTCATTTTGGCCAGACCATAGAATGCTTGAAGTAGAGTAATATGTAGGAAGCCTGGAAAAGTAGGAGGGGGCCAAGGCTTTCTGTGATTTCTCCCTTTCTGTTTTCTATCCCTCTATGCCGGGTCTGTCCCTGGTTTTACTGCTCGTTTCTGATTTAATTGGGTCAGTTAGAGTATCTGCTTAAGAAGAGAAGTTAGCAGGATGTAAAAGTTAGAAGAAAGAGTTTTAGCTGAAAGAGAGTTTAAGACTGGCTGTCACCACACAAGCTGGAAAGAACACAATAAAGCTTTTGAGGAGGATGAGAGCCAGAGAGCCGGGATGGCATCCCTGAGGAGCTTCCTTGTTTTCTGTCATCACCCCTTGCCCGGGTTGTGTCCTGGGGAGGAGGTCTTGGGTTGGCCAGGCTGTTGAGCCCAGGGTCTTGTTCACAGTGAGGAAATGCCAAAGAGAGCCGCCTCTGCTAGAAGGGAATCACGTGACAGGGCTCGCCATGCCCCTGAGGGTGCCCGGGGCCCTTTGTGTCATGTCAGAGGGCCCTGGCAGTCACAGGGCATGGTGCCCTGGGACTGACCTTCATGGGGTACAGCAGACGCCAGGAAGGAGATGCTGTTCTTGCCTTGGGAAAACAAGCTCCACCTGGGAATCGGACCCCATCTCCTGACTTTACCCTAAAACTTACTCTGATATTATAATAATAAACTTTACAAAATGCTGAAAAGATCAAGAGGGAGGCCTTTTCCCCCTCGTAATACCAGCCAGCACTGTAACACGTCTGGAGTCTTTAAGATCAGAAGAACTGACCTGCATATGTGGTTTTTATTAAAACACAGGTGTTTCTCAATGCATAAATTTCTTTTTACTTCCCCTCCCCCTCCAATACATAGATTCAAACAAGTATTTTTAACATGGTTTTTTTGATGAAGAGAATTAAAAATAATCCTTTTCGTGATCCTTGCATTGCTAGCCTGCTAGAATGATTATACTATTCTTTGGGAATAGAGCCTTTTTTATACAACTAGTAGGAATTCTTCTGTTCACACTGACACGGCTGGAAAATCTTAAGGGAGCAAAGTAGCCAGGTAGGCATTGTTCATGCCTGGGTTTGATTTTCGTCTCTTTTCTGCCTGCTAACCAAAGCAAGAGTGCCACCCATCTTTTGAAGACAAGAAGACTGTCCCTTTATCAGATATCACAGTGGAGGGGCAAAGGAAGGAATGGGCATTTATTAAGCTCTTACTGTGTACTAGGCATTGTGTAAACCTGGGCTTTGCATGCTCTGGACTTTCTTAGAAGTCTAATGGGTCACTGGTCCAGGGTTTGATTTTTTTCCCTTAAGTCTGAATATCAGGGAGAGGGGGAGAATGCTACTGGAGGAAGCTTACTGAACTACACTGATGTTCTAGAACATCTATGTTTAATACCCAAAATATTTACTTAAAATGTGTTATAGACGTGGAAACTGAGGCTCAGTGAAGTTGAGAGATTTGTCAAAGACCAAGTTAATGGCTCAACTAGAATTCAAACTCAGGTCCTGTGGGCTGTAAAGTCACCATTCGTTCTGTGATGCATGTTGTCCACTGGATTCATGCCAACTCTTCCGGATGACGATTAGATGGAACTTTGCCAATGCAGGTCCCACGTGACTGTCAGAATAACAGACATTGGCTGAAGCAGCCTCCTGGTTGTGCTGATCTCATCAACCCGTGGATCATTTCTGGACATTTATGATTGCTGCCGAGGGCTTCCATAAATCGAACTGAAAGCTTGTTGTCCCTGGTGTTGGTTCTGCCTTCTGGGACCAAGCAGATCAGGTCTGATCCTTGTTCCCCTTGAGAACCTCTTAGATATTAGAAGGTGACTATTGTGTCCCTTCTAGGTCTCCTCTCCTCTAGGCTAAAAATATACCCCTGAGATTGCCCAAGAGCTTTCTTTCTTTTTTTAAATAGTATTTTTTTTCTTAATTACACATAAAGACAATTTTTAACATTCATTTTTTTTTAAATTTTGAGTTCTAAATTTTCTCCCTCCTCTACCCTTTCCCTAAGGCAGTAAGCAGTTTGATATGAGTTATGTATGTGCAACCGTGTAAAACGTATTTCTGTATTAGTCAGGTTGGAAAGGAAGAAACAAAACAAAAAGAAAAACAATGGGAAAAATTAAAGTGAGAAAATAGTAGACTTAGATCTGCCCAGAATCGTTCTTTGGAAGGTCTCAACAGAAAAGAAGTTTTTAAAAAAGGGGCTACTTTAGAGAAAGGTAGAACATTTTTTTCACTGACATTCTAACTCCTTATATGATAAGCCCTCTTAATTGGAGGAAAGATTGGCCTTCTTCAGGGATCATTCTACAAACAGAAATGGATCTCATTTCATTGATTTTCTAAATCCTTGAGGCTCACAGAAACCTAAATATTTTCCCCAATGCTGTTCACTTGATGATGGGAGCCAGAGAAGTGTATTGGGTAGGACACTGGCTTCCAGCTCAGGAAGTCTCTGATGTGGATGGTGGGCGACACGGGGAAGGTCCCTTAACCTCAGCTGCCCCTGGCAAATCTCAGAAGATTAGAAGTTTCAGGGCATATTGGGAGAGGGAGTGACTTCACCTGTAACTCCTTCAGCCAATAAAATCACAGGACCAGAAAAAAAAAAGATTCTGAGCAGGTAGTTGTAAAAAAAATTTCTAATAGGTCTGTGATGACTGAAGCAACATGAGGAAAGTCATTGTTTAGGTGGATGAGATGGGGAGGACTCACGTGGTGGGAAGAGGACCCAGTCACTCCATTCTCGTTTGGTTTCTGTGTTCTGTGCCCAAGAGAAGGATGTTTGGAGGAGGCACACAACAAGATGGCTAAGAAAGAGCACAAGTGCCCAATAATGAGGGAGATGGGGAGAAGGCATCTAGCTGCCCTTGATGAATTAATGCTATTAAGCCCAGATGACTTAGGTCTCAAGATACTGAAAGAACTAGTGGGTATGCCTTTCCTTCATTTAGACAAAAAGCATTTATTAATCACCTGCTGATGTGTCAGGTGCTGCTGGTGCAAAGACAAAGATGAAGAATTCCTGCCCTCTAGGCATTTATGTTCTGAGGGATGTGATTCATACCCAGATCGAAAAAAAAAATACAGATGGCACTAACAAGTCACTGGTCTTTGAAAGATGATGAAGGACTAGGAAGTGGCTACAGAATTGGGAAAGGGCCAATGTCCTGATTTTCACAAAAAGGCAGATGAGTATTGAGTGTCCTTTCATCATTTTCTGCCTGTTAGTGGTCTCCCTTCAGCTCCCTCCCCATAACTTTGAATTTAATTTATTTGTATTTTGTATTAAATTATCTGTTTATATATTATTTCCTCTTAGTAGATTGTAAATTCCTTGCGGTCACAGACCATTTTGTTTCTGCCTTTGTATCTCTAGTGTAGCCATTGAATAATTTTTTTTTAAAAATCATTGCTATCTTTTGTTTTTCCATCCCTTTTCGAATATATCCTTCCTCTTTCTCACCCAGATAGCCAGTCCTTGTAATGAAGAATGAGGGAGGGAGGGAGAGAGAGAGAGAGAGAGAAGAGAGATCTGACAGTATATGCAGTGTTCCACATCCATAGTTCCCCAGTCTTTACAAAAAAAGAGGGAGCTACATATTTTTCTTTTTCAAAGGACCAACCTTAGTTATTAGAATTATGTAATTTTCATTATTTTTTCCTAGTTACATTGTTATAGTCATCGTTTACATGGTTCTCTTTTTTTAACTTCACATCAGTTCATAGAAGTCTTCTCATGATTTTCTCTATTCTTCATAGGAATCATTTCTTACATCAACATAATATTCTGTTACGTCCATGTCCCATAATTTGCTTAAGCAGTCCCCAATCAATGGGGACTTTGTTTCCCATCTGTGGTTATTACAAAAAGGACTGCTTGAATATTCTTGCATATATGGGACCTTTATTTTTTACTTTAACCTCCTTGAAGGAGATGCCCAGCAGTGGGCTCTCTGGATCAAAAGACATAAGCATTTTATTCACTTTCTTAACTTGATTAATTCTTCATGAATTGAATTGAATAGAATAGCTAATGAAAATCTCAAAATGATCTGGGGCTGACCAAGAGGCATCATGACTTCATACCTGCTGAAAATGACCGATGGACGTGACTTTGGAGCACTCCATGTTCTTTCTACTCATTTAGTCTTGAATATTCTGACAATCAGTGAAATATCAGAAGTCACAGTAATCATCATGAATAGAAAGCAGCTTTTTTTTTATTAAAAGTGTGAAATAGTGGGTGTGATAGTTAAAATTGTAATTTCACAAAACATGGTGTACTGAAAAGCCGCAAGCCCATAAGCTATTTTTTTAAAGGGCAGTAAGAGTCAGCCTTCACCAGAAGAATTTTGTTCCACCTTATTTCCTCAATGTTATTAGTAAATAAGGTTCTTTTCGTGGGACAAAGAGGTTGGGCATGGTGCCTGCTATCTGCAGCCTTGTATCTTGAAATTCCCTGATTAAAACTGGGAAAATCTGAAACAGAGGCTATTGCCCGGAGTTGGGCACCTGCCAGTAGGAGGTCCTTAATATATGGCCATTGCCCGTTTGTATTGTTAATGTTGTTGACAGTGATATTAAGTAGGCAGATATCGTGGCGTCCTTATGGCCCATCGTCATTGATGCATTCTAGTTTGGGTGTTACCTTTTAAAGTTGTTACCCAAACACCATTGGAAGATGATTTCCCTTAATGAGCTTCTCCTAAAATGACCTTTTTGTACCCAGAGCATGCTGATGCTTGATACTTTTTTCCCCCCAACAAGACTAATATTACTATCATAACAGCATGGGAAAATAATCCACAGTGTTGCTTGTCATCTCTGCGAACTGTTCAGATCTTCAGTGAATGCAGAGACAGCTGTTCTCTCTTTCTTCCTGAACCCTGTAAGATGTCTGTGGTGGTTGGGGGTTTCAGTCGACACCACATGCAGTGACATTGTTAAGGGTCGGGGCAGACAAACTGGATCTGCCATTATTAGCATTCTGACCTTGGGTGAGTCACATAATTGCTCCCTAGACCTTGGTTTCCTCCTCTTTCAAATGAGGGAAGTTTGACTTGATGATGTTGAGCTGGAAAGGGCCCCAAAGACCATCTAGTCTAATTTTACAAATGCAGAAACTGAGGCTCATGACAGTGGAGTGACTTGGTCACACAAGTCATAAATGTTAGAAGCAGGCTTTCCACTCACTTTAGGTTTAAACTCTAACCCTAATCCAGGTACTCTGACCCCAGAGCCTATCTTCCTTCACTGTGATGTGGTCATTCTGTTGCTCTCTGCTCTGGCCAAGCTGTGGCCTGTTATTTTTACTCCTGGGTCCTGCAGTTTAGGAAAGCCATTGACAAACTGGAATGCATTGGGCTGAAGGCAAATGAAAGATGATGATAATGGCAGGCCAGACGGAGACTAGTCATTTGGAGGAGCCTAGAGAAAGGGAAGACTTGAGTGGGGACGATGATCACTCTTCTTCAGTATTTGAAGGTCATGATGAAGAAGACGGGTTTGATTTCCTTTCTGCTTGGCCCAAGTGTACAGAACTGGAAACACTGATGGAAACTGGAGAGGCAGCTTTTAGCTCAGTGCAAGGCAAAGCTTCCTGAGTGAGAGTCGTCCCAATGCAGAATGGCCTGAGTCAGGAAATTGGGGGTTTCCTTTCATAGTTCTTCCAGAGAGACTCACAGAACTACTTCTGGAAGGGAGGGTCAGGGAGTGAAAGTTATTCCTCCTTAGGTTCAGGTTAGATGACATGACTTCTGAGTTTTCCTATGACCCTGAGTCTCTGGGATTCCGTCACCTGGTGGAGAGAATTGGGCTGTATCTCCTGGATATAGTGGTTAGAGTTCTGCACTTGGATTCGAGAAGAGTTGGCTCTAAATCCCACGTTAGACGCTTGTGTGGACCTGTCACCTTAGCCTCAGTTTCCTCATCTGTAAAATGAGAGAATTGGATTTGGTGACCTCTGAGGTCCCTGCTAACTCTATATCTGTGACCCCATGAGAATGAGCATCCTTCACAGCATTTTATTGGATAGCCCTGATATCTTGACACTCCACCAGTTTTTCTTTCATCTTCTTTCTGTGCTTCCTGGTGATCAATTTTGGTCAGCCCACTGTGGTGATAACATTAGTGCTGCTCTGACATTGTTTTCTTAAGTAACCGTCATGACCTTGGTTATTGACAATGAACCGTGAATCAGACTCTTGAGAGTTGGAGTGAAGCTAAGCAACCACCCAGTCCAACCCAGACCTAAAAGGAATCTCCCCCTATAACGTACACAGCAAATTGTAGTCAGTTAAAATTGTGCAATAGAGAGAATAGAGCCTACCAGGTCCAGAAGATGTGAGTTCAAGTCTTGTTTCTGAAACGTGCTGACTGAGTGACCCTGGGAAAGACATCTAAAAAAAATAGATGCCTTCAGTGTCCCAGGCAACTTTTTAGGACCATAAACTGGAGGGCAGATGTTAATTGACATGCTCTAGGCAGTGGTTCTCAACCTTCCTAATGCTGTGACCCTTTAATACAGTTCTTCATGTCGTGGTGACCCCCAACCATAAAATTATTTTCATTGCTACTTCATAACTATAATTTTGCTACCGTTATGAATCATAATGTAAATATCTGATGTGCAGGATGTATTTTCATTGTTACAAATTAAACATAACCCACAGGTTGAGAACCATTGATGTAGTGGGTTCCTGTTTCAGGAATACCTTATACCAATGAAATCCCATATCTGAATTTAAAATAATAATATTAGGAATTTACATCACCAAGACTCCCGTAACCTCGTCCTACCATCATTTTTGAATATTCAGTTCCATATATTGGCTAGCGGTTTTGGAAAGTTTACTAAACAAGACTGCAACAATATGGAATTGCAACAGCTATGTAATTTTATCATTTCTATAGGCTAGAACACTTCAAAGAATGATCAATTTGTAGCTAATAGGTATTTAAGGTACAGGATAAAAAAGAAAACAAGCTGCTTCTGTGATGAGAACTAAGGATAACTGTGTGCTTCACTGGTTTATTTGAAGACTCAGAGGAACCTGAGGAAGGTCTCCAGTGTCCTTGTTAAAAATTTCTAGGAGAACATGGAAAAGATGGGAAAGTGTGGATATTTGGCAATCTTTCCTTCCTTCCTTCCTTCCTTCCTTCCTTCCTTCCTTCCTTCCTTCCTTCCTTCTTCCTCCTTCCTTCCTTCCTTCCTTCCTTCCTTCCTTCCTTCCTTCCTTCCTTCCTAATGCTACCTTGTAACAGAGAAAAACAGTTAAGTAGGACCAACTAGTAGAGCATCATCTCTGACACTATATGTGGAATTCACGCCCCCCTCCCCCCAGTCTATGTCTTTCCTGCATCATAATTCCCATGATGATAGATGTATAAGAAATGGAGCAAATATGTGAGCATAAATGTGCAACTGGGAATATCATGTAAATAGAATGTTCCAAAAGACCTAGTAGAAGACTTTGAGTAGATCTAGGAGAGATTGTGAACAAGAATCATATAGGATGTGAATGCTGGATGAATTGTGATCTGTGGGAATTATTCACATCATTGAGACTGAGGATTCAGCCTGCCATTGAAGACTATGTGGTATAAAACAAAGACAACAGACTGTGCCCTTTTCTGTGAGCTAATAGGTACCTCGAAGTGCTGTGAGTAAAAGATTCATTGGCTTTTGAAAAGAAAGGCAGACACACACAAAAGCTGTATTTATCTTTGCCTCTATATCTCTCACCAGGGGTGGAAAGGGAATCAGAGCCCTTCTAAGTGGAGAAATCAAGTTGTCCTCCGTGCAGAGTTGGCTTCTAAGTGTGTAAAGGGGAGGAAGGGAGTCTGTGAGCAGTATCAACTGGAAGGGAGCATAGGACTTGCTGATACATGATATCACAGAATAAATTGGCCAGAGATCAACCATAGCCCCTCATCACAGCACAATAACAAACCAATGTAGGAGAAAGTTTGTGGGGCCCACTTGGGAAGAACACAAGAGAACTAAGGAGAGACAAAGTTTCTGGATTTTAGACACTGTCTGTACTTTCCTGTACTCAGCCCCAGGTAGAGATTTTCTGCCTCCCGCCTCCAGCTCATTTTGATGGATTGCAGTTGCTATTGTAGCTAGCAGCAGGCAGCTGTTCATTTTTTTAGAATCCTTATCTTCTTCCAGAGCATAGCTATACATAAAATCTTTTATAAACCTCCTAGTTAGCTGTTAGTGCTTACTGCCCTCTCTTAAAATTGTAGTTTCTGGTTACTTTAATCCAGGGATGGGGAAACTGCAGCCTTAAGGACATATGTGGCCCTCTAGGTCCTTGAGTACGCTCAAGGACCTAGAGGGTCACAAGTGGCCTGGAGGCTTCAGGTTCCCCATCCCTGCTTTAGTCAGTCAAGATTTATAAAGCACCCACTAGGTGCTGTATTAAGTGCCGGAGACACAAAAAGAGGCAAAAGGCATTTGAATAACTCATATTCTAAAGGCAGCAGAAAACTACAAGAAATATTTAGTGTAGGTGGAAGGTTTCCTTAGCTATGGACATGTTGTCTCCCCTTAAGAACTGAAGCGTTTTTATGGAACTGTTTCTTTGTGGTCATTTTATAACCAGTGCCTGGCACACAAGCGGTCATTAATAAATGTTTATTGAATTGAATCTAATACAAAACTGACATTAGCTCCTTTTAGTTGATGGATTTTCCAGATTGGTTTTTTTGCCCAATTTGCAACCCTCTGTAGCTCCAAATAAATAATGAATTAGTCATAAGCATTTATTTAAGCACCTACTGTGTGCCAGGAGATCAAGGGCTAGAAAAAGAGGCAAGTGACAATCCTCGTCCTCGTGGAGCTTGTGGGAGACTGGAATAAACAAATATGTACCAAGAAGCCAAGCACAGAATAAATGGGAAATAATTGAGAGAGAAAGCACTAGAACTAAGAGGGACTGGGAAAGGCTTCCTATAGAAGGTAGGACTTAAGCTGGGACTTCAGGGAAGGCAGGAGGCAGAGTGAGAGGGAGAGCATTCCAGGCAAGGGGGCCCGACAGAGAAAATGCCCAGAAGGAGGTCAGAAGGAAGCTGGGAAACGTCCGTGCCATCAGGACACTACTCTCCCCTTGTGATCCTGTGGCTTTGAGGGCTAGGCTGGAAGCAGCCCATGGAGTAGCGACTCACTCCATTACTGAGCGGCGCTCCAACTCCTTTGCCATGCCTCCGTTCCTAGACACACTGCTAATTTATTGTGGCAACGCGGTATTTAGACCACTGATTAAGTGAAGTCTGTCAGTAGAGTTAAAAGAAATTAGAGACACTATCATTGCTAAATCACTTTCCAATTCAAAGATGAATTGTAAACATATGAATTCATTTAATTATAATCGTGCCAATTATAAGAGGAATGGTAACACTGCGCACAGTGGCTTTTATGTAATCATAATAATGGCATGTATTTATCTTGGTTTGGCAAGTTAGGGCCTCCTTTAATAGTTGGCTTTGCCTAAAGAGAATGTGGTTTTGCTGAAACCCACAAGAACCCCCCCCTCCCTCCGCACACCCCCTCCCATTTGTTACTGTAGAAAATACTGAACAATAATCATGCGGTTGAAATGATTAATGTATGCAGGGGTGAGGCAGGAGCTTTGAGGTTTAAAAAGTGTTTTTATTTGCATTCTCCTGTTGGTGGAAGATGGGACCCAAAGAGACATAAATCGAAACACCACACCTGATTGGATGGGTCATTCTGTTTTCATTTATCCATGGTTCAGGATGGGTATAGTCAAAGCTTTTCATCCCTCCTGTTTACTTATCTAGGCTGTAGTCTTTCAGGAGACCTCCACTCTAATAACTAGAAGCCTAGAGTTCTTATAAATCCACCAAGGGCTTCATTGAGGCCATGCGAATGATAGAAATTCTCAATTTAGAGTCATTGGGGGATTATAAAGATTAATTTACATCCATTGAAGAATATCAGAGAGATGACTGCACATGTGTAACATATCAAATTGCTTGCCTTCTCAATGAGGAGGGAAGGAAGGTTTTGGAACTCAGAATTAAAAAAAACAAAATTTGCATGTAATTGGAAAAAATAAAATAGTAACCAAAAAGAACGTCCATGAGATTGACTCTCAAATGAAGGAGGTATGTTTTTGCAGGAGAATGCCCTATTTTGAAGATGACTCTTGATAGTAATAAAGGAAGAGGAGATATCTATAGTAAATGAGACTGGTAGGGGCTTCCTCAATTTTCATCTCTGCCTTTCCACTTATTCCTTCTTCTTACTTCTTGAAAGAAAGTTAAGATGAGTGCTCTAGCTAGTGATTTGGAGAAACCAATGTGAGCAGCCTGACTCTACTGAAAAGAAGGATGAATCCAAGTTTATAGAGTTCCTTAATGACTACTCAAGATAGTAAACTTGGACAGAGCTTTGTTTGGAGAACAAACTGAGGCATTTCCTCAGATTTAGGATTTTTTTCCAAAGCACTATGAATAGCAAAACTGCTTTTCAGCCCCTTACTTAAAAAAAAAAAAAAGCAAGAGAGAAAAGAAAACATTCAAGATCTCATCTCCAATATGAATTTGAGCAGGGGTAAAGGTTGACAACCTTTCCACTGGGCATAATGAAAGAGTTAATTTTTTTTTTTGGACTGGAAATTTGATATGAAACCATGGGCAATCGCACCCTAGGTTGGAACACTTGATTATTCTTTTCTCGATAAATAAGAGCGGGCGTACAGTTAATTTCAGCACTGTAATTGAGCGGTGCATTCTGGGAAGCTGAAAAGCCCTGGAAGATGAGGAAATGTTTTAGAGACTAATCACGAGAAGAAAGGAGTCTTTCATAGTCCGTACGATGCTGTTGTCAGAGCTAAAGGCAGATAATGGTTCGGTAATAACGGCACATTGTGAATATTTAAGCTGAAAAGATTTGGACAAAACGAATAGACATTGTTGGTTTGCTAAACTGAACAGTTGGTTCGGGGGCTTCAAAGACACGCTCAACTCTTGGCAATATTTTTTTACTCAAAGTTTTCTTTAAAGCGAAATGATTTGGGCAAAGTCTTATTAAACATCAGTCACTGAGAAGTGTAAAGCTGATCTTTCCCACTGAGTTTTGTTGTAGTGACTGAGAACATGAATCTGTTTGAGAGAAAAAAAAATTGTGAGCAAATTGTAATATACAAAGTATGATATGTTTCCCATTACATAAATTTCTTTCCACCGAGGTGGCCGAATCGACTCTTGCCTTGGGTATTCTGAGAACCGTGGCCTAAAACGCTAAAAATAAACTCGAGTGTGTCAGATTGCAAGGAAGCAAGCTCATTTGCATGTATGTTCTTCCTTGGGCTCCCATTGCCCTGTGACGAGTCACGCAGCTGGATTGCTCACAAACATTGGCCTGTTCCCCTCCTTCTGGCATTTTGGAACAGTTCACCATCTTCCTCTCAGCATCTGGGAAATGCAGTTTGCTACAAGCACAGTTGTCTCCACTTGGGGGGAATGTTCCTAAAAGTTTAGGGCTTGGGCTGTCGTCACTTGTCATCATTTCAGAAAGAAAAGGAAGCCAACGCTGATTAATGTAGTGAAACAAAGCGACCCCCACCCCCCAAATCCCTTCAGTGCCTAATACTCGTATGCAGCTGCAGACCTGGCATGTTGCTTGATACTGGCCAGAGGAAAGAATGTTACCCAAACAGATATTTATGGACTTTTCACTTTTATTAGAGAGGAGAATAGAATTTTCTAGCAGGGTTATAGTTTAGACTATGTGTATAGTCTTAAAAATATATATTTTTGTCCAGATCTGTGATTTTATCTGTCTAGGAAGGTCCCACTGTGAAAATTCCCTATACTGATGAAGATTGGCAACTTGGGGCACTGAGAGGTTAATGCCCATGATCACACAGTATGTATCAGAGGGAAGCCTTGAACCTGTGTCTTTCTGACTTCATGGTCAGCTTTCTGTACATTGTCATGATGTTTCTTGCATAGAATGCATAAGTGCTTAAACATGCATGAATTTATTATTGACTTTACTGTGACATAAATAATTCTAGGCTTGGTATTTCTTTTATAAATATACTTTTCATGAGTACTTTTTGTATAAAGCATGAAACAAAGCAGACTTCTGAGGCTAGACAAATGTTTTTCTTGAGTAAAATGATTACTTATAATAAATAGCGTCACAATTTCAGCCCAAATAACTTTTTTTTTGTTCTGCTCTGTAAAGAATCCTTTGGGGGGACAAAGAAAACTTGCTGAATGTTTATATAAGCATACGTTTCTCCCCATATGTTTTAAGTCTGTATATTTGTTTAGCCTGAGTAGTATTTATTTTAGAATTGTTTTTTGCTTTTAGATTTTTTGTGGGGAAATTTTAACAATGGTTCATTCTTATTGAGTCTGGATTTCAGTAAAATCCCATCATTGGAAAGATGCTTCCCACAGGAGTTGGAACAAAGAAATATAGCCCATTATCTCCAGCAAATCTGCATGGTCTTTAGGCAGAAACTTGTAATAATAAATACTAGTTGATTTACTAATTGATAAGGATTATGACATTCAAATATTCTAGTTTTCTAATAAGTCTCTAATCTCATCCATGTGGGTGCTTCTTCCTGGGATGCAGCTCACGTCCACTTCTTGCCCACCCTCCTAGTGTGACTTTTATGCCCTTGCATACCTCCTACCCAATGTACAGTGGCTTCTCTAGCTTTCCCTTGACATCGCAAAGATACCAATGGAGTACATGATGTGTCTATTGATTATCCCTCACCCTTTCCACGTGATGTGCCCTCCTCCTCCTCCTTTTCTCTCTTCCTCCTCCTCTTCCTTTTCTTCCTCTTCCTCCTTTCTGTCTTTCCCTTCCTCCTTCTACTTGTCCTCCACTATTTTCCTTTGGGGATGTCTTTTGCCTTGGTGCCGTGGGTCTCCTCTGCATTTAGAATGTGTTATAGCCAAACCATCGTACCTTCCCCCTGGATGATCCCAATTTTCTGCTGGCCTGAGACTGTCATGTCCCATGTCTTGCAAGGGTATAACATCATCGACAGAATATTAGCATTAAAAAGATGGAACTTTCTGTTTTTCAGGGAGCAGTTCCAGGGCATGAAGGGCTTTGCAGTTTCTGCAGAGCTGCCTCGCCTGTTCTCCCCGTCCCTTTGCAATTCTTGGCTAACAGCAACACTGCTAATAACAATTATTACCGTTTTCATTATTATAATTATTGTCATCCCCCTCATCTGGCATCTTTCTAGTTCCTTAAGACTTTCGTCTCATTTTTCAGTGTTTTGGATGCTTGTCTTTGTACCCCGGGCAGCAAACGCCGTGGTGGCTGACAGATGTCGGGCTCTGAGGTTGGTGAACTGTTGGATTTAAAAGTGTTTTTACCTACAGTATCTCACTCGAGCCTTACAACCAGGAGTCCCAAGATCAAAAGAGAGGAGAGCAGAGCTTTCTCGTGGCCGCCCTTGGTCATCCCTGCTTCACACTCACGTCCCGAAAAGCTTCTCACTGTTCCTCAGCATGGAAGAAAAGCATTTCAGGAAATGTCATATATACTGGCCATCTTTCCCGTTTAACTGGTGAAAGGGCCCCAAGGAAATGTAGTCTGAGGGTGCCCCTGCCCCCAGCCTTACTTTTGTTGTGCTGTGGTAGAAGGAACTGGATTCAAAATCTCCCTCTGCTACTTATTCCTTGTGGAACTTCATTTCCCCTCTCTTGGAGTCCTCATCTGTGAAATAAGAGGGGGAGGAATGGGATTTGATAGACTCTGGTGTCCCTTTGAGTTTCAGATCTAATATCCTGTGATTCGCACCCCCTCCCCCCATTGCTACTGCCTTTCCCCTGGTATTACCTCCTGTCTGCTTTGTCTGTGTCTTGTATATACGGAGTTATCTGAATACTGTCTTCCCCCATTGGACTGTGAACTACTCAAGAACAGGGACTGGTTTTTCCAGTTTATAGTCAGAAAGACCTAGCTTCTGCCCCTGACACAGACAAGCTGTGTGACCCTGGGCAAGTCAGTCACCTTCCAGTACTCAGAGCAAATCTTTAATAGTATAAATTAAAGACAAATGACTGGTCTGCTTTGATGGAGAGGGTTTCCATACTATGGGTTCTTCACATCAAAGAAATCAAAGGTCCTAATAGGCATAGTGTTCCTTCTCTGTGCTTTCTGCCCACAACTGCCAAAAAAGGACACCTCCCCTCCCCTGCAAGCAACATCAACAGCAAAAACTTGATCTTTAATAAGAACTTTCTGAGTTGACAAACATGTAGCAACATGACTAGAATGCTCTACTTAGAGCCACAAAGATCTGAGTTCAAATCCTGCTTCAAACAGTTAACAGCTATGTGACTTTTAAGAAATCACAACTTTCCTTAGATTTAATTTTTCCAATTGTAAAATGGAGTTAATTATTATACATACTGCATGAGTTGTTGGGAGAATCTAATAAGATAATATATGTAAAGTATTTTGCAAAACTTAAAAGTGTTATATAAATACTACCACTACCACCACCACTACTACTACTACTACTACTACCACCACTACTACTACTACTACTACTACCACCACTACTACTACTACTACTACTACTACTACTATTAGTACTACTACTACCACCACTACCACCATCACCACCATCAATACTACTTTTATTTCTTTGGGATTTCCCCTCTCTACTTAATTTATCAAATAGGTCTCGTTTTACCTTTGTTGAAGGTCTTATTCTCCTAAGTTAGCATGTCGCAACTCAAAAAGTTCTTATTAAAGATCAAGTTTTTGCTGTTGATGTTGCTTTAGTGGTCTGACCTCCTTTACTTGTTGGTTTGGGCCATTACACTTGCTGAAAATACTTCATACCGTGCCCTTGGATGAGGACAGAGTTGCCTGGAGTTTTTCCAACTTGGCGTGGGATAGCCTAATAAAAAAGCTTTAAGTGATACTGCTGGGCAGATCAGAAAGAGGGGATGGGGGTGATGAAGAATAAAGTTCTCTAGAGGTCATGCCTCATGGCTTCAGCCACCATTTTGAAAAGGTCTTCATTTTCTGAAACCGAGTACCAGTAAGATCCCTTAAGAATGCTGTCTTTTATTTTCTCATTAAAAAAAGAACAAAGTTTTTAAAAATCAAAATTAAGAGTCTAAGATTCCTCTTGGGGCAAAAAACGCTGTTTCTCACTTAACGTGTTTCACTCTTCAAAAGACCAAGATTTTATCCTTAATAGCCATGGATAAGGTCCATCAGAAGGAAACTGGTTCAGTGGTATTAACTGAGATCTCAGTAGTTGGATATTCGAATGGAAACCTTCCACTCTCAGAATCTCAGTCCACTCAGCATCTTTTTGCATGAAAAAGAGATGGCCCATCTTAGGCAGGAACATTTTATTTTGATCATGCAAGGAAGCTTGTTTGTTCTCATCTAGACTGACATCTCTGATCTTTGCTGAATAAGCAGAGTGATTGTTTTCCCATTGCCGTGTAGATGTGTGCATCCATCTAAGTGATTTGAGATGTGAGAGTTTATGAAGCCCTCATTGGCAGGAGAGATGGTGATATTTATTTCAGAGCTAGAGTGCTTACTGAAAACTTGGTCAGATATTGTCTTAAAAAAAAAAGACTCCAGCCCAACCCCATCTATAGCCATCCATCCTCTTCCTGAGGAAGCTTTAAAAATGCCCCAAAACTTAGCCTAGCTTATTAGATAAACAGCTTGCATTTGTAAAGGCCATAAATATATATTTAAACAATATTAGAATTGAAGCAGGATCCTGACAAATGATTTATGTAATCTAATTAGCTAATGTACCAGGAATTAATACTTCTAAAATACCCAGGACGTGGAATGTAAGGGCATACCCCCATCCTAAGCATGGGCTGCAGAGAAAAATCCAGCCCTACCAGGAAAAAGGTATTTGCTGCATGTTTAATGCTGCACTATGACGGTATTACAAGAGATTAGTGACCAGCTGGGGTTACCAACCCTGAAATTTTGCCTCATGCCTTCCGCGTTAGCCAATCGCTCATTAATCCCTCCAAAGTAACATGTGCCCCGACAGTCCCTTCTCTGAGCACGTGTTGTAACAAGTCTTCAAATATGCATTTCTCTGATAGACCATACTCACGCCTTGTGGTGTTAGCTGTCAATCACGCTTTAATAACGCTCCCTGGAAAATGGTTCCAGTTTTCATTTCCATTAGGGTCGTCTCTGTCATCTGTTGCCCCACATGTTCGTCAAGGAGGGAACTTGAGTCACCTGACCCCCCAGGTTTTTGTTTTTGTTCTTTAAGGGGGACTTAGTAGTGTGGTAGAAGGAGCTTTGGAACTGGAATGTAGGAAGACCTGGGTTCTAATCCTGCTTGTGACACTTACAGCTAGGTGGTACTGGGACAAGCATTTCATTTTTCAGCTTTCTCATTAGTAAAAGGGGAATAATAATGCCTTTAGTGATGTATGTGAAGTGCTTTGCAGATATTAAACTGACCATTACTGCTATTACCACCACCACTACCACCACTACTACCACTATTACTACTACTACCACTATTTTACTGCTACTACTGCTACTACCACCACCACCACTACCACCACCACTACCACTACTACTACCACTATTACTACTACTACCACTATTTTACTGCTACTACTACTACTACCACCACCACCACTACCACCACTACTACTACCACCACCTCTACTACCACTACTACCACTATTACAACTATTTTACTGCTATTACTACTACTACCACCACTACCACCACCACCACCACCACCACCATCACCACCATCACCACCACCACTACTACTACTGGTACCACTACCACTACTACCACCACCACTGTTAACTACCATGGTTACATTTATCTAGTACTTTAAGATTGCTGAACACCTCACATGCACGATTTAATTTTCTTTGTGTCTCTAGTGCTGAGGGCAGTTCTGGTATGTAATAGGTGCTTAGTACATGCTTGCTCTGGAGAAGGAAATGGCAACCATGCCAGTCTCTTGCCAAGAATGCCCCAGATAGGGTCGGGAAGAGTCAGACATGACTGAAAAGGCTCAGCGACAGCAGAAACACGCTTATTGACTTGATTTGGTTCTCCCAGGAGCCTTGTGAGATGGGTGAGACTCTTGTCTTCATCTTACAGATGGGGTAACAGACGCACGCAGAGGTTATGTGGTAGGATTCAATTCTAGAACTTCTGAAGTGAAAGCCTGAATTTTCTCCTTTGAAGTACTGCCTTTCTGCAAGGTGGAGTTAAAACTGCCTCACCCATGTTAACTCTGATGTCTTGACTCTGTACGAGCACATCTTTATCATTAAATCCATCAGAAGTCCTTCAATTAAGTATAAAAAAACTGAAAAGACCTTCATGTTCGTATAAGTTGAGAAAACTTGACGAAGCTGCTAGGATTATTTGAGTTGTCAGACAGATTGAGAAGGGTTTAATTCCAGACGTTGGAGTTAATGGCTGAACCTCTCAAGGAAGAACCTTTGACTAGAAGAAACTCTTGCAGGTTCAAAGGGTCGCAAGAATGTTGAACTTTGTGTGCTCCCACCAGTCCCCTAAAGAGTATTCCTAGATCCATGGGTAGTAGTGTACATATCATCAGGAGCCAAGGACACACAGAACTCCTGGTTCTAGGAGGATCCCAGCAAAGAGACTAGACCTATACATCAGGGCAACTTCCTGAACACCCTTAAATGGGAAAAATACCACCAGTAACCACAAGCTACCTCTATGCTACATGTCCTCTCTAAGCCTGAACCCACTTTTCCTTGAACTCTGTATGTACTTGGGGAAGATTTGTCACCTTATTTTAGGGAGATTAGGGAGAGCGGTTTTGTTCTGACTGTTCTAACACATTTCCAAAGGCTACTGATTAATTATCTCAGCTAATAGACTTAAGGGAAGGCCATACCAGCAGGGGCTCCAAGCAACCGAGTTAGAGAAAATCAACCTTAATAAATACCCCTTTCTAAAATCTACTTAAGGCTGACTGAGTAATCATCTTAACTGATAATCTGAAGGGTGAGGGGGGCACACCAGTGGGGGCTCAACTCAATGACATCAGAGAAAAATCACCCCCAAGCCTGTTTGTATGGGCTGCATCTCTCCTATTTCTCAGGACAGTTACAGAGACTAGACCTGTGATGTCACTGGCATAGCAACCTCCCAGATGAATGGACGCCTGGTCAGCACCTTCAGAGGAGGTGCTTTGAACGTGGAGAGGCTGAGTAAATCACCCAGGCTCACCCTGCTAGTATGAGGCAAAGATGAGATTTGAATTTAGGTCTCCTGGCTTTGGGACCCACTTTCTCTCCCTCTTTCTCTCTCTCTCTCCCCCCATCCCCCCCCCCTCTCTCTCTCTCCCCCCCCCCCATTATTCCATTCTGCCTCTTGTTTTTTTTCTTAACATGCTTTAATTACTGGCATCACAGAGATTGTTCAAACTAATGTGGGACTGAAAAGATTAGAACAATTATGTCCACAAATATTTTTATGAGACCGGCACATTTTGTTTTTAATATGGGAAGAGAGACTGGTTTAGGGTCTACTTGTCTCTTATTTTTAATAAAAAGGTTTAAAATGGTTAGATTTAAAAAAAAAAAGATTTCATTTCCCACTTGGATGCCTTTTGCTCTGAAATGAATGCTTGCTCAAAAGTCGAGGCAGGCTTCATGGGAAGAGCCCAGCACTCTAAGCCATATGTATTGGGCTCCTTGCCAGGTGTTTGCCAATATGCCCAAACCACCTGGCTGTGTAGTCAGCCAAGTATGCCATCCCGACCAGCCAGCTTTAACCTTCCGGCAGCTTTTCAGCTCTTGGGAAACTCCAAAGGCCTCAAAGCTGCCCAACATTTCTCCTCGGCCTGTAGTTTTTGATCAGCGAGGCAAATGGCGCGGTTCCACTGACCGGGGAACTCCCAAGTCCTGCTTTTGAATGAACCCTCCTTTGTTTCGAGCCCCCTTTCAGTCACTTTGAACCCAGGCCATAAGATGAGTCTGGAGATAGCAGACTGAAACCTTTATCCATATGCCATAGGCAGACATTTTGACTGACAAGCTCAAGTCTCCTTCCCCAGCCCGCAGACCCCGGGTTCTGCGAGAGATTAGTTTGCTTCGATGTGAGTTGGTTATAATTTGCCACTGATTTTTTAAATTATTCTCCTTTTCCCTTTGTTGTTTTCTGTTTTGTGTGGTGGGAGGGGGGCGGCTCCGTGATAGGATTTTAAAAAATGTTTGAAAACGTTTGTTCCGCTGGCTCGGCGTCATTTCTGCTTGCTCTGTTGGAACATTTGTTTCTAACGCCTAATTTTACCATCCTCGGCAGTCTAGGCCAGGAATTGTGTGGGAAAGTCAAGCTCAGTTCAGATTTTGGAAGAGAGACAGGCAAATTCCTGAGGATAGAGGGAGAGGCGTATGTCTTAGGGCAACCCAGATCTTGAAAATCCTCCCCTTTTCTGAAGTGAGGAGTACTTTTCTTTGTACCTGAGGGGGATGATTTTTTGATCCTTGCAGATTTCAATGGGTGGTGGTCTTTGAGCAGGTGTGGGAGGCCTGGACGGCCTTCCTGTGTGTCATCTTCCTCTTCCCAGCTTTATGACCCCCATCTCCCAGATTGGCAAGGTCTGTTGTGGCTTCGTTCCAATTTAATCAATCTGAATGGACCCTATCGAGTAGCTCATATCCATCAGTCACCCCACTGAAGAGGCTGGGTGCATATATCTGGGGATTCGTTTTTAGAATTTCTACTTCGTCAAAATTTTATGAATTTCGAAATGGACATGAAGCCCAGAAATTATAATACTAAGAAGGTAATTTTCCCCACTCTCTTGGTCTTTTTTTTAAGTTTAATAAATGAGACACATAATCTGATTGGAGCATGTTGGCCCAAAACATGTGACACCCTCAACAAAGCCTAGGGAAAGGTGGTGTCGCGTAAGCACACAAGACGGATAGACGGGGCTGGGGAAAGTGTCCCAGTGGGCTTTTGCAGTCTGTCAGAGGAGATGCAGCTGTAACCATCCCATCTGTGCATCCCCGGCTGGCTTTGGCCTTCGATATTGAAAACATGCTCTGAAGAAGGAGAGAAAGAAAAGGATGGCCTGGTGCTCAGGAGACAGGGATGGAAGGGTGCCAAGGCCAGTGTTCGGAGAAGACAATTGTGTGCCCTGATTTATATTTACACCTTAAAAATGGTTTTAAATTCTAAAAAGCTTTTTAAAAATTTCCTCATTGGTTTTCCTTCCCATCCTGGCTAGAGAGGGTGTTGGCCATTGAGTTATTTTATTTCTTCATGAGTCTCTCACATTTGCCAGCAAAACAGCAAGTCCATGAAATAGTTCTGAACCTCATGTTCATCTTGGCTTTTCCTGAATTGGGTGAGTTTTGTGAGTCAGTCTTTATACTAAAAAATAATAGACCTTTTTGTGCCTTGGTTTTCAAGCACCCTTTATCCCAGTGCTGATGCTGAGGATTCAAGTTTTCCAACCTAGAAAACTGCATATAAAAGATGAAGTCCAGGAATACTGAGAAAATAAAATCCAGGGCTTCTACTTAGCACCTTAAGGTTTTTTAAAAAATTACTATTAACAGTCCACTAAGTAGCAGTCTCCAGATGAGTGAACACAGCGTCACCTCCCTTCTATGGTACAGAAAATAGTGCTAATTCCAGAATGACCTGAAATTAGCTATTATGGGAGTCACGATTGAAAACCAAGCTTCTTATCCCACCTGATGCCAGACACTTCCCACCTCCTCTGGGCAAATCTGCTTCCTCAGGGAGCTGAACTATTGCTTATCACTCTGCAAGGTCCTCTTGGAGAAGGAAGCCCTTGTCACTGGATAATGGAAATTCTTCTATATCACAACTTTCCCAGCTACCCCAAACTCTCTTTCCCTCTAATTCGCTGAACTCTGTGATTTTTTTTTAAAAGGTGGTGATACCAGCCCTTTTGTTAAAAAGAGGTGAAATTAACCATTCACGCATCTGATTTTCCCTTTTACCTGTTTATTATATAATATAGAAATGCGTATTGGTATATCTAATACATGTCCCTATAAATACCATTTCTCTATTATTCATAGATTATATGTAAAGATATCTCTAGGTCTATATGTAGATCTCGATATGGATAGGGATATCTGTGTCTATACAGCTAATTTCCACATGTGTCTTATGGACGGATGGGTCTGTTAATCTCTCTAGCTTTCTGTCTCTCTGTCTAACTGGTACTGTCCTGGAAGTCCAGTACTTCAAACCGAGTAAGATGTTGAGATTTGAAGCACTTTTAAATTTTATTTGAATCTTCTCTTCTTACATATTTCTGCTTAAATATATAACTGCTCTACTCAGTCAGTTAAAAAGCGATGAGGTATTTACTGTGTGCCCCGACCTCTGCTAAACATTGGGGCGTCCAAGCCAGGCAGCAGCCCCTGCCTCAAGGAGCTCCCAGTGTCTAGGTGCATCTGACATCTGTTCTGAGTAGATGAGAGGTCATCCCAGAAAGGAAAGCCTGAGTGCTAGGGATGGAAGGAGGCTCTAGACTAGAGGCTCATAGCATGCCCATTATCATCCTAGGGACTGCAAGATCTGCCGGCCCTAGGAAGCTGCTTAACCAAATTCTCTTTGATTTGTTTCACTAATTGGGCTTTATCCTATTGAAATGGAGGAGACCTTGCTCAGTGAATGAGAGGGGCCTCAGAACAAGCAATGTTAGAGCTAGGAAGGCCCTTCGAACACGTTAAGAGCACGAAAGAGCTGGAATCAATCAATCCTCTCACATTTGTTAAGCACTTGGCATCGGACTTCAGCTCTGGAAGGGACCTTAGAGCAGAGAATGTTTGAACATAGACCGCAGGAAAGTCAGGCTGGAAGGGCCCGCCGAGGTCATTTCATCTCGAGCCCCTGTTTTTTCAGAGCAGTAAACTGACCAGCAGAGAGCCCAAGTCATTTACCCCAGGCCACACTCAGCTCATTAGCCAGGGCTCACTCCCCAAGCTCTGGATCCCCAGCCTAGGCTCTGCAGTCTTCTTGGTTCACAGAAAGGCTTGAGGCTATGTGTGGTTAGGTTAGGTGGCCTGCTTCCTTTCCTGCTCAGCAAGTAAGGGGAGTTGCTGGAAGTGAAGGGAGTATGTGGGAATCTGCTACCACACAGCCTTCTACTACTTCACACTTGTCATAGCCCATCCGTTCAAATAAGGCTCTTTAGAATTCCATTGGAAGGTAAGAGAGCCAGGGAAAACTCTTCTTTCACTGTGAGTTAGGGATCTTGGCATGAGTATGTTTTCCCAGCTCCAGGCACCCTGACCTGCAAAGGCTTTCCATGTGAGGTCAGCCTAAAAAAACGAAGACTCTCATCGTCCAAAATACCAATGCCAAGAGGAGAGGGAAACACTCTGGAGTTTGTAGAGGCATGACTGGAGTAGTTTGGAGGAAGATGGACATGTTCTCCAAGTCCACAAGTCCTGGATTAAATGAGGAAGCACTTTGCAAACCACCAAGCCCATGTAAATGCTAGCCCTCAGAAACTGGGGCCCCTCTGGAAGTGTGCTACGAAGGTCATTCTTTCCCAGGTAGGGCTTAGGTTCAGCGATCTCTGATCTCCCAGCCATTCCTGATTCTCTGTAGCTTGAAAGGGTTTCTGGAAAAACGGGAGGAAGTCCCAGCATTATGTAGTCAGTTTGCAAAACTCGTTACTCAAAAAGGTCATAGAGGATGACCTTATAAATAGTTTCAAGAAGGATTCATGAGAATATGAATATCCTCCAGTTTGCTGGAGGATGGTAGAGATTGGAGGAAGATGGATTGAGAACACGAAAGATCCTTGGAAGTTGTCAAATCCAACCCCAGAAGGGGAAACTGAGGCTGAGGAAACTTAACTTCAGCTTTGGAAAGGGTATTGCAATGTTTGATGGTGTCTTCCTGCAGTGTTTCTCTTGGAACCACTGCTGTGGCCAACTAGATGAACCATAGGCCTAGCCCAATGTATCCTTATTTACAAGCATCTTATTATACACTAGGAGAGCTAAGCATAGGGCTAATTTGTAAATGCATCGGTTGGACAGAACAATACTTTCTGCTTCTGGCAGGGAGGGAAGGGGCTTTCTCCTGTTTCTGAGTGGCTTCCTCTTTCTCTCCAACCTTCTGGACTTTTAGGGAGGAGAGTCAGAGCTAGAATACATAAGATGCCGCTCTAAATGAGTAAAGACTTGGGGAGGACACACTCTCTCTCTGTAAGTGTTTGGAGAGCTGTCATACTGAAGAGGGGCCAGGTTGGCTCTCAGTGAAGTCAGCGATCATTTACTGAGCACTTACTTGTGCCAAACAACATGCTAAACCTTCGTTATATAAATACAAGCAGAAAGAAATACAGTCCAGTCCCTCCCCTCAGGAATCTTCTGTTCTAATGAAGAAAGAAAATGTGTTAAAGGAAGCTGACGGGGCTGGAGGAGACCGGGAGCCACAGAGGAGGCGTGAGGGTCAACCTGGGGAAGAATGATGAGCTGATGAGCCTGGGTGACTTCCTTAAGATGAGATTCTTGGAGGAATCAGCCAGTCATGAGGAGAGTGTGTCAGAAAGGACACTGGCCTCGGGTTTGAGTGACTGGGGGTCCGGTTTCAGGGCATCAGCTAGGTTGCCCCTCCGCCTCTCCCCCCGGTCAGTTTTCTTCCCTGCAAGCTGAAGGGATGTTAATGAAACGATTTCCAAGGTCCTTGATAGCTATAAAATTCTCTGCACTTTCTAGATGTTTCTCTTTCTTTCACCGTTTAGCCATAGACTGATTTCTGACTTGTTTCATCTCTTTCAGGGTTAGAAGATAGTAGGTATTTGGGTGGTTTGTTATTTCATTCCAAGATCCTTCTTAGGTATAATAGCAAAATTGTCTTTAGAAATTTTTGAAATACATGAACCCCTCTCATTGGAAGGGGTCGGGGGCCTAATTGAACGTTTCGCTCCAAGGATTTCTCTGGCGCACTTGCTGGGAATTTTCTTTGTTTTTTTGGCAGATGCAGACTAAACAAGGGGATGAAAATAAAGTTTAAATAAACAGGCATATTTACATTATGGCTAATGTCCCATCAGGCCTGTATGATGAGTGAGGATGTGAATTAGGATTTCGTTTAAAAGCAGGTTGTCAAGGCTAATCATTTGTTAGTTATCCTGCCTTGATTAAGGGCCTCAGTGGCCTAGAGTAATTGAAAAGGAATTTGGATTTCCACAAGTTAGGCACTGAGCACCTTCAATCGCAGCAGTAACAAAAGATCTTTAGTCTGAACAATGGGAGCTTACATTCCACTGCAGTTTGGAATGTTTACTCCTGGGTTAGGTATGAAAGGACATTAAAAAAAAAAGTAAGAATCTTATTGGGCAGACACAGGCATGTGCTGATTGCAGAAATGTACAGAAATAGTATTTTAAGATTTATTGATAAGAACAAGGCCTAGGGTTGTTGCAGCCACCTTGCAGTTAAGGGGAAAACTGGGTTCAATTCACAGCTCAGGTACTGTGACTTTTGGCAAGTCATTTTGGCTACTCTCAGTTTCCCCATCTGTAGAATGGGGATGACAGTATTTGTAAGAAGAAGGTTAAAAAGCAGCAAGCATTTCTTAAATGTCTGTTGTATGCCAGGCACTGTGCATTAAATTATTTCATTTAAACCGTAACACCAAACTTGGGAGATAGGGGCAAGATATTCTTCCTAATTTACAGTTGAGGACACTGAGGCAGACTTGCTCAGGGTCACATTATCTAGTAACTGTGTGAAGATGGATTTGAACTCAGGTCTAACTACTGAGAGTTTGGGATGAGACTTTACAAGTGGTAAGGTTACAAGTAAGTTATGGAGATCGCCTGAACCCCATTGCAAGAGAATGTTTGTACAGTATCCCATGATCCAGCATGTTGTAGATGCCGCCTGTTCAAGGCAACCGATTTTAGAAATGTTGAGAGCTGTAAAAAAAATTTATTGGCACAATTCTTCATACACGCCTGCCTATAAATCTTGGTTCCATCAGTTACTACAAATTATGGTGAAATTAGCACCCAAAAACCCTGAGGCAAAGAGAGATCCAGTGAGTTGTCCAAGGTCACATTGCTAGGAAATGTTCAAGGCTGAGATCAGACTCAGGCTTCCTGACTCCAGGTTCAGCACGCTATCTGCTGCACGACCCAGCTACCCAGGATGGTGGAGAAGGCTGTCATGTAGCAGGCTGGAGTTCAGAGCAGATAATTCTGAGCCCCAATATTTTGTGGTTCTAACTCCATGAGTCAAAGGGCCATGTACTCTGCCCCTTCCCACCTAGGAAAACTTCCTCCCAAATAAGAAGATGCCAAATGAATTCACATTTAAGTTTTAATTACTAATAAAATTAAATGTGTTACATCTCCCAGGAGTATTTACAGTCTAACAGTGATCAAAGACTTAGGGAAAGGGAATAAAGGCTAATGGTAGATTTTAATTCAGGCACCAGAAAGCCAGAGAGTGACTTAGTGACTTTGTGGGGAATTTCAGGTCACCCTAGGAGGAAGGCAGCTGGAGGAGGGTTTTCTGGGTAGGTGCGGTTTGTGGCTTCCTTCAGGTCATCCCATAACTAGATAATGCATTGGCCAGGCAGTGTCAGGCAGTAGAATATACCTGCCTGCCTGCCTGCCTTCTTTCCTTCCTTCCTTCCTTCCTTCCTTCATTCCTTCCTCTCCCTCCTTCCTTATTCTCTGTCTCCTCTCCCCTCTCCTCTCTCTGTCTCTGTGTGTGTGTGTCTCTCTCTCTTCCCCCCCCCCCCCTTCCTCATTGGCTTGACTTCCTGTGCCAACCTGATAAGGAAATGTCTCAAATCACTGAGGCTCGGCAGGTGAATGGATCAAGTTCCATAAGCTCCATTGGCAGGGCTGCCCACAGCATTGCCATCATAAAGCCAGTGAAGTCTTAGATTCTATACTGATCTTCAGGAGCAGAGAAGATGTAAATATGAAATAATCTCTGTTAGCTTCCTGTAAAATTGGGTGTGTTCTTCAGATTTGTTTGTGAATAGTGAAGGTTTGTGGCAGCAGCCATTGGTCTGACGGCCATGGCCAGCCACCCCTTCCTCACCACAGTCCACGTGAAGGGGATCCAGACCTGCTGTATCTCCCACAACAGGGCCTGCATCAGGGCTTCCTATGAAAGATCTTCTAGCATTTGAGGCTCCAGTCCCCTGGCCCCTGCTACCTCTTCACTATGGAGCATAAGCACCCCCTGAGAAACTAAGGCCCAGAGACCCAGAGCCAAAACCTTGGCTACAAATGTGCATGGTCCTATAAATTCCTCCATTGGCATGTTCAGAAATAAATGTTGCAGAGAGTGCTGAAGGGTAGAGATAAGGGAGAGCGTTTGTAGGCAGGCGGGACAGCTCTATGAAGGTACTGTTAGGATACATGATGTTCACTTTGGTGAAATAATGTGGCTGGACTGAAACAAAGACTTCATGAAGGATAGCCAGGTAGGATCTGAGCGGCCGAGGGCTAGAGCTGGAAGAGATCCCAGAAGCAATCTAGCCCATCTTTACCTTTCAGTTTACAGAGTGAGAAACGGAGGCCCAGGTTGGTTGAGGGCCTTGCCTCATTAGGGTCAGAGGCCGGCTCCTCTGGACTGAGCTGTTGGGAGCTAGGTTGTCAAGGATGTTCCAGCCCCAGTCCAGGTTTCACTGGCCACCTCCTCCCATTTTTATTGATCTGTGACTGATTAGCGATACCCCAAAGGTCTCTGGGCAGGGGAGTGACCTGCTCATTAAGAAGTCTATTTTCCAGGCTGTAGAGAAGGGGGACATGGGAGGTGGGGAGACCAATGAGCAGGCTCCTGGAACCGTTCAGGTGAGAAGTGATGGTGGCCGTGGGAGTAGAGAGAAGCATGGTATGAGGAATGGGCTGTGGAGATCAACTTGGCAGGGCCTGATCACTGCTTAACTTCTGTTTTCCTCAGTTTCCTCATCGGTACAATGGGGGTAATAACAGCGCTCACTTCCCAGGATTGTTATGGGGATCAAATGAGAGAATAATTATAAAGTACTTTGTATAGTTCAGCCGGCACACAGTTGGCGTTATATATGTGTTGAACTATTACTAGCGATCGCCATTGCTTGGCTTTGCGGGGTGAAGGAAAGAGCAGAATCAGAGGTGCCTGGAAAGCTCAGAGCTTTGGGGTGGGAAAGAGGGCGGTGCTGTCAAGATACCATCAGGGGTCTTTTTCAAAGTTCGTCCATTCAGACAAGCCCCGAGGCCCCCTCCGGTTCTGAGTCTTCTGAAGCCGTACAGTACAGCCGGATGACAATGCGTTTGATGGATTTTCGCCATGGAACAGGACAGCTGTTTTGGTGTTAGGTAGATACGCTGGAGGTTTTTTTCCCAAGTTAGAATCTTACAGTCTGGGGGAACAGATGAGTGAAAAATTGTTTGCTGGAGGCATTTTCTTTCAGCTGGACCCTTCCTCCCCCAGTGCTCTCAGAGGGACCCCCTCCTCCTCCAACATGGGGGAGCTTTGGGGATGCATCTTGTGTTTGTCATATATGTGGAGCCATTGCTTCAGAGCCCTCCCCAATGACACTAACTGGGACTTTATCCACATTCGCTGTGTGTTACAACGTTGCTGGTTGGAATGGAAGGGGATGGGACCCCCTCATGGAGGGAACCATTCATGAGATAACTGTACCTCTGGTGGGGACCTTAGTACCTCCTTCTCTATTAATGCTCCTAGACAATGCATAGCTTTAGAATGAGCAATTGAGAGCTTTGCCCAGGATCACACAGCTAGTATGGGTCCAAAATCTGACTTGAACTCATCTCCCTGACTCCAAGGCTGGCTTTCTGTCTATTGAGACACTTTGGCTCTCATGTGACTAGCACATTGGGCTTCAAATCAGCAAGACCTGGGTTCAGTCTCACCTCTGTATGACCAGACCCAAGGAGTTTAACTCCTCTGGCCTCAGTCTCTTTATCTGCAAAATGGGTTTAATAGTCCCTGTAAAACTACTGCCCTTTGGCTGTTCTCAGGCTTAAACAGAACAATGTATCTGATACACCTTGGGAGCCTTAAAGCACCTTCTAAATAATGGCTCCGGTAATTCTCATTTATTTGGGGCTGGAGGAGGAAGGGAAGAAAAAAGTTATTTTCTTTAGGCCAGCTTGGACTTGATAACAGATATAGGCAGTTCAGAATTCATAAACAAAAGGGTCATTTGAGAGAGCTCTTTGGCTAAATAGGTGTGAATCTGAGGGTGTTTCTGGAGGGCACTGTTGGAAGAAGGAGCTAGTTAGCACAGTCCCCAAACATATGGTACGGTATATGCCCAAACACACATTTACAGACAATATACACTTGGTACTTTTTAAAGCCGGGAGTTTTGTGTGTATTTTAGAAGATTTCCATGAGGGAAAGTTCACGGTGTGTTTTTTGCACACATTATAATACATGTATGTACATGTATGCACACACATATATCATAACGTCACATACCAGGCTTTTCATTTTGGAAAAGATTGCCCTGATCTGATTATGAATAGTGCTGAATTTTAAGTAGCAATAAGCATACATATTTAGATTTTGGATTAATTATTTTTACAAAGCTTAGAACCCAGAGACACTTAACTAGATTGTATTGTGATTCATTATAAGTCATCTTCAAAATCAAAGCACACCAAACATAAATTGTATTCTGTTTATTTTTCTACTTAGGATTTCTAACTTCTCCTTCCTTTCATTCAAGCATGTTTTTTCTTGTTACTCTTGATGTTTCACTTCTTAATCTTTTTCTGGGACAGCAGCGATGGGGACCCACCCAGCATTTAGAATGTTAGTTCGACATGAATCCAGACAAACAGAGCTGGGCTTTAAATATTGGGGAATAGAGTGTTGCAGCTGATAGAGGGCCTATCTTGAAATCAGGAAGCCCTGGGTTCAGATCTCTCCTCCAACATAGACTGACCATGTGCCCCTAGATAAGCCTCTCAATGCTGGCAACTCTAAAACGGTTGTAGTTAGAAAACAGGTTCTGATCTGTTTTGGTACACTGATTAAATAGGTCCAGTAAAAGTAATTTCAAATTTTCTAGAATCGCTCTCTCAGTATCAAATTATTTAATATTTTAGACTTTCCTGATTGTAGTCACTGCATTCCAAAGGTGTGGGCTAGCCTGGGGATGGGGGAGGTGGGGATGTTGCAGCGGGGATGAGGGTGGTTCCCCAGTCCCTGTCTCTTACTTGCCCTCGGAGCTGGACCTCAGTTCAGTGCTCTGGAATTCCTTGTCTTCTCAGTGGTGGAAATGGGCTCATGGGGATTCAGTTCTACTTACACCTTGTATCCTTAGGAATAGTGCTATGTTGGGATCCAATCTAAGAGGTTCTCCCCAGCAGGAGGGGGAAGTAAAAGGTGGCCCAGGGTACAAGCATGACTCAGGTACAGAGAAGGTATTTATGTTCCCCTCCAAGAAGGGGAATACTAAGCAATAAAGAACCATGGAGGAGAATTAATCTAATTAGTTAAAATAATTAAAGTGTGGCTGCACCCTCTGTTCATAAAGCTTATAAAACACGAATCACTCCCCTTTTTCAGGTCATAGGATCATAGCTCTAGAATGAGGAGGAGCCTTGGAGGCCACTGATTGACTCATTTTTACAGATGAGAAAACTGAGGTATGGAGAGGTTGAGATTTGCCCAAGCTCACTTAGCTAGTTGATGCCTACATCAGGATTGGAACCCAGGGCTTCCTGACTCCAAGTCTAGTGTCCCATGCACCATGTTGTGAGAAAACCTTGTTGAAGCTTCAGCCACAAAATCAACACCAGGCTGCTCTTAAGTGTTGTTTTCCTTCATAAATTGTCCTGATCTAGTTTTACCCTGAATGATGCCTGTCCCTTCCACAAGTACAGTTCCCAACCCACCCATGTCTCCGTAGATTTATTCATTCAGTCAACAAGCGTTAAGTGCCAGTCAAGTCCGAAGCCCTGGAGTGCCAACAAGATAGAAAACAGTTCCTGCCCTCATAAGCTTATATTCATGTGGATGGTTTCTGAAAAGCCTTTTCTGCACTTAAGTCTTTGGTAGACACCCAATCTGTCACTGAGCCAATCTTCGGACTCTTCCCTTCTTGATACAGTTCCTCCCATCACCTCTTATCCCCCACATCCCTGGAGAGCCAGGACAGGGTGTCAGACAAGGAGTTTTAGAGAGGATGGCATTTTACCACTTCAGAATCTACTTGGGAATGCAGTGGTCAGAGCCCTGAGCCTGGAGTCAGGAAGACCTGAGTTCAAATGTGACCTCAGAAACCTCCTGGCTGTGTGACTCTGGGCAAGTCACTTAACCATTTGCCTCAGTTTCCTCATCTGTAAAAATGGGCATCATAATAGCTCCTGCCTCTGAGGGTAGTTGTGAGGAATAAATAAGAAACTGTAAAATGTTTAGCACGGTGCCCAGTCCAGTACTGTATGGCTGTTAGCTATTGTTCTTATTAATTATTCTTGTTCTGTGCTACAAGTCCCATTTCTGTGAAGGAGGGGGAGCTTGCAGCATTCTGTACACCTTTTCAAGTTACTTTCATTTTCCGTTCTTGTCTCTGAGAAAATCGGTGAAACCCTCCCTACTTCATACCTCAGTTCTCCCAAGTGTAAAATTGGCGTAACAATACTCATCAACCTCCGTGAGGGTGTTACGAGACTTAATTAGCGAACATCTGTAAAGTCCCTTGAGAAAATTCTCTGAGTCAGAATAGAAGTGCATTGTTATTAATCATGGTTACTATTACTGTTATTATTTTAAGATGGCCCGGTGCCACATCTCGATTTATCGCCGCCACGCATGTATCGAATAATTCTTTCTGTGTACTGAGATCTGTGGTCATGCATTTTGCAAATTAAATGGCAGAATATTTGCAGGATATGGATATGATGATCCAAACGAATGATCCTTGGCCAATTCAGAATTATGTGATTAAGACCCCAAGGATATATAAACCGAGCACTTAGCATTGTTCCCTTTCGACTTCTTGGATAAATAACCCATTTTAGTTTAGTCTAATTTGTACAGAGTGGGAGAAAGCCAGTTAAAAAAAAGAGAGAATTCTTATATGTTAATTATATCACCGATTTCCACACTAACCCTTTTGCAAAATATGTTCTATGGATATTTTAAAAAAATATTTATTTCCCAATGAAACCCCCACAGCACGAGAACCTGACCATGAAACAAGAAATGTAGTTAATGATACTTACAGCTAACAGAAGCATTTTAAAATTAAGTAATAATATTATTAACCATATCTGCCCCATGCCTCATTCTCTTCCCAAGAGCAGCTCCCCACCTAGATGAGAGGAGAGAGAGAGACAATATTGGTCATTTGTCCTCTGGAGTCTGTGATGTTGCTGGTCAGTCATTTAGTCACATCTGACTCTTTGTTACCCTGTGGACTGTACTGTCCATAGGGTTTTCTTGGCAAAGACACTAAAGTTGTTTGCCATTTCCTTCTCTAGTGGGTTAAGGCAAATGGGTTAAGTGACATGACCAGGGTCACTCAGCTAGTAATTGTCTGAGGTCAGATTTGAATTCGGGTCCTCCCACCTTCTCTCCACTGAGCCACCTAGCAGCCTTGCTCTGTTCTCAAGTTTTTCGGTGTCATTTTCCATGTATTTTATTATGGTTATTGAGTAAGTTATTCTCCTGGTTCTCCCCCACTTTATCCACTTTACCCCAAGTTTGTCTTTATTCTCTTTATTTCTCATCCCCTTATTGGAATGGGTCTTTCTCATCTATCTAATTTTCTCTGAATTCTCTTGTCTTCCTCATTTCTCTTTTCTGCATCAGACTGTCCAGGTCTTGCAGGTTCCTCTGATTTTCCTCTCTAACTTATTTGTTCTGCATTAGTTCTTTCCAAATCTTTCGACGTTTCTCCAAATTCTCTGCCTTGTTTCTTGTAGCATAATAACATCCTTTGACATTTATTTGCCTCAAGAATTTCAGCCATTCCCAACGGATGGCCCCTCCCTTGGTGCCTGCCAGTTACCCATTTTTCCACCCCTTTCTCTCTGGTGTCTGCAACAAAGGTTTTCAGCCAAGCGTGGTAGAACCTGGCCAGTCAGGTGAGCAACAGTGAATTGTGGTCCTCTTCCAATACTGCCTGAGAAGAGGTCCATGGCCTTCTATCTTCAGCTGCTTGTCAGCCTCCTAAGTCTTCCTGTCAAGTAGCTGCTCTGGAGACTTAGCTAGGTCAGACTGTAAGTCAGTGGCTTATTGGGTCCCACTGAAGATTGTCTGCTTTGGTCCAGTGATCCACCTAGACATGCTGGTGAGCTGCTGTTCAGAACCGCCTGGCTTCAACCTCAGAAGAAGACCCGAGTTGAGAGGCCTAGGAGTTAGAGAGACATTAGCCACAGAAGGGAGAAATTCTATCTTGTCACACTCCCCAGGCCAAATCCATAGCATGGTCAATAGTTGGTTTGGGGTTGACCTGGCACAGTCTGGAGGCGCAGGAGTTTTCCCTGATGTCAACCTGTGGTGTCTAGGTCTCAGGCATTATAATGGGTTAGAAAAGGTTTGATCATTGCCACAGGCCCTTGCTGAGTGACATTTTATTTTTTTTTATTTTATTTTTTTTTTATTTACTTATTTACTTTTAATTTACAAGAGTCAGTTCCACATTCATTTGAGTTTCAGATTCTCTCCCCTCCCTTCTCCCCCCCCACCCCCCACCGTAGTGGCGTGCAGTCATGTATAGGATCTGCAAATACTTTCACGTTGTACAATAGTTTGGTCATATAGAAGGGTTGTAACCAATGAGTGACCACTGGGAAAAGAAAAAAAAAGCAAAACCAGACATGAAAGAGAACGATAATGAGTTTTG